>JAZKJV010000753.1:1125494-1725494 GCA_037367405.1 Ottelia alismoides
TATTACCAGGGTTCTTAATGAGATAAATCATTCTCTAATTCTCTACTAAAAACAGAGAGAATTTTGAAAAGGAATTTCTCATTTTGTGCATGTTGATGTTAGTACCGTGGGTGGACGTGGGTAAAAGATTTACATAGGGAGTATAATGAAATATAGCGGGAGTCGGTGTTCCGTTCAGCTATTTCTCCAAGCACATGGGTGTCTCATTCTCATTCCACAACTTAATAAATACACACTATTTGTGGAAAATATGCAGTATCCACACTACTTTATTGTTTTGCGCCAACACAGTCCATGTTAAGCAAATTGGATGAACTATCATGCTCACTTTTTTAAGATGTTAGGCTATTTTTATATATTATTGGTGCTTGTTTTTACCCAACCATGTGCCATGTCCTTTCCCCCTTTCACTGTAGGTCATTTAGTTTTCGTCAGGATGGTTAATCGTGTAGTCTTTTTGCAGGTTGCTATTTTGGATGGTGTCACCATGGGAGGCGGCGGGGGAGTTTCAGTCCCTGGAACGTTCCGTCTTGCTACTGACAGAACTGTAAGAACATATTATTCTGTAGGTATCAATGCATAGAATTTTATTCTGTTACTGGAATGAATATCATATGAACATTTATTGTTCTATAATCAAGTTTCTTTGTCTGGTTGGTATACATTCCACTCTTCCCTATGGTGGACTCTTGAACTTCTTATAGTATGGAATATATCCTGAATCCAGATCTTTTATGGAATTCAATACTATCATGGAAAATATCACTGCACTTCAAAAATACAAAGACGGACCTTTAAAAAACATACAAAGAGGAGTTTGCTGCACTTGTATTAAAGTGGCTGCACATTTTCTTTTTGATTGTTTCACATGGAGTCTCATGGCTTATTTATGCACTAAGAGAGCTATATCCCTACCTCGTTTCAGTCCATCGGGTATCATACTAGTTGAGAAAGATGGAGGTAATGACTTGATTCTATTGTGCTACCCTAGGGCTCTTTGTCAAGGTAGGAAATATCGATATCGTATCGATCCACCCGGAAAAGGATATATCGGGATATATCGACGATATCTGTCGAAATGTCGAAAATGGCTCGAAAAACTGTTTTTTGCCATTTTTTCAGAAATTATGATCATCCAAGATATTAAAACAACAAATAACCTACAAATACACACTTATATCACACATATTGGTCATTTATACCCCATATGTCACACATATCGGTCATTTATACCCATATATAACACATATCGGTCATTTATACCCATATATTGTACATATCAATCATATCGATCATATCACTGTTAATGTTGATTACTGACATATAGATATTGGAAATGAAGTTCATTCAAGTTCTTATAACATTAAATAACTTACAAATATACACTTAAATCACACATATCGATCATCTATCACCCTTATATCGGTCATATCGAACATATCGTTGTTAATGTTTATTGGTGGTGATTAATAAACATTGGAATTGGAAATTTGGAATCAAGGTAGCTGTGATATTAACTTGATCAGCATTAGACTTCTTTTCATCTCTATTACCAAAGAGGACGAAGTTCACCACTTGAAGAACCGTCATATGCGCCCCCCTGTCGCACCATATCCTACTAGACGAGGGTCTTGCTGCCCGATCAACGAGCCTGGGGTGGGGGGGTCAAGGGGGTCAAGGGGGAACATGTGCGCTTCCCTGACCCGAAATAAAGTATATAATTCACGATGTGTTTTAATACTAGGAGTATCGAAATAAGTAGTGAAATCAAGACTACAATGGTAATATCATTGATATATATATATAGATATCGATCGATATCCGAGAAATTTTATACATAAACTAATCATTTTTGAGCGATATGGTTCGATATGACGGTATATCGTTGATATCTCACGAGATATCGGTCAATATCATGGAAAAGGATATCTATATGACTATCGGTACCCACATCTCGTCGATACGATATATCGATGATATATCACTGATATATCACGATATTGCCAACCTTGCTCTTTGTACCCTAGACCTCCATGACCTGCGTCTGATACCAAGTTGAGAAAGATGAGGTAATGACTTAATTCTATTATGCTACTTTAGAGCTCCTTATATAGGTGAATGGCTAGGATTAAGGTTATAAAGAGAGGCACTATACTAGTCAAAATACTAGTGTGCCTATGAGTGGGTGAAACATAACCTAACACTCAACAATACTCTTTTATCAAGTGAGCAAAGTCTCAATGCATTTTGAAGGTCTTGATTTGCTCAGATATGGCACCCTTAACAAAGGGGATAAAAATAATCGACTGAAGTAAAAGTTATACCACATTACGGATCTACGAGATTCCTTGCAAAATGACGTTGATCTAATCGTTGAACAACCTATTTTGTAGCCATGACCTCAGCCCCATATTTTTCTCCAAATATCCCCGACGGAGAAGGAAATATTGTGTGTGGAATATTCATTACAAGGCAACATAGTAACTTTTCCTAGTTTATACTTGCGCCAAATACGGGCTTTCACATCCTTCATTAATTTTCTTCATTCAAGACCATGTCTTCTAGCCATTTTAGTCTCTATATTCACAAGATATCACTGGTGGCGTAGCATGCCGAGATATCTGTTGTCAAATTCATAAAATGGAGAAGCCTTCTCCTACTATAAGTAGGGTCGGCTACATAGATTCTTGCTCAAATCTATGTTGAAAGATTCGACTAGTTTTTACGCTGGTTGTCAACTATCTAACTCAACCCCTGCAAGGGGGGATTTGAACCATGGTCTTTTGAGTGGTAGGCACACTGCATTACCACCACACCATTTAAGTGGGTACTGTTGTCAAATTTATTATCTCTATATTTTTCTATCAGTAAGTAAAAGATGGTCATAATTTAGTTCTTGTTTGAATCGTTAACCTGTAGATAATTGCAAGTAAAAGAGATTGATAGAAAGATTTTATTGTCAACTTTTTGGAGTACACGTGGGAATTATGATATGTGGCGGCTGCGGATAAAAAATCACGTGTTGTCACAGTGGATCACCTACTTATTCTCCAAAAAATCAAGTAATGTCAAGCATGAAATGAATGAACAGATCTACAGCCCGAAAGAAATAGTCCGGGTGTAACTGTCTTGTTACTGCTGTCAACGTGTTTGTTTGTGTCTGTGTTTGCTTATTTAAAGATTATATTTTCTGGGTGCTTTTTTAAAAAGCTTCTTCATGTGGTTGACTGTTGACGGTCTGAGAGTTTTTTAATTTGGCATTTGTACATCTCATATTTTTATGAAAGGACATACGTCTCAGAATTATAGGTTTTTTTGTGTGCAACAAAATGCAGATTTTTGCGACGCCAGAGACTCGAATTGGCTTTCATCCTGATGCAGGGGCGTCTTTCTATCTCTCCCATTTGCCTGGTTATTTAGGTACTTTATTTCTTCCCCTATGTCCTAGAAATATTATGTGTTTGTGTGTGTGTGGGGGGGGTAATCTCCGTTAGCAATGGCCTTTCATCACTGACCTGCGCCATAGTGAATTTAAATGGAAACTAGGAAATTCGAGATATTATTTGGGGGGGGGGGTATCTAATATCATGTAAAATGCATATCTAAATGAAATTTTGGCATTAAAGAAAATAAAAAATATACCATTAAATTTATTGAAGGAATAGTAATGGCCTGGTATTCTATTTATATGTATTAACCTATCAATACATCCCAAACATCAATCTTACTAAGAACACTAATAGTAAGAATAATAAAATTAGAATGACAAGTGCAGCAAACCACTGCGTATGGATGCATGTGTAACGTAGTAGTGAGGTAGCCCTTTTTTTCGTTAGGGTGCTGGCTGTTTGTTTCTTTCGGTGTTCGGATGGTGGGCTTGTTGGTGGGAAGGTTTGTTGTGATGTGACTTTAATGAAGTTTGAGAGTGTGCATGGATTTTGATTGTTTTATTATTATCGGATGGGAGGATGTGATGAGAATAGTTTTTCCGGAAAAAGGGTGGTATGATAAAATTTTTGTTAGAGAGCTATATATCTTTTGTTTGAGGAGGAGAGGGAGAAAAAGAGAGAAAAATGGTGCAAATTGATTGGAGAGAGAGAGAGATGGTGTGAGTTGTTTGAAGAGAGAGAGAGAGGATTTGGGTTTTGCCTCTAAAGCTGGTGCACACCCTGTCCAAATTGGATAGTAACCCTTTGTTTTTGCAAGGGAAACCTGGCAAGTGAACACACCTGCAAATTTAAGGCAACATTATAATATAATTCTATCTCACTAAAATTAATTGAAGTTCATTCATTGGCTTATACTATTTACATTTCTTATTTCGGGTTATTGTTAATCTCCACTCTACTTAGAGAAGATTGTCCAAGTTTGATGGAATGAAGACACACTCCTAAAAATGTAGCTTAACATGACACAATATCCTAAACATAAGTAATCCTCGCCACCCTGTCCCCAACAATTTGCTTTGTGGAAGATCTCATCCAATTTACTTAACTAGAAAGACCGAAGCGATGCAACGATTTGCCTTTTAGAAGATCCAATCATGCTTATTAGATAATATCTGAGTATGCAAATTTCAATTGTTTATTTAAGGAAAATAGAAAAAATATATATTTTGGAACTATAGTAATTATTGAAGTAGAGACTAGATGGAAGCAATACTTCCATAAGCTTTTCATTTGGGAAGGAAATAAAGAGATCACTTTAGGAAATCTAGCTAGTAGTGAAAGTTGCTTGAATCGTGCAAGCTATAGACGAATACAAAGGAATTAGAGGGGGCTATGAAGTTTATGAGACATGAGAAAGGTGTAGGACCTGATGACTAAAAAGTTTGGAGAGTTTTAGGTGAGCGTGGTTTAACTTGGCTTACAAATTTGTTCAATGTTATTTGGCGAAGCAAGAAAATACCTGAAGAATAGAGGAGAAGCATCGTGATACCTCTTTATAAGAACAAAGGAGACATTCAAAATTGTTCAAATTACGAAGGTATCAAGCTGATGAGTCACACTATGAAAATTTGGGAACGTGTGATCGAAAGAAGGTTGAAACAAGTTTCCAAATTTAAAGAAAACCAATTCGGATTCATGCTAGGTCGCTCAACTATTGAAGCCATTCACTTTCTAAGGAGAACAATGGAGATTTACAGAGCTAAAAAGAAGAACCGCCACATGATTTTTATTGATTTAGAGAAGGCTTATGATTTTGTCCCACGAGAGATATTGTGGACAGTTTTGGAGAAGAGTCAAGTACCAGTCCTATACATAAACCTGATAAAAGATATGTATGATAGTGCTTCATCTTGTGTAATGATACAGTCTGGGAAGACTGACTATTTTTTTTGACGCCTAAAAAAGGGGGACACACTCATCGGTGTTCGCCCCCGTATATTAGATAAAAGAAGGAAAAAAACAGAAGTAAGCAGAAGAGCAAAAAAGAGAGAACAAAAGGGAAAGACTAAAAACTATACAGAAGGCGCTACAAGCCTCAAGGAGCACCCAACATAGGCCTAAACCGACGACCAATCATCCACAAGTCTCGCACACTGCAGCAACATGTTTTCCTTGTAGAAGCATTGTCCCAAAAAGATGGCTTGATTCCTCCCCAACCAAATCGACCGCAATATCGCAATGGGAAGCAAGACGTCCCTTCTCGCCCTGTTTCTGTTCATCACCATCGAGTCACAAAAGGTGGAAATGTCATCCGTGCACAACCAAGCCACATCCGCCTCCTCCCACACACCTCTAACCCTGGGGCAGCCAAAGAATAATTGCTCTACGGTCTCCACTGCCGAGTTGCAAAGCACACATGAATTAGAGACATTGCCCCATAACCTCGAACAACGCTCCCTTGTTAACAATCTCTGCCTGCGGAAAAGCCATAAGAAGAAGCCAAGGCGCTCGGGGATCCTAAGGCCCCCAAAAAAACCACAATCGCGCACCAACATGTCGGACCGCGCTGGCGTGGGCCGAGCCATCGCCCCGTAAGCCTTCCGAACCGAGAAAGGGCCGCCACGCCAAGTCCAATGATCACGACCAGCAGCAGGTCTAACCGAGTCCCCGATGGCGCCCAAGAGGGCCAAAAAATCATGAAGCCTCTGATCCGAGAAGTTAGCCAAGAAAGGCGGACACCAACACCCATCCGCCCAGTAAGCAGCGATAGAACAATCCTTCTCAGCCGATAATGCAAACAAGCGTGGGAAACACACTCTCAAGGACCCCCCTCCCGTCCAATCATCCTCCCAAAACTTAAAGGACTCACCATTCCCCAGGACAGGCACAAACATCGACAAATTCTTCCCAAAAACCTCCAGCACCCCCCGCCAAAACGGAGTAAGGGCACCAAGCACCTCGCCCCGTGCCTCCAAGATCCTGCCTTCGCCGTGAATCGCCCGCAATATTCTGGTAAAGAAATTATTGTCCTGGCCCCAAATCCTATTTGCCCATTTGAAGGAAAGCATTGTTAACGAGATCCAGTCTCCGCACTTCCAGCTCCCCTTCAAGTTTGCCTCGAGTGACCTCTTCCTATGCCACCAAATGTATCCCTCTCCCAGCTTGTACATTCCTTCCCCACAGAAATCTCCGCATACACTTCTCGAGGCGGATGCGAATCCCCACCGGCATGCGAGAGTGAGATAAGAAGAACACTGGAATCAACGAGAGCACCGCCTTGAGAAGAACCAACCGACCCCCTCTCGTCAGCATGGCCGACCACCACCCAGCAAGGCGCACCTCCATCCTCTCGACGACCATAAACCAATCTCTGATCCTGGCCCTCCCAACCACCAGCGGCATACCAAGGTATTCAAAAGGTAACTCACCCGGAGGAGACCCCAAGATACGTCCGCAATCAACCGCCACCGCCTCAGACATGCCAAATGCAATCACCTTGGATTTGCTATCATTCTTAAATAGACCCGATACCTCGCTAAAAAGCTCAAGCGTGGTCGCCATCGCCGAGACCTCGGACAAGCCGCCCTCAACAAAAAACATGGTGTCATCCGCGAACTGCAATAATGGCACGCTCATCCCGTCCTTGGAGTATCCCTTCAAAAGCCCAGCCTCTATCACGCCATCCGCCATGCGCTCCAAGACATCAGCAACCAGAACAAACAAAAGAGGCGCGAGGGGGCAACCCTGGCGCACCCCCCTCCGTGGCTGGAATAGACCCCCCGCCGTGCGACCGTTGATCAACATGGAGAAGGAGACCGTGGTCACGCATCGCCGCACCCAAGATATCCAAACTTCAGGAAAACCACGCCTTCGCAGAACCGACCACAAGAAACTCCAGTCGAGACAGTCGTAGGCTTTGGAAAAGTCGACCTTCCACAAGACCCCCTGCTTTTCTGAGTTCTTCCAATCAGCGACCAATTCCGACGCCACCGTAATGCAATCCGAAATCTGCCTTCCCCGAATAAAAGCCGTTTGGACCGGCGAAATGATCGAGTCCATCACCCTAGCAAGCCGACGAGCCAAGACCTTGGCAACAATAAGATATATGGCATTGGAAATCGAGATGGGGTGAAACTCATCAATACGCTCTGCAGCGGTTGATTTAGGAATAAGCACAATGATTGCACGATTGATCCGATCAAAACCATCATTCCCACTGCAAAACTCCGAGATGACGTCCATCACATCTTCACTCACCACCTCCCAAAAGTCTCGATAAAAGCAACCGAAAAACCATCAGGCCCCGGGGAGCCATCTTCGTTCAACTCCCACACGGCCGCCCTCGCTTCGTCCAGCGATATCACCCGCGTCAACTCCTCGCCCGCCCCCCTGAGAAAGGAGCGGAGCCCCACATCCCGACCACCGTCACACCCTCGGAGAGCGATGCGAGGTGAAGTCCTTAAAATGAGCTGCAATGGCACGCCTCATCTCCCTGTCCCCCATGACCCTAGCATCATTAATCCGAATAGAGCGCAAAGTGTTATATCTCCTCCAGTTGCTAGCCATACGGTGAAAAAAAGCTGTATTGGCATCACCTTCTTTAATCCACCTCACCCTCGACCGCTGTCGCCACTCCGTGCTCTGCTTCCTATCCTCGACCGAGACAGTCCTTTGCGCAAGAGAACGCTCACACAGCTCCTCAGGAAGCAAATCCCTATCGTTCTCAAGCATATCAAATCTGGCAATGGTTTCCTCAGCCTCCTTCCTGACAGCGACCCTCGTCGCCCTAGACTCTTTTTTGAATAAAGAAAGCTTCTTCCGCAACGACGAGAGCTTTTGATCAAACCTGGAGGCCGCAGACCCCACAAAACAAGACTGGGACCAGTGTGCTGTCACCAGGTCCTTGAAATTTGCTTCCTGCAACCAACACTTCTCGTATCTAAAGAGGCCCCTCACCATGGGAACATCGCCGGACTCCTAAATAATGGGGGAGTGGTCCGACAACGAACGAGGGCGAGAGGAGACCGAACAAAGAGGGAACGCCTCCATTAGTTCCCCAGAAGCCAAGAAGCGATCAATCCTAGAGCGCGAGTTGTTGTTCCTCCATGTGTACTTGACATCATTCGCCACCAGGTTCTCAAGAGCCAAAGCCTCCACCACCTCGGCAAAATCAAGGAAGCCCGGGTCCTGACCACCCCTGAATCGAGGACGATCCGACAGATGGAGCGTAATATTGAAATCCCCCCAATGAGCCAAGGAATCCCCTCGAACGAACAACCCGCATCGCGCAAATCTTCCCATAATTCCTTTCTTTTCAAGTGGCAGCAGGGGCCGTAGATACACGAAAAAGCGATGGGCATAGCAGTATCACTTCGAACCAAAAGAACCGATAGCATATGTCTCCCCTTGATCTCCGAGGTGAAGGAGAACGTCGCCGATCGCCACGCTATCAGCAAACCACCCGCCGACCCGTCCGCATCCAGCGCCCGGACATCATTCAGGTTACCGGCACCAAAAGAACGCCACAAGACATCATCGATCCCTCACAACTTCGTCTCTTGGATGAGAACAACGTCACAGCCCCACTCAGACATTCTGGACCCCAGAGTCCTCTTATCCACCTCCCCCAGACCCTTAATATTCCAAGTGAGTACCTTCATTAAGACAAGTGTGGTTGACCCGCAATGGAAATGAGTCCAGCCGCCGCCGCTAAAAGACTGATTATTTTGACATCAACATTGGTATGCATCTAGGTTCAACTTTGAGTCCATTCCTTTTTACTTTGATTATGGACAAGTTGACAAGTCGCATGTATGATGAGATACCTTGGTGTATGTTATTCACTGATGGTATTGTGTTGATTGATGAGAGTAGAGATGGAGTAAATGAGAAGCTTGAGTTCTGGAGACATGGCTTGGAGACTAAAGGATCTTGTATAAGTAGGACTAAGACTGAATATATGGAGTTTACTTTTGATGTAAACAATGGTGCAAAAATTGAGGTTAAGGTAGGTGATGATAACATTCAGAAGAGAGATTCTTTTAGATACTTGGGATTTATTTTGCAACATGATGGGGAAATTGATGGAGATGTTACACATATAATAAATGCAGGTTGGCTAAAGTGGAGAGGAGCTTCTACTGTTCTCTGTGATAAGAAAATTTCTTTGAAAATCAAAGGAAAGTTTTACAAAGCAGCTATGAGACCTGCTATGCTCTATGGATCTGAACGTTGGCCTGTGAACAATAAACATGTGCAAAGAATGGCGGTAGCAGAAATGAAAATGCTAAGGTGGATGTGTGGACACACGCACACGCACACTTAAAGATCATATTCGGAATGATGCCATCATAAAGAAAATTGGTGTTGCTCCGATCGAGGATAAGATGCGAGAACATCGCTTAAGGTGGTTTGGCCATTTGCAAAGGAGGTCAACTGATGCACCGGTGAGGAGATGTGAGTTTTGGAATGTTGACCTGGCTAAAAGAGGGCGAATGCCCAAGAAGTGTTGGAATGAGACTATACGAAGGGATCTTAATTTTTTGGATCTAAGCCCGAGAATGACCCAAGATAGATCTGAATGGAGGCAAAGAATTCATGTAGCCGACCCTACTTAATGTGGGAAAACTGCTTTGTTGTTGTTGTGGAACTATAGTAATTATTATATATAGGGTTATTCCGAAAAAAATACAAGAGTCGCTTAAACAAAGCATAATAAAGGGATGTTTACAATTGTACCCTTGGGCACTTTGCCATTACCATTTGTGTCCCGACCTCTTTCATATTCACATGACCCCTACAAAACACCCATATCTGAATCAGTGCCCATGCTGTTAACATTCATGAGTTAAACCATTAGAGATAGTTGTTAAAGGACTCATATGTAATAAATCTTTTAAGAAAAAAAATGAAAACTTATCTTTAGTTCTCTTTCCGACCATCCTATTCCTTATATTCCTTTCTCTTCTTCCAGCAAGGTGCCGGCATCATTGGAAGATGAGAATTGGTCGTTGTCTCTTATGATTTGACTCATGAATGTCAATGGTGGGGGGCATAGACGTAAATATAGGTTTTTTAATGAATTGTTATGTAAATATGAACTGGGTCGGGGTGCAAGTGTGATTGGAAAAAGTTTCATTTATACAAGCTCTAAAATCCCACATAATAAACTTGAAGAAGGAAACATAACAATAACACATGCCAATGCTTCCTCTAAAAGTTGTAGGTTTTTCTTTCCTTCAACTTTCTAATGCATCTCTATGCAACTAAAATTTTTAGACGTATTCTTACCTCCACTCTTGTAGCGCACACGTAATGTATTTATTCATGTAGGTGAGTACCTGGCTTTAACAGGAGAGAAGCTTAGTGGGGTAGAAATGATTGCCTCAGGACTAGCAACTCATTATTATCCCAGTGAAGTAAGCAATTCTATTTATCTGTAGACCACAAAATCATAATGTTAACTGTTAAATCCGTGTTTTACCTAATTATCTGCTACAGAAGCTGGAGTGGATTAATCATCGGCTCACAACCTTGGCCACTGACGATCCTTCAGTAATTGAAACATCTCTTGAGCAATATGGTGATATTGCATTCCCTGAAAAAGAAAGCATTATACGCAGGTATTTGGAAATGCATGGTTAGTAACATGTCATGAATCCTGATTTCTTGACGGTTGAAATTTTCGATATACCGGGGAATTTAAGATCCATCTTTCGAAGGCACTGCATTTTGCATAGCAGTGGGCCATTCCCTCTATTTTTTTTTCAAAAACGGCTGTTTGAGCTCCCATTTCCCCCCTCATGTAGTAAGATGAACATCTCCGTTTAAGATATTGCTCTAACATGCCTATTATCGTCTATACTCTGAGGTTCCTTTGTCACATTGTGTTTAGTTGTCTTATTTTTTTACAGGATGGAGATGGTTGATAAATGCTTTGGCCATGAATCGGTCGAGGAAATTATAGATGCTTTGGTATGCTTCTACTTCTCACCTTAGATGACACTAAATTACTTTAAAAATAGAAAAAAAGGTGATTACCAATGAGATGCACAACCCAAAACTTTATGTATTCACAATTTTAAGAATAAGGATTGCAGAGACCTAAGCTCAGGTAGAGCTTTAGCATGCTCGATTACAATTTCCAAACAGAATTTTCCTATCGAAAAATCACACTGTTCCTCGCTAGCCAGATAACCCAAATCAGAGCCAAAACTTGAATCTTGTTGCCATCCAAGCCCCTTCGGTTTGTGCCAATAGAAACCCATAATGTTGGAGTACCGCTGCATTCTACCCCAGCGATATTTAAATCATTTCATATGAGAAAGTAAATTGGCTTTATATATCTGTTTTCCATGGATTCTAAATATCTTGATCACTTAAAATATTGCTAGGAAAAGCTTTGCCCTTACTAACCGGAGGTTGCCAAATATTATGTTACGTAATATGAGATTTATGCAGGGATGTCCTTAATTATTTCTTCGTAACATAATGATGTAAAATTATATTACTTTGTCAAGTTTTAGCCGCACCATAACTTTGGTATGGTCAATATAAATGCTAGAGTATTTAAAATTATTATGTTTTAGAGTATTTTACATTATTATATTAAAACATAATAATATAAAATACTCTAACATTTATATTGATCATACCAAAGTTATGGTGTGGTTAAAACTTGGAAAGGAATAAATTACTACTCGGCTCAACTTTAGTATTACGAATAAGTGCTTAAATTCTGATTAATTGCATAGATGAAATCATGAGTGTTTATAAATAACTGATATATCCAAATTGCTGGTGCGGTGATAGTGAAGTGTGTCTTGTTAATCTACACCATTCCCCAACATCGCGTTGTCAACGACTATGGCACAGCTGCACCATGCCATGCTTACATGATGCTCACAATCCTCGGATGCAAATGTTGTATGGATATTTCAGAGTTAATATAGAGCATAACATTATGACGGCAGTTGCACCAAAGGATGCAAATGGTTATGGTTGTGTTTTAACGTGCATTGGTGTATTGATAATACATTATCACAATCTTATTCACTCTCAAATGCATGCCGAAACATGGATATTTACATGCATAACCATTATGTCCCTGTATTATGATATTTGATAGACCCAGGTCTGGTAGGGATATTGTATGGATATTCAATAACTTGTGGATAAGCTCATGTACACAATTATTTGATTTGCATAATGAACGAATCTATATAATGTATTAAATTAATAACTATAAGTAAATAAGACAAAATTGGTCAAATCTAGTTATGAATGTATTTGCAGTGACATTTACATTTTAAGCACATTGCTAATTCAAATATTTGCAAATATTGAAATACTATATATCTGCATCACATTTTGTTGCATGAGGAATGTAACCCTAATCTTCTCCTTTCATAAAGAGGCATAAGGTCCCTGCTCTCAATAAGACAAAGATTCTTTGATTCAACTTGGTATCAAAGCAGCCTCTCCCCACCCCACCCCTCTCCATGTCTGATGCAAACAGAAATTTCCAAACGGTTGAAAGATTAATTTTGACGGCGAAATATTTGGTGGAGAAGAGATTAGAGGGTGGGAGAAGAGAAGAGCGCGTCGGATACGTGAGATTTCGGAGAAGAATTGCGAAGATCGCGCTGTGAGAGATAGAAAGAGATAATGAGATAAACTCGATTTTTCATATATTCTGAACTGAACTATCTTACAATAGACTACCAACCTCTTTATATAGTAGAGGCGGATTTACAAAAATAGAAAGTGAATCAAATTCAAATTCAAATAAAATCTGACTCGATCTTAATTGACTCTAATTGATTTGAATCAAAATTCAAATCTACCTCTATCCTAATTTGACTTTAATTCGAAATTCGAAATTCAAATTTAAAATTGACTAACTAATTTTGGAGATCACATGCGATCTCTTTTATTTAAATAAAATTGCGACGACTCTAATAAACGTAAATAAAATTAGACTCTAACTAGTAATAAAATCCGAGGCCCTATTTATCAATTTCGTGCTGCATCAATTCTCCTTCGCTTGAAAAATTCGTCTCCTGACGAATTGCTCGAACTTCGAAGCTTGATGATTTGATTGCCTTTTGGAAGAATAAATATGGAGCAAACGGTGGAACCAAGGAGTCTTTGGTGCAGTGGTTGGAACAACACCATGCGAGAAGAACATATGTGGTGCAAATGGTGGTGCCTCCACGAACTTTGCCCCCTCATTACGGTGATCGAAAAAATGATGGGGCATCTTCATCTCAAACATCGGAGCCTTCGGAGAACCCATAACAAATGTGTGGCACAAGCCTAGGATGGGAGGAGATGTGGGTAATGAACTAGCCCATAGGGTCCTTATATAGATGAATCCCATATTCCTAATCCTATTTGGAGAAGGTAGCATCCCCAATTTCCTTTTTTCAGCCTTTGTCTTAAAATATTTCTGCTCCAAGGGGTGGAATTGTAAATTTTCTACCCCTTCATCTAATGCAATACCTCTCCAACTCCCACCAACTCTAACCTTTATATAAAAGTTTTTAGGAGGGAGAATACCTCTGCAATTTTTCCAATTCATATCCCAGTTCTTATTTCCAGGGGATTTGAATCCCTTTGGAGAAATCTCATTTCCCTGCGTTAGGGTTTCGTATTTCCTGATTAGAAGATGGGAACGACAACGCGCTTCATCGAATGACCGTATGCGACGACGGCACCGCAGGCAGGGAGGCTTCGGGTAATGCCGAGGAGGGAGGTGGCACGACCCCAACCCGCGCGCATGATGATGGTCGCGCCTGATGCATGCGCGTCGACCGCTTTAGCTCGGAATAGAGCGGTGGCAGCATCACGACCAACGCGGAGTCGCGTAAAGGCGGTGATGGCAGGATGAAGGCAGCTGGGGTCGATGGCGACACGTTCGGCAGCGTCTAGTTTGGCTCCGATGCTGACTTCCTGGTGGGTGACGGTGGCACAAGAGGCAGTGGAGTCCCTTATGGCGCCCGGCGAAGCGAAGGAAATCGTGCTTGCAGTGCGCCGGCCTCTGGCATGAGACGCCCGCAAAGCGACGGTGGTTGCACAAGCTTTACGCGTGGGGGCGGTGGCCGCACAAGCAGTTCGGTTCAACGGAAGGGGTTGGTGAGGCTGCTGAAGCCGTTGTTTGCAAGGGTGATAGTGATGGTGTCGGAGACGTTGGGACTTCTTGGACAACAACAAAGGGGACCTCGGCAGGGAGATCATCATGCTCCTCCACGATGCTTTCGTCGTAAATCGGTCCCACGTCTTCGTCTTCATCTTCTTCCGCGAAAGTTGTACCACAGAAATCCTGTAGGAACTGTTGTTTGGCTGTTGTAGTGGATGGATCTTTGAATATGAACTCTTCTTGTTTGATTGATGTTGCATCAACTAATCCACTTTTTTTTGAGAAATAAGATGGGTGAACTCCCAAGGTGGGAGTTCCCGCATATTAATAAAGAGCCTTACAGTATAACACGAGGCCCAGGATGTATAAAGGGCATTACAGTGAATCACCACATTCTCGGAGTAAAATCTTGCATTGTTAAATACGCAATCGTTTCTTCCTTGCCAAATCGCCCAAACCGCCGCAAAGGCTATAGATATGTCATCAGAGGAACCGGAGCCGAGCCGCTTGATGGTCTGCCAAAAAAGAGTCGAACTCTCATGCCTCATCCAAGGTAAATTCAAGGCCTGCAAAACCTCCATCGAATAACTGCAGGTTAAGAAGATGTGATCGGCATCCTCATTGTGAGCATGACATCTATCGCAAGTAACATCCTGAGATCCAAATAGATGGATGTAACGTCCCGGGCTTAGGTCCCCGGTCCGTTATGGAGGAAAACTGGCCCTGACAACTTGTTGGGTACGGGTCCAAATGGACCCGTTGCAACCACCCAAAATGCTTAAGTCCAAGTTGTCAAGTAGTAATCCCCATCACTTATAAACCACACCCACACTTCGTGAGTTTTAGGTATGGCACTATGTTTGGGGTTAGGGTGTTACAACCTCCCCAACTTATATTCGCAACGTCCTCGTTGCGACATGGTCCATCACTTCTTCCCAGTGATAGTGGCGGCTGCACGCTCCGGGTAGCCATTTCCTCCAACCTCTTTGTAGGGGCGGCTCTACCTCTCGGGTAGCCCTTTCCACTATCAGAGAGAATTTGGCTCTGATACCATTTGTAACATCCCGGGCTTAGGTCCCCGGTCCGTTATCGAGGAAAACTGGCCCTGACAACTTGTTGGGTTCAAGCCTAGATGGACCCGTTGACAACCACCCAAAATGCTTAAGCCCAAGTTGTCAAGTAGTAATCCCCACCACTTATAAACCACACCCACCCTTTGTGAGTTTAAGGTATGGCACTATGTTTGGGGTTGGGGTGTAGTTGTAACACCCTAACCCCAAACATAGTGCCATACCTAAAACTCACGAAGTGTGGGTGTGGTTTATAAGTGATGGGGATTACTACTTGACAACTTGGGCTTAAGCATTTTGGGTGGTTGCAACGGGTCCATTTGGACCCGTACCCAACAAGTTGTCAGGGCCAGTTTTCCTCGATAACGGACCGGGGACCTTAGCCCGGGACGTTACAAATGGTATCAGAGCCAAATTCTCTCTGATAGTGGAAAGGGCTACCCGAGTGGTGGAGCCACCCCTACAAAGAGGTTGGAGGAAATGGCTACCCGGAGCGTGCAACCGCCACTATCACTGGGAAGAAGTGATGGACCATGTCGCAACGAGGACGTTGCGAATGTAAGTGGGGGAGGTTGTAACACCCCAACCCCAAACATAGTGCCATACCTTAAACTCACAAAGGGTGGGTGTGGTTTATAAGTGGTGGGGATTACTACTTGATAACTTGGGCTTAAGCATTTTGGGTGGTTGTCAACGGGTCCATATGGGCTTGAACCCAACAAGTTGTCAGGGCCAGTTTTCCTCGATAACGGACCGGGGACCTAAGCCCGGGATGTTACAATGGACCCTTCTCATCTTGTCACAGATCATTCATCTTGAATGCACAAACCTTCAGGGAATACGAGAGGTGTCGTTGCTTCTTCTAATGATTGAATATATTGTCATCAAGCCATTGTTGAACTTTCACGGATGCTAGAAGACTATTCTTGTATCTTTGTTGTCATAGACGTGAACCGTGACCGAGGTGGCTTAAATCGAATTGAAGTCGCCAATATATAATCAAATCGTCAAATCATAAGAACGATTCGGTTGCCATGCTCTGATACCAATTGATGCAAACAAAAATTTCCAAACGGTTGAAAGATTATTTTTGACGGTGAAATATTTGGTGGAGAAGAGATTAGAGGGTGGGAGAAGAGAAGAGCGCGCCAGATGCACGAGATTTTGGAGAAGATTTGCGAAGATCGCGCTGAGAGAGATAGAAAGAGATAATGAGATAAACTCGGTTTTTCATATATTTTGAACTGAACTATCTTACAATAGACTACCAACCTCTTTATATAGTAGAGGTGGAATTACAAAAATAGAAAGTGAATCAAATTCAAATTCAAATAAAATCTGACTCGATCTTAATTGACTCTAATTGATTTAAATCAAAATTCAAATCTACCTCTATCCTAATTTGACTTTAATTCGAAATTCAAAATTCAAATTTAAAATTGACTAACTAATTTTGGAGATCACATGCGATCTCTTTTATTTAAATAAAATTGCGACGACTCGAATAAATGTAAATAAAATTAGTCTCTAATTAATAATAAAAACTGAGGCCCTATTTGTCAATTTTGTGCTGCATCAATTCTCTTCCGCTTGAGCACTTGACGAATTGCTCGAACTTCGAAGCTTGATGATTTGATTGCCTTTTGGAAGAATAAATGTGGAGCAAATGGCGAAACTTTGGTGCAGTGGTTGGAATCGTCAACACCATGCAGGAAGAACTTATGTGGTGCAAATGGTGGCGCCTCCACGAACTTTGCCCCCTCATTACGGTGATCAAAAAATTGATGGGGCATCTTCATCTCAAACATCGGAGCCTTCAGAGAACCCACAACAAATGTGTGGCACACGCCTACGATGGGAGGAGATGTGGGCAATGAACTAGCCCATAGGGTCCTTATATAGATGAATCCCATATTCTTAATCCTATTTGGAGAAGGTAGCATCATCCCCTACTTCCTTTTTTCAGTCTTTGTCTTAAAATATTTCTGCTCCAGGGCATGGAATTGTAAATTTTCTACCCCTTCATTTAATGCAATGCCTCTCCAACTCCCACCAACTCTAACCTTTATATAAAAGTTTTTAGGAGGGAGAATACCTCTGCAATTTTTCCAATTCATATCCTAATTCCTATTTCCAGGGGATTGAATCCCTTTGGAGAAATCTCATTTCCATGCGTTAGGGTTTTGTATTTCCCGATTAGAAGATGGGAACAACGGTGTGCTGCGTGAATGGTCGTATGCAACGGCGACACCACAGGCAGGGAAGCTTCGGGCAATGCCGAGGAGGTAGGTGACACAGCCCCAGCCCGGCGCGCATGATGATGGTCGCGCTTGATGCATGCGCGTTGACCGCTGTAGCTCGGAATAGAGCGGTGGCAGCATCGCTACCAGCGTGGAGTCGCACAAGGGCGGTGATGGCAGGATGAAGGCAGCTGGGGCCGATGGCGACACGTTCGGCAACAACTAGTTTGGCTCCGATGCTGACTTCCTGGTGGGTGACGGTGGCGCGAGAAGCAGTGGAGTCCCTTATGGTGCCCCACGAAGCGAAGGAAATCGTGCTTGCAGTGCGCCGGCCTCTGGCACGAGATGCCCACAAAGCGACGGTGGTTGCACAAGCTTTGCGCGTGGGGGCGGTGGCTGTACAAGCAGTTCGGTTCAGTGGAAGGGGTTGGTGGGGCTGCTGAAGCCATTGTTTGCAACGGTGATAGTGATGGTGTCGGAGACATTGGGACTTCCTAGACAACAACGAAGGGGACCTCAACAGGGAGATCATCATGCTCCTCCACAATGCTTTCGTCGTAAATCGGTCCCACGTCTTCGTCTTCATCTTCTTCCGCGAAAGTTGTACCACAGAATTCCTGTAGGAACTGTTGTTTGGCCGTTGTAGTGGATGGATCTTTGAATATGAACTCTTCTTGTTTGATTGATGTTGCATCAACTAATCCTTCATCTTGAATGCACAAACCTCCAGGGAACACGAGAGGTGTCGTTGCTTCTTCTTCATGATTGAATATATTGTCATCAAGCCATTGTTGAACTTTCACGGATGCTAGAAGACGATTCTTGTATCTTTGTTGTCGTGGACGCGAACTGTGACCGAGATGGCTTAAATCGAATTAAAGTCGTCAATATGCATTCGGATCGTCGAATCATAAGAACGATTCGGTTGCCATGCTCTGATACCAATTGATGCAAACTAAAATTTCCAAACGGTTGAAAGATTAATTTTGACGGCGAAATATTTGGTGGAGAAGAGATTAGAGGGTGGGAGAAGAGAAGAGCGCGCCAGATGCGCAAGATTTCGGAGAAGAATTGCGAAGATCGTGCTGAGAGAGATAGAAAGAGATAATGAGATAAACTTGATTTTTCATATATTCTGAACTGAACTATCTTACAATAGACTACCAACCTCTTTAAATAGTAGAGGTGGATTTAAAAAAATAGAAAGTGAATCAAATTCAAATTCAAATAAAATCTGACTCGATATTAATTGACCCTAATTGATTTGGAACAAAATTCAAATCTACCTCTATCCTAATTTGACTTTAATTCGAAATTCGAAAATAAAATTTAAAATTGACTAACTAATTTTGGAGATCACATGTCGACAACAACAACAACAAAGCCTTTTCCCACAATTAAGTAGGGTCGACTACATGGATTCTTCGCCTCTATTCAGATCTGTCTTGGGTCAATCTCGGACCTATATCCAAAAAACTAAGATCCCTTCGTATAGTCTCTTTCCAACACTTCTTGGGCCGTCCTCGCCCTCTCTTGGCCGGCTCAACATCCCAACACTCGCATCTCCTAACCGGTGCATCAGTTGACCTTCTTTGCAAATGACCAAACCATCTTAAACGGTTTTCTCGCATCTTATCCTCGATCGGAGCTACACCAACTTTCTTTCGGATTGCATCATTCCGAATCCGATCTTTACGTGTATGTCCACATGTGATCTCTTTTATTTAAATAAAATTGCGACGACTCGAATAAACATAAATAAAATTAGACTCTAATTAATAATAAAAACTGAGCCCCTATTAGTCAATTTCGTGCTGCATCAATGTCCTTGCCACAACTACCATTCACTACCACCATCTTCTGCTTCCCCTCGCTATCACCCACCAGTCCTCGCTCGGTCATCATTGTCTCAACCACCATAGGTTCCCACTAGGGATGCAAATGATCAAATTCAGATACAGATATATGTGTTATTGCATCCTTATCCATGCTTAAGTACATATACAAATGTGGATATGGATATTGATGGATATTAAAATTATGTTATGATATCTCTAGAAAACATATATGATTGTAAAACATATACAAATCTGATATGGAGAATATTGGAAATGCTTTATTAGTTATCTTAAATATACATGTATTGGATAGATTATACATGATATATATAAAATAAATGTATTTATTTTATAAAAGTTATATCATATATGGTAAAAAAGTTATAGAATTATGTTACATGTGGTTAGAAATAAATCTTCAGCTATACTTATATATAGGAGCTAAAGACGATGGGTCGGGAGCAAGAGAGGCGATGGGTTGGGAGTGAGAGAGGGCCATCGTTTGAGCTAGGGTGAGGGTTGGGTAGCACTTTAGGGTTTCGTCAGAGTGCGGTTGTGGCGAGGGGGTCTGGTTTGGGATCGAAGGCTTTGCTCGAGGTTTGGAGCTTCTCCATCAGGGCACTTGTCCTTGAGTATCAAATTCACCGATGTTGTATTTTCTCTTGAGTTACTATCAACGTGTTATTTGTTGGTCAGATTTGCAGAGAGACCTATTGCTAAGCTATTTTTGAAGCAACATCGTTTGTTTCTCATGATGTCCTCATTGGAAGGATAATTGATCTAGGTCATGAAGAAGAGGGTGTTTATCATTTGGTTCGATATCCGGTTGCTAATGCTTGTTCTAGAGTTTAATTTACCCCATCAAGCGCTATTTTGCATTAACGCATGGGCCTTCTATCTCTGTAGAAACTTCCTTGAGTGTTTAGCTCCCTCTCACTATTCAATTAGAGTGTGAGGCTTTTCAACCGGAGAAGCATCATCGAAGCTCTTTTAATGTCCGGTACTACCCATTCTGCTGCTTTATATGATTTGATTCATTTTTTTGTTCGAAGGTCTTAGCAGATATCCTGATCGGTTGGGGTATCATTATTATCTCGTTCTGTTTGATGATTACTCCCATGTTTCTTGGGCCTTTGTTATGAGATTAAAAGTCAAGTTGGTGCCAATGTGAATGCTCTTCATTTTGATAATGTCATGGAATTCCTCTTCATGACTTGATGCACTTTTTCTCTTGTAGGATTCTTTTTTTACTAGTTAATGGGGGAGGGTGGGGTTGAAACCTTGGTCGTTTGAGTAGGAGCCCACTGCTTCCACCACTAGACCATTTAAGTGGGTTCCTCTTGTGGGATTCTTCATCAGACAACTTCTTCCTATACTTCATGTCAAACTAGGGTTGCTAATCGTAAGCATCGACATATCCTTAATGTTGTGCATACCCTGCCCATCCATTTCCATTTTCCAAGCTTATATTGGGGGATTGGAATGTTTATCACGACCTTTTGATTAAGCACATGCCTTTCACTTTTTTTGATGAACATGTAGCATATTGAGGTTCTATATCCAAGGAAGGAGGTACTAGTTCATCCCAAAGTGTTGGGTGTGTTGCTTTTGTTTACCTTCTTAGTCTCATAAACGATAAGTTGGTTGCTAGAGTAGTCGATGTGTTCTTAAGGATGCTAATAATTAGAAGGTATATTGTTGTTATGACCTAAGGTGACAGAGGCACTATATCCATACATACATCACGTTTTCCGAGTCTGATACATTCTTTTGGAGTACATGTACCCACATGTATCTGCCCCCATTATCTCTGAGATAGCTCTGATGCTTATCACTGTTCGTCTCTGTGAACCCTTAGTTAGTTGGACTAGACTTCAGTATTGGCGAAGATAATCTTCTTTTGAGTAACACCTTCTCCTTCTATTGAGGAGAGTCCTTCAGAGCCTTTATATATTGATAGTTTTCTTATCTCCAGTGAATCAGTGATATTGCTATTGGATCAAACACTCTGCTGGTACCCCGCCGTTTAGAAAGTCGCTATTTGGTATTCATTTGGCCAGACGGTCTAGAACGAGTAAGAAAATTGACTAAAGTATATGTGAAAGTATATTATGGATTATGCAGTTTGTGTTATTTTAGTCAAAAAAATAACTAAAAATATAATAATAAATTTGAATATTAAATATTGATGTTTCGAAACATATAACATAGATGAAATATAAAGTATAAACCTTTTAGTACAATGTGATTTCAATTAAAGTATTTCGAAAAACTTCCATTTAGACAAAAGAGTTTGTTAGACTCAGAACAAAAAAACTAAGAATGTTTTTTCAAACAAAGGTTCATACATAAATGAGCAGACTCCTAATCTAAGTCCTCAAAAACAACATAGGGAACTTCTTCATTACCATTGTTAGAATCTATGATAAATTTTTGAGAGTTTTACCCCACGAACCCTAGAATCTTTGTAAATTACCTGCTCGACCCTATAAACATCGTTATTATCCCTCGATGTTGTGAAGTTGCTCCGTCTTATACCGTGACCCATGTTATTGATTTTGCTTTTACTTGAGTCAATACCTTAGGTTAATATCAAGTTAATCTAACCAGGAGAGAACTGGATGGTGGATCTTCCAGTTCCACCTCCCCATCTATTTCCATATCTCCTCTCACCCTTCTTCTCCAGTTGAGTCACCTCGAGGGTGGTACATTGTTGGGGAAGGTGGCGGTGATCGAGGTGGTGCCACTGGGGTGGTGGCTCTAGATGGTGTTGGGGAGGGTGTAGAGGTTGTGGGCGGTGTTGGAAAGAGTGTTGGCGTCAGGGGGGAGATTGGGGTGGTTCTGGGGAGTGGGGAGGAGGCCGGGCCAGAGGAGGTCGAGGTTTGGGAGTGGTGCTGGAAGGAGTGGTGGCATCAACGAGGAGATCGAGGCAACGTTGGGGAGGGGGAGGAGGTGGGATGGAGGAGGGGGTCTGAGGAGCGGTGTTGGAAGGAATGAGGCGTAGGGGAGGAGGTCAGATGCGACATTGGGGAGGGGGGAGGAGGTCAGGACTGGAGAGCGGCACTGGAAATTTGAAGGCAGGTTCTTCAAGTTGAACTTGAACTTCACAACATCCTCCTGCTTAAATTTCTCCTCCCCATATCCCAACACCCAGAAATTGTGCACGTGTAAATGCCACGGGTGTATCTCGTTGACATTGACTTCCAATGTGTTTGCATTATGAAGGATCACATCAATAGTTCTTGTTGAATTCAAGCATGTAGATGTTGCTGCTCTGCATGGTGTTGGTGTTCACATGAGGGATCGTGATGTCGTAGTTTTCTGGAAGCTTTCTGATGGTTCTTGCTCATCGAAAGTGCCTATAATCTTGTGCTTGAGAGCACCAATGTATGGTGTTGAAGGCAACACAGAGAAGAGATTGTTAATGGCCTACTTATTATGGCCACCATTTATGCTGTTCTTAGTGTTGAGGAGGATAATTTGGCGATCGGATTTGGCGGGCAGCTTCAGGGATTCCATTAGTGCTTTCATTTGGTAAGTGAAGGCCTTGTTGTGGTGCTAGTGATTCCACACAGGAGTAACTCGAGGGGGTGCAGTTGGGATCTTGGAACTGGAGATGGGACCATAATTCAGGATGCCAAGTAATGGAGGTGTCTCGGGATAGTAGAAGTTGGAAGGGTGTCAGAGATTGGACTGTGCTGGAAGTGGGGTGGTGCTGAGGATAAAGGAAGAAGGTGGAGGGGAAGGGGATGTGAGGAGGAGGGTGAATGAGGGAATCTTTTGTGAATTTGATAAAGAAAGAGGGTAATATGCACATTTTTTAAATGGATCCAGTTAGGTTTTAACGGTTAAATGGATGTGAGTTAACCATAGAGTCCATGGTGTAAGGGTTTAACGACTTTACGAGGTCGAGGGGACAATAACGATGTTTACATGGTCAAACAAGTAATTTAAAAGATTATAGGATTCTTGGGGTAAAAATCCCTAAATTCTTCTTTCTCCACGTTTGGTAATGTACCCACATTCCTTTGTCTCCTCCTATGCTTCACTAACTCCTCAACTCCATTTGCTTCAACCTCCAAGTTCCAAGTCAGTCCTCGAGCCTTGGAAAACCTCTTGTTCTCCTTCCTCTGGTCCACTCCACTAGCCTACATATGTCCTATCCTTTGAAACGAATGGTTCTCTTCCCTTTTAAGATTGATGCTCCTTTGGTATTGAATTAAACTTCACAAAAATCAAGTCTTTCGACATCTTAGTTTCAAGTTTATTCTTTTTTTTTGGTGTGGATATGCAATGAAGTACTAGTTAATTAAATTAAACATCCATCAATCTTAGTCTAATCATACATCACAAGTGTGGGAAATATACTGCTACGAAAGAGCTCTAATTCATCTTCTTCTGGAAGAAGAGGATGCCTGCTTTAAGATTTTCATTGCTATTGCTTCATGTTAAGTGTCCCATCGCTATAGAGCGACCACCAATCAGCTTCAAGAAAAATTAAGATATGTACTCCTTCTAGGTCATGTTATGTATGTGTAAAGTGTAAAACATAAAAGACATCCTTCTACCTGGATTGAAGTTGTCGTTATTAACAGATCTTTGGTGTATAACTAATGGTTTTTCGAACACGCCTTCTCTTTATAAAGAACCATTTCTTTTGTTGTGACGGTATCTTGAATATCCAATTTGGGATAAAATATCTTCAACATTGCAAAAACATTTATGACAAAGCTATCTTTAGAAACAACATTATTATCCCTATAAAAATAATAGGGATTGAGAAAGTAAGCTGCAAGATAGACATAACTATCCAGTATCCCCTTCGACTTTGAAATAATGTCATTAATGAATGGCTTATATACGGATGGTTAACATCTTTAAACAGACTCTTTATTATCTTCTTTTCATCTTCAACCCCTCCACATGCAAACCTCATCAATGGCCTCTGATTGCCATCAATGATACTCAAGAGATGGACGAGCAGGGAAAACTCCTTCAAGGTCAAGAAAATTGGTTCCAAAATGTTATACTCTAGACATTTGATGCATTCACTTCACCTTTTCTTATCTTAGACCACTTGCATTCGCTCCATTCATCAGAAGAAAACATCAACGTTAGCTTTCCTTTCTTATCAACCACGCTTTGTAGCATGAGAAAACATGCGACAAGTATTGTTTGCCCAGACTATCTCACCCTTTTGGGTGAATTGTTGCATCAAGTTGAATGTCTTTGCATAGCTTTAGATAAAAATAGTCAGTGTTGTGGCCTTTGCTATGCAATTTTTGACTGTCAGTTTGCATCCAATCTCTTCAAGCATGATATCTATGCAATGAGCAGTGCAAGAAGACCAAAATATGTTTGGATACTTGGTCTTGAGTAGCCTCCTACTCACCATTTTCGTAGAAGTGTTGTCAATCACGACTTGTAGAAATGATTAACTCCAACTTCCTTGATGCCGTTACCAACCAAAAAGAATATACATCCAACTGTGTAAGAGTTAGTCGAAGAATCAACAGACTTTAAAAGCATGTGCCCAACTCACGTTTAACACACAAGTTCATTATACTTTTTACCCTCGTGTTAGTCCATGCATCTATCATTATTAAACATCAACTTTTATTTCATGATTCCTTTTGTCCTTTCAAGAATTCTTTTATTTGTTCAACTTCGTCATTCAGCAAAGTTTTTATAGTTTCATAATAAGATAGAGGTTTGTATCCGCATCTGCAATGTCTAATCGCTTTACACATGCAAATGACAGAGCTATTGGTTGCGACATTGAATGGAATGTCAACCATAGAAGAATTCGCAATGTACTTGTGACATATCCATGTTCGGTCCTTGGCTAATGTTTCTTTGATAACTGTTTGGCACACTGTGTCAATTGATGCATCATCCTCAGACACTCAGACTTTTGTGATCTTTTTCCCCACACATTTTTTACATGGAGTGGTGGAAGAGCCTGTAGCTCTAATCACTACATCCTTTCTCTGTTCTTTCAATTTAACAACTTTCTTATTTTTCTTTATAATTTCCTAAACATAATCCACAGAACCAACCTTGGAACATGATTTGAAATTCCCTTTGATGTGCCCACGGTGTTGTTTCACCTGGTTGATTCCTCCTTTTAAGACATTGCCACACGAGTGACAAGTTACTGTATTCGGATCCATCTTCTCCATAAGGTAAACATATTTCTATCTTGGGTCGGTGGATCCAGGTGGAACAAAGAACACATGTTTCACATGTGTGCGTTTAGAAGCCATGCTAGCTGACATGGTATTTGTATTTCTAAAAATAAAAAGTCATTAAAAGTTAGCCACGTATGTGAAGGAACAAGTCACACCACAATATCAAATCAATTGGGTCTACAAATGATTGTAGTTCTAATCACAACTCACAAATATTTTTTCTAATCTTTTTTACATGTACACAATTCACATAAAAGTGAAAACATGTTCGTAATGGTGATGGTTCTCCAAAGTACGTAATTTACATATTCTATATGATTGTAATGGTGATGGTTCTCTGAAGATATGGTGACGGCTTTCTGAAGTTGTGAAAGAAATCCCGTAATGTGTTTTCCCATAAAACAGAAAACATCAAATCCAAACCCTTTTGGGTACTTGTATTCCTCAATCAAGCATAGTAGTTCTATGTTGTGAAACCAACAATACATAGGGAATTTTTGTGGAGTGCCAAGCATTGAGCATAGGAACAACTGTGTTCGACCGTACAAGATAGGACAAGGCATTAGATACTCACATTAATAAAAATCGTGTCATGACAACATTCTTAAAGTCTGAACAACGAAATGTCATCCGCCACAATATCAACAACATTAAAGTGTTTAATAATAGCAAAAAACTTTTTTCCTGCAGAAATCCTAGAACAAGAGCAAGAGAGAAGCTTACCTGAGCGATTGAGCGGTGCAATGAGTCCAATGACCAAGCATAGAAGGAGAGAAAGCGTGCGACGTCATGATGACACGAGGGAGCGGGCACGTAGCTGACAATTGGAGAGAGAGCGGGTGCGATGATAGGGATTGGCTGGAGTTGAAGAGGCTAGGTTTTCTTGGTTGGGATGGGGATATACTCGAAATCGGGTTAATATGTAGTTAGGTTCAAACGTTTGGGTTCTCTAATACTTATGCAGCTGCATATGCGGATTACTAGACCACATATACACCTTTACTACATAATGAGCGACTATGGACTATGGGACATGCTTTGACCCCCCCCCCCCCACACCACCACCGATTCCGCATATACAACCATCCGAATCGACTTTTTGAACACTGGAAGGTACTACAAGTGATACTGTAATGGCACATGCCTTAGCATATCCATTGCTATGACAAATGCGCTTATAACCCTTAGGAAAGGCAACTGGCAATGTAACATGTACCTTATTTCTGCCACCGCTTTTTCTTTAGCCTTGAACTGTCCTACGTACGGTTCAAAACCGAAATTTCGGTGAAATTTTGGAAAATTTCGACCGTTTCGGTGGAAATGTCGAAAATGACTAAAAAAGGCCATTTTTCGACCATTTTTTCGCAAATTAAGATCTTCCAAGTTATTACAACACTAAATAACTTACAAATACACTATCACACATATTGCTCATATACCCCTTATATCACACATATCGGTTATATCGACCAAATCGATGTTAATGTTGATTTTTGACTGGGACATACTAGAAATTGATATCATCCAATCTAAGATCTTAAAACAATAGTAGCTTACAAATGCACACTTATATCACATACATCTCTCATCCGTACGCCTTATATCACACCATATCGGTCTTATTAGACATATTGTTGAGTTGACTGATAAATACTGGAAATGAAAATCAAAATAATAGAGTTAACAACACTTAGAAGACGTCTTTTGTTCATAAAAATAGACGAGTATTTTTTATTCTAAAATATAGATAGTGATCAATTAAAAAATGTCTTGTTCATAGAATAATTGTCACAGACAAAGTTCGAATGAATTACAGAATTAATTACAGACTTACAATACAGATGCATCTATTTACGAAGATAAATGACAAACGAATGAAACGAACAAGCTATATCAGATATATGGAAGCTATGGAGTTGTTTCATCTCCATTGCTTAAACCAAAAGGGGAGGAAGCTCCCCAAGTTGAATAATCGACGTATGTACTCTCTTGTCAGACCATACCTTACCAAACGGGGGTCTCGCTGAAGCCCATGAATTTCAACCGAAATGGGTTGATATGTCGAAATATCACCGAAATTTCGGTCGAAATCCAAGAAATTTTGTACTGAACCCCATGAATTTCAACCGAAATGGGTCGAAATGGGCCGATATGTCGAAATATCACCGAAATTTCGGTAGAAATCCGGGAAATCGACATATATATGAGTTTCGATGCCCATGACCTCTCGAAACCGAAATTTTGCCGAAATTTCGCGAAATTCATCTCCATGTCCATGATAGAGTTTCACAAAAATCATGTTGAGGCATGACGTAACTCCAGATGGCTGCATGACATGGAAGAGATGGATGCTTTCATCTCCCGTGGTGTGGATGCTTATAAATCCACATGCATATGGTAAGTTGGTTGGATCCAATGAATTTTTTGTTGACGTACAATTCAGTTGGTTTGATTACCAGAAATAAAGCCAAGATGGTAGTTAAGGGCTTCACAGAGACATGTGATCGACTTCTTTGATACCTTTTCCCTTTTAGTATACCTTTCGACAGTAAGGATTCTTCTGTCTATATCAGTGCAACTTGATTGACCATTTTATCAGCTTGATATGAAGAATGTCTTTCTCTATGATGCTCTATAGGTCATATACATGCAACAACTTCTTGATTTTGAGGTACAAAGGGGGTGTCAGAGGATAAGTTTGCTGAAAAAGGCTGTTTATAGTTTTAAGCAGAGTTCTTGAGCCTCGTTTCAAAAACTATCAATAAGTTCTTGAGAATTTAAGACTTTCTAGATCTTTATTTGACTATTTTGTTTGCATAGAATACGAGGAAGGCATCATGGTCATATTGGAATTTATGGATGTCATTGTCCTCATTGGTGATTACTCCAAAGGCATTTTGGAAGTAAGGAAATAACAATCGAAGCAATTTCTGATCAAGGATCTCGGGCCACTATGCTATTTCCATGGGACTGAGATTTGCCGTTCCAGACGAGGTCTGATAATTTCCATAGGAAGTATGTTACCGAATACTACAAAAGACTATGATTTTGTGATTCAATCCAACACAGTTTTCTACGGATCTCAAAGCACACACCTACGAGGTTGTAGAGATTGAAGACACAAGTAGCTACATGATTGGTTGGGAAACTGCTATGACCATCATTAGGCTCGATAACTGGCTTGTACAATTGTACTTGGCAAGCTTAGTTAGTTCATGGATTGTCTTGGTCTACATGCATGCATGATGATTTTGGTTTCTGTACCTACATGGTTGGTAATTAGCTTAGTTGAGGGAACAAGAAACATGCGGTTGTTTCTTGCTCTAATGCCGAGATCGAGTACACATCAATGGATCTTGAATCTCATAGACTACTCTGATGCTGGTTATGAAGGAGATATATTGGACAAGAAGTTCACTATTGGTTTATGTACCTACATGGTTGGTAATTAGCTTAGTGGAGGGAACAAGAAACATGCGGTTGTTTCTTGCTTTAATGCCGAGATCGAGTACACATCAATGGATCTTGTTGCAACATAATTAATAAGGATACGATAAATGTTTGCAAACTAACATGTTGCTCTTGCTGAGGTGATGGAACTTAGATGTGACAACATGACCTCTATGCATATAACCAACAACCCTATATTTCACAAACACAAAAAATGTGGAATTGGATGACCATTACACCAGACTTGAGATCAAGAGGGTAGCTATGCAAATCTATTGTGACTTCGGATGATCATATTACTGACATATTCATCAAGCCTCTTGCTTGTGATTAGTTTGAGAAGTGTTGTAGCAAGCTGAGCATGATTGATATATATGTTCCAGCTTGATGAGTATTGCATGATATGACCGTGCCCCTTTGGGGGCTCTTTTGTTTTATTTATTTTATGGTGTAATTCTAATCCTCTCCCCTACTTATATAAAGAGGCATAAGGTTGCTACTCTTAATAAGATGGTGAAATCATTGATTCAATTCATTTCTAAGTGCCGGCATCTTAAAAAACAGAAATATACAATTATTGTAGGTTTGGATATTTAGAGCATATGCCGTATTTTGAACTTGTGCATAATGGTGAAGTTGTTGCTCTGGGTTCAGGATCATCATTGGCTTTCTTATTTTTCTTTCGTGATGCTTTGTTTTTCTTATTTTTCTTCGGCTTTCTACTGTTCTTTGTGATATCCTTTGAAAACCAAAGGAAAGTTTTACAAAGCAGCTGTGAGACCTGCTGTGCTCTATGGATCTGAATATTGGCCTGCGAACCATAGACACATGTAGAGAATGGCAGTAGCAGAAATGAAAATGCTAAGGTGGATGTGTGGACATACATACGTAAAGATCGGATTCGGAATGATGCGATTAGAAGGAAAGTCGGTATAGCTCCGATTGAGGATAAGATGCGAGAAAATCGCTTAAGGTGGTTTAGCCATTTGCAATGGAGGTCAGTTGATGCACCGGTGAGGAGATGCGAGTTTTGGGATGTTGAGCCGACTAAGAGAAGGCGAGGAAGGCCCAAGAAGTGTTGGACTGAGACTATATGAAGGGATCTTAGTTTTTTGGATGTAAGCCTAAGAATAACCCAAGATATATCTCAATGGAGGCAAAGAATCCATGTGTTCGGTTTTGTTGTTGTTTTCCTTTCTTTTCATAATTGCAATGCCGTTAACCTTCTATTTTTAACCTCTTAGTCGACTCTAGGAACTTGAGTCTGCTTCATCTGGTAACGAATGGTGTGCATCTGCACTTCGGAAACTTAACGAAGCTTCCCCATTGAGCTTGAAGGTTTCACTAAAATCTGTAAGTTGCTCCTTTTCCCCTGAATTCTGTTAACCTTAATGTTCCTGGAGATCTCATGGAAAGTATCATGCATAATAGATACATGACGGCAGATTCGAGTCTCTTGATGAGTGTCTAGTGCGGGAATACCGGATGTCGCTTAATGGGACTCCAAACGTATCAGCGGTGACTTTCTTGAGGTATGTCTGAATGGATGGCACATTCAAGTTGGAACTTCATGTGAAGTGGATTTATACGGTCCAACCTGTCTTGGTTCATTGTAATACCTGCAGGGTGTTCGTGCTCGTTTGGTAGAGAAAGACTACGCTCCGAAGGTGGAACCTTTTACCCTTGTAATTGTTTCCCACTGGGTGAAAACCCGACTACTGTAGTAATTTTTCATTCCTGACGATTGATTTCTTTTTTAATTTTTGAATACAGTGGGATCCTCCCACCTTGGACAATGTGTCAGAAGACATGGTTGATGCCTATTTCACCCCATTAGACGAATGCGAACCGGAGCTCGAATTGCCTGTAAAGGTAAGAGAAGCGTTTCCTCTGACTATCACGTGGACCTGTGTTCACCTGTCCAGTTTAGGCTTCCAATTCTGAAAAGGGAAAATCAGCAGTGTAATTTTTTGAGGGAATGAGGAAATGATCCCGCTGCTTTTCTATTCTTAATAACAATTCTATTTATTTACGTTAGAAAAATTAGAGTGTTGCTTCAATTGTTCAATAAAGCAGAACACTGGTGGATAGATCTTTGAACTGCACGCAACTCTTCACACAGGTAAACTGTTCAACATTGCGTCTAGGTTTGCCGATTTTTCGGTGTCAGTTGTCATAGTTTAATCTTATATAACTTGTAATCTCCGAAAGGATCAGCATATGCATTTGCATAGTGCATTAATTAGATACGTAATTATCTAGTTAGGCGATGTCTGTTGTAGTCTGACTTTATCATTGCATCTTAAACATGCTACTAAGAGAAGAAGAAGCCTACTTTCGTTTTGAATGTCTAATATTTCTTTCATGCAGGCTGTTTTAATGCTGTTAAATTGTTCTAGGAAGCTGGCGCCACTGATTTTTTCTGTATGCTTCATCTTATTAATTATTCCTTGTAGAGTCAGGGAATGCCAATTTGCTGACCAGTTTTAATGTAATTTTGTCTCATCTTGATATTTAGATGGAACTTAGGGTGGGAAGGATAAGTCAAGATGACTAGGGATGCTCTTGATAGGGCATCCGTAGTCAAGCGATTCTTGGGTGGCAGTGATAGCCGTGGAGTGGAGATGGTCAGAGAGGACAAGAGGGGCGGTGAATGAGAGCACTGGAGGGGGAAGAGGAAGTGATGGTTGGCTGTGGATAGCCATAGTCTGCTTATTAATTTAATGTGATAATTCTGAGAAGTTGGGAGCTAAGTTATGTTGAAAATAGCTAGTGTTTCAATCAAGGTTCAGGAAAGCGGTATGCGTATGCATTTGGATAGGTCACTGAATAGCGATTAAGCGGTATGCGGGAGCATATGCGAGGTAGGGGTGCACATGGATCGGATAAAATCCGTAATCCGATCCAATCTGTTGTCATTGGATTGGATCGGTTTGGATATATAAGTTCAATAGATCGGATTGGATTGAGATTCTACAAATCTGTTCATCTTTGGATTGGATCGGATTATTATCAAAACCCGATCCGATCCAATCCATTAATCCGTTGATAAATAAATAATATATAATAATTTATTTCTTATCATTAAAGCAAATTATATATTTAATTTTATTTGAAAGCTATATTAAATATCCAAAGCTACTCCCATTATAGTTAAAATTTATTCCAACTCAAGCTTTACTCCACACTACTTGCTTGCTGGAAACCCCCTTAGTCACCTCACTTGTTGGTTTTGAAAAAGCATTACCTACCCAAAATGTCCTTCGAGCTCTTTCAATTTTCCCAACAAAACACCCTTCTTAAAAATAATAATACCTAATCTTAAACAGCCTTGGGATCCTTCCAAACATGACATTCACTCGTGTCGCACGCATCTCTACCCTTAGGCGCGCATATCTCTACTGGATGCTGTCACCGTCCCTAGTTGCACGCACAACCCAATCTTTCTCGCATACGCGTGATCAAACCTTGTCCTCAACTCTTCCAGACCTCTATCGCACATTTGTAGCCAGATCTCCATCTTAGTCGTCTACTATCTCATTCTCAGCTACGCCCACCTCGTCTCCAGTCGCTCGCACGCATAACTAGACCCTCCTTAGGCATACACAAACAAACCTCATCTTCGGCTATCATAGACCTCCCTCGTGTACGTGCAGCCAGGAACCTCACCCCTATACCGCGCAGTCGTGCATGGTTCTCGTCCCTGACCTCCTTCGTGCACGGTTGTCCGTCCCGCAATATGTAGCTAAGCGGGTTAGTTGTAGTTCCTATTTGATATATACAAACTTGCATTCTAGTCGAATTCAAGGTGATGCTTTTATGGTTTCTATGGATCACAATTATGTTATTTATATTTAGTTATAAAATGATTGTTCGTACTATATCCTGAACATGTGTAGCTTTTGCTTTCCAAAAAGTATCTACCATTTTCTTTACATTTATCCATAATCTCAATTTTAGAATCATGATTTAAATATCGAGGTCTAATGTGCTACAAAGTACAAACTTAATCATAACTTAGGCGAGTATAAAAAATCCGAACCAATCTGATCCAATCTGTAATCCGGTGGATTGGATTGCACTGGATTTGCATGTTTAATGGATTGGATTGGATTGGAAAATAAAAAATCCGTTAAGTGTGGATTGGACACGGATTGAGCCAAAATCCGATCCAATCCGATCCATGTACACCCCTAATGCGAGGTATGCAGTTCTATGCGATTTTCTATACACACACACACAGAAGTGACTACAATTGAACGAAATTTATGTATAATTGTGGTCCAATAGAAGAACTAAATTCACAGAACTAAGACATAATCATATCTTAAATTCTTTCAAAAAAATCATTCAACAAACCTAAGTTGAATGTTAGCATAAACGTTTTATACTTTGAAACAAACAATATAGTCCAGTAAAGACCTAATCATATCTTAGATTCTTTCACAAAAATAAACATTTAAGATAACCTAATTACTATTTCATTTTATATGTCTAAACTTGTTAGTAAATAATAGAAACTTAAGTTAGAAATAATCATCTTGGAGTAATCATTTTATATGCCTAAACATTGTTAGTACAAGATACATTACAGTTCACTTCAGAGAAAATCACAAGAATTAAAGTATCAAATCTAAGTTGGAATAAGTTGGCTAGCATAAGAAAATCACAAGAATCAAACCTAAGTTGGAAGAAGTTGGTTGGTGCTAGCCTAAGAAAATCACAAGAATCAAACCTAAATTGGAATAGAAAGGCACAAGAATCAAACCTAAGTTGGAATAAGTTGGCTGCTTGCATAAGTAAATCACAAGAATAGGCATAATCTTGGAATAAGTTGGCATGGAATAAGATAAAAAGTCAAACCTAAGTTGGCTCCCAAAAAATCAAACATCAAAAAATCAAATCTGGAGGAGAAATCACGTCCAAATCGGGTCGCCTAAGCCTAAAATCATATCTGAATCTTAAGATCCGGATCCAATTACCTGATAACACCTTTGGAGTTGAATGCAGTCGCACGGTGTGCATATGCACATAGTGAAGGGTTTCAGGAATGCAGCACACTAAGGCCTCCGCACATGCGTATGCGGCCGCTCGGCCTGCATTCGTAAACACTTGTTTCAATGTTCTATGCCGAGAATACATCGATCAGTTTTGATGTTTGTTTGGTTTGCAACTGTTTGTTAGTATAGGAGAAGCTCGCGATGGCCCGTGATGGTAGGATCCACAAACTCAGACATGGGAAGGAAGAGGAGGATGACAAGGGGATTATGGGGTTTGTAACATAGCGCTAAGCAAACTCAAAAGAAGGGTAGGGGAGGATGATGGGGAGTTCGCATGGGGCGATCACATTCAAATCAGAAGGGATGACAGATTGAGATCACACTCATGTCAGAAGGAGATCCCATGATGTGGGGGGGGGGGAGGATGAGATCTCACTCGAGCTCGGTTGGGGCAAGCTAGTTGCACATTGATCAGTCACCCTTAAATGTTTAATTACTAGTATATGAACTGATATACAAAAAATATGTGAAAAAAGGAAAAGTGCTTAATAAGAAAGAGTAAGAATTATGGATGATTTGATCAATCACAATATTATTATATTTTGGAGACTGAAAGACCAAGCGATTGAGCACGCTCAGTTTTATTGATCACCTAGTAAGAGAATTGAAAAAAATTAGATGTTTCAGCACTATATCTCAAGCATTTATAAAGGAAATAGAAGATTTTTCAAAGCCTCTTCTCCTAGAAAAGGATTTCAAACTAGATTTTTAAAGGGATTTTTACCCGGCAGACCCTGTAATCTTTTGCAATTACCGCTACGACCTTCGAAACATCCTAATTCCTCCCTCGACCCCCTAAACTTGCTCCGTCTTACCATACGAACCCTACCGTTAAATTTACAATCTAGAGTTAACTTACTTGAGTTAAAGGCAGGTTAATGTAACCAATCCTCGATCGGACGGTTAGAATTAACCAAGAGAAAATAATCTCCCCCTCCCACGAGGCTCGACCTGGACTGAAGGAGGGGCGGAGGCGGCGATCGACATGGAGGAGATGGGGCTTCCAGTGGCGGGGGAGATTGGACCGGGGGGCGATGGGGGGAGATGGGGATTCCAACGGCGGAGGAGCTGGGGTTTCCATCCGGCGTTCGCATGGAGGGGAGGCGCGAGTGGATGCTTCACAGGGGAGGGTTGGCTTCGCAGGGGAAGGGGGGACGGGAGGGGGCGGAGGCATCAGTGGCGGGGATGCTTCGCGGGAGGGGAGGAGGCATCCAGCGGTGGGGGATCGACGGGGCCAGGGGGCTTCGAGCTTCGTAGGGGAGGGGTGCAGTGGCGGGATGGGGGCGGAGGTATGGGTGGCGGGGGATGCTTCCAACGGCGGGATGGGGTCAGGAGGAGTGCAGGGGCGACTTCGCAGGGGAGGGGGCGGGAGGGGGGCGGAGGCATGGGTGGTGGGGGGTGCTTCGCAGGGGGGTGGGGGGCTGGGCTTCGCAGAGGAGGCACGGGTGACGAGGGAGGGGGCGACGAGCGGCGGGGGAGGCTTCGTAGGGGAGCCGGCGTGCTGGGGCAGAGGGCTTCGAGCAGGTTCCAAAGGTCAGAGGGTCAGGGCTGAGAGCAGGGCTTCTTCGCGGGTGACGGGGGAGGGGCGACGAGCGGCGTGCTGGGGCAGACGCCCAGCTTCTGGTGACGCTCGGGGTAAAATGTCGGTGAGAGGGAGTGGCGCCAATAGTAAATTTGATAAAAACAATGGGTATAATGTAAAACGAGATAACGGAATCCGGTTAGTTTTAACGGTTAAATGGATGGGGATTAACCGCAGGGTCTGTAGGGTAAAGGTTAACAAGTTTAGGGGGTCGAGGGAGGAATTAGGATGTTTCGAAGGTCGTAGCGGTAATTGCAAAAGATTACAGGGTCTGTCGGGTAAAAATCCCATTTTAAAACACTCCATCTTTTTATTTGATTAAATAATTAATATTACTATTCTTTCAATATTTAGTCCAATTCAAATATTTGAATATCCGGTTGACTATTACAACAAACGGTTGATTTTAAATTTTTTTAAAGGTTCCCATTTATCCCAGCATCAACAAAAAATGTTAGAGCTTCATATATATTACATGTTAGTTGGTACTTGGACTCTTATTGATGGATGACCATATACGTATAAAAATATAAGAATATACATTAGACATAAATTTTATATTTAAAATAATTTAAAGAATACATAATTGAAAATTAAGAATATTCTCTTGAATATTGAATATAGAATATTCAGTAACCGCTCTGATTGAATACCGAATACTGATTTTTACAGCCTTTCCAGAAATGTACCCCTATAAGACGTACTAGAAAAGATAAAATTGAGCAAATAAAAGAGATTTGAATCAGTAGATTGGGCTTTTCAAACATTGCCCTCACAAGCAAATCAAACAACAATGACCAAATCAGTAGATATGAATTGAAGAATGCCTTCTCGAAGTCTCAAATTTGTGTGTGTGGTGGTGGTGGGGGGCGGTGCGAAGACGTTAGTATTAACAAAATGTTCTAGTTGTGTTTACATTCTAAACAATATCGTGAAAAATATTAGGAAGTTGAATGCATATGAGATATCTTTTTTGATAGCTAAACAACTCTAAAATAAAGTAAAGCCAACTCGGTTTAATATTTATGCTGGTTAATGTCTATGGCCCTCGAACCTCACTTCTTAGAAATGCTTGAGGATTTGGAACAAAAATCGGTCCACACCTAGTATTAATTGGAACTTTGAATTTAAAGTGGGTCGAGGAAAATAACTTCTTAGGCTCAACTTCTAACTCAAATGGAATAAGATGGATGAAAAAGAGAGCAATAATTTTAACTCATTTTGTTTGGAACTGGAAAACAAATCTGATACGTGTAACACTGAATGCAAATTGATTAGAATAATTACATTACTTTTGATGCAAAAAAAATTCCAAAAATAGTTGATTATGCTCTTGACAACTGCAAATGGAGCCTTCTTGACTGAACATGCTTTACATCTCTCTTTCTTCAAAGTTCTTAATTGCTAATGCTCGACAATCAACGATGGGTATAACAATTTAAGCTTTTGCCAAAATAAATAGACAACTTCCACAAGAACATTAAAAACATATTTCCAGTGGAACATAACAAACATATTTTTCAAAAATCCAAACTATGATGTCTTCCACTCGGATCACACCAATGAACATATCCTATACTTTAAAAGAAAACACAACTAATTAACTAATTAATAATTTGTTAGAAAACAAGTAATTTCTTAAGAAATAAAGAAATTATTTCTAGATATACCTATTTCTTTGAAGTACAGTACCGATTGTCATGAAAAGCTTGTTACGCACATGCTTTAAAAAGTCTTGCTCATTTTTGTTGTTTCTCAATTGATATCCTTACCACCTTTTACTCCTTTTCTTTTTTCCTTCTTTGTTACAGAAGGTGGAATAACGTTCAGGGGCACCTTGGAGACCATTGATGATTCTATGCATTTGGAATGTACCCCACCATTTTGTATTTGCATCTAACCTTCAATTTTTTCTTTAAGATTTGATGTGAATTCTTATGCCATTAGAAAAGTCTCATTTGATATTCCAGCCATGCGCATGCATCATGCAAATGTATCCCTTGATCGACCAAGATTTGTTGTACCCACAATGTTTGCATGCTCCTTGAATTCATTCCATGCATGTCAAACACGGGATTTAGTGTGGCATCTTTTCTTAATCTATTCTTGATGTAAAAAATTTGCACTTAGCAGCTTGCAATTTTAGTTAATTGATTAGACACCACTTTTCTTCTACAACTTTTTCACTTGTTTTTTCCTTCACTAATTGGACACTTTTGTCACTTTCTTCTTTGATTGTCATAGTAGTACTAAGTATACAACAAAGATAAAGTTCGCTAGGAATGCGTGCCAACTCAAGCGTGTCAAACTGTCTGTCATATACTTTTCAGAATCATCTAATGTCCTATAATCAACTTCCAATTCTTTTTACCTTTGATTTCAAACTGCAATCAAAACTCGATCAAGTTAAGTTCCTCATTAAGAAAATGAATGAATTTTCGTAATACATTTCGAATGTTGAGTTATTCTTAATACAACCCTAAACATGTCCTTCAAATATGCAGGTATACACATTGTATGCATATGGTACATGTCATTGAACCACTTGATAGCATGCAAGTTGTATTGCGAGATTGCATCTTTCCATGAGTTTTCGAACATATCTGTTTGGACCCCTAACAAATGAATTGAACTTGCTTTGACATTGAAGATTAGATGCTACTAATTGCATGCTCAACTTTTTCTAAAACTTTATTAAAATGTGCTACATGCAAAATCTTTGAGTTGCATTATTCAAAACAATCACGATGGTAGCATGCATAACAAGATATTGATCAGTAATAATAAAATCAAATTAGTGTTCATCTATTGCATCCAAAAATATTTCAAACAACCATTTAAACGATTCAGGTATTGATTGTTTGTGATAGTCTATCCTAATAAATGATACAGAAATCATCAAATACTTGTTTGTTTCATAGGTAATATAAAAAATGACACCATCACTAAACAAACTATAATTTGTTTGAGAAATTCCATCAGCCCAAAATACATATTGCATTATGTTCTCAACTTCTCATCATTAGTTGGTAACATAATAGAAAGATGGATGGGCCTCCATTCCATTTTCTAAAATATGTAAGTGCATTTAAATCTTTTACAGACTCACGTAACATTTTCTCATAATTTTTTGATAATTGTGTCCAAACATTCAATATTTTTGTACTCACCAACTTGCTTGAGAAAATACATTATAGAGGGATTTTCATGCGCAAATGAAACTTTTCAAGCAGATAATAGAAAATGTCTCTTTGTCAGGGGTATCTAATGCATGATTTTATTCTTCATGATTTTTTCAACCACCCATTTATCATTAATTTTCTTCACAATTAAATTTGCTTCACAATTTTCTCTAGTAAGATTTTTGTTTTTCAATTTCCCAATTACAATTTCTTTTGAAAACGATTTCATCTCTTCCCTAAATCCTTGTTTTGAGCAAATACTATACTTCCAAATCACTTGGCTAGTCTCCTTATCCTTCGCATCCGTAGACTTACACACACGAAATCCTATTCCATAAGCATACCTCTTATTAAATCTAAAAACATTAATCAAATATCAAAGACGGATTTGGATCATTGACATTTCGGAGTTGAATTTGACTATTTTACGTATCAAAAGAAAACATGTTTAAAAGAAGTGACATTTTTGGAAATATATAAATTGTTTACACTTCAAAGAAATAAAGTTTGAACATTAATATGCCTCAACAATATTGTTTGGATATGCCATCTCAATTCGATCTATAGTCGTCGAAAACCATTCATTAAAGTTCTTGGATTTGATTTTGTGGGTCTCTATTACATAATCTCAGTTGCTTTGTTATAACTTTTAATGATCTAATGGTAGAAGCAGTGGCCTCCCATTCAAAACCCCATCCTCCCTCTTAGCTACTAAAATAACCAACATGACATGGATTGGATAGGTAATAAAAAACATTCGAACAAGACTATTGCTCAAATTTTTAATCACATGGCTGGTAATGACGTATTAATTATATTATTTTAATTCTTGAAAAATCATTTTGATCGTTCTGTCACATTCTAATTATAGAATGTTACAATTATATGACCTAATCTCTCTCTCTCTCTCTCATTTACACACACACACATCGGATTTGAACAGAGGCGGCATGTGGCGAAAGAGGGACATGACTTGAAATCGACACAAAGTATTTCGATCGGCTTTGTAAGCAAATCGTTTGACTTGTATAAAGATCACTCCGGGGTTTTCGTGTAATATCGAACCTTCGTAAGAATGTACATATAAAATCATATAAAGATAGCTCTAAGATCTAGCTTTTGATTTCTCATATTTTACGTGGAATGAGAGCTAAGAACGGTCCTTAAGTCCAATATAAATAAATGCCAATTGTGCTGAAAGGATGACATTGACCAATATCCCCTCCGACCAAATCAACTGTCAGTGATAGATAGAAAGACGATAGATACTATGCATAGATAGATAGATAGACTAATGTTAAAGAAGAGACATGGAGATGGACACCCCCTTACCTTTATTCTTTAATTCAAGTGATCCAACTTCTCATGGCACACGATATCATTGATGTCCCTCAAAGGAAGAGAAATTTTCTTTCCATCAAGAGACAAGGATCATTACACTATAGCTTTTTTTCTTATAGAAATTATATCCTTTTGGGCTATGCTAGTTTTTTGCAGGGTTTCAAATGAGTATATAGTGCCATTTATTCTGGAATTCATTCTCATATTAAATTTGTATTATGGCACTAATTAATGCAAATTTTGATCATAAAAGTAACATATAAATGTTGTTATACGAATTAAAACTAGCAACATAGCTATGTATACTTCATTTTTCGCTAATATCAAGTATAAACAATGATTATACAACATATAATATTTGTTGTGATGTATTTAATAGCGAACAATGTAGCGGTAAATTCCAAAATATGTCAATGTAAACTCATGTAGCTCTTTTTGAAACATCTCAAGATCTCACGATTTTGAAAAAAACACTGCTATTTCACGTCAAATTTTACATTCAAACAAGAACGACAACAAGGGCGTTGTATAAGTGTGGTGATAGATGGGTTGAGATAGGATCATGACTCTAATATTCCACCTTCTATTAATTAAAAGTAATTTATAGGAAGATCTCCGAGTTTTCCATCCAATATCAACGTGGTTCACGTACTTATATATATAAAGGTTCGAATCCTAAACTATTTTAAAGGAAGAATTGAAGAATTAGTCCCCCACTGGTCCAAATGATGTTGGATAAACTTAACTACGAAGGATCAATAACTACATTGTTACCTTTAAAATAGTTTGTCGCTCGAGTCGCTACATGTATTTGTTTGAGAACAACATTGATTTCAAATGAAAAGTTTCGTATCCTCCATGTAAATTACTCAATTAATTAATAAGGTTTGAGGCTTTAAAACTCTTGCTAACTCTTTAATAACACTGCTTAATCAACTTTTCAATCACTTTCAATTTAAGGCTTATTCTAATGGATTTAATGAGTTCGACAAACCAAATTAATTAGAAAATTCTAATTTTAAGATCCAACCAAGTTAAAGCAAATCCAATTGATCTCTTCACTTTTTTGCCCTTTGTAAAGTCATGCCTCTTGATCCATACGTATTTACAATCTTGTCATTATCTTTTCAAAATAGATCAATAATAGTTAAGTTGCATTAAGATGATGGGTTACCTTTCCAAAAAGGGTTATTCACCCGATCTTGATCATGTTATCTACCGGTTTATCATTCCTCAAATCCTTTACCCCACAAGCTCTCTCTCTCTCTCTCCTTTGAATCAAATTCCCATTACTATCCCCTTTATCTCTCTCAAGCATTCAATTTTTAGGTTCCACTCTTTCTCTCTCCCTTCTTTCTCTTTTTCTTTGAATTCTATTTAAACAAAAAAATATTATACTATCACATCTTGCTATATAAACATTACAAAATAATCAAGAGCCAACCACTTTCGCAAAATCCAAAGGCAAACCTAAGGTTCTATGATCTAAGCTACATTAGACAACCATTTCATTTTTAATCAGGTCCAATCAATAAATTTAACTCAAAGATACAATATTGAGATCAACGCCCCACCTCACAAAGTAGATCAAAATTTCACAAGTTCTATTAAATTACATTTATTCTTGTCAAGATTTCACCTTCACCAATCTTGATTTAATGTAAACCGTTTATATAAGATGTAGAATTGATAGTAATTGACTTTAGGTTATTTTGATTTATTGCTTATAGGGTACATTGTAGGGAATGATTATGGACATGGACAACCCTTATATTATTAGTAATTGGATAGAAATTGAAGTTGATTCTAGTCATCTTCCTCTTTTATTTTATTTCATTTATTAGGTCCTCTAACCCTTTGGGATTTCATGCGTAATTATCCCTGATAGGGCTTTAGGATTTCTTGTTATATAAGAAACCTCATCCCCCCTGAATAAAATATTATACTTATTCTCAATAATTCTCCACATGATATTAGAGCAACATTCCTATACCGAGGTTCGTGTGTAAAGCCCTCATAATCATCACCACCCCTCTAACATCGATGCCATCACTGTCGGATACCTCACAATAGGTCTCTGGGCACAACCATCACATGGCCCCTCACATGCATGCTCTGTCGTCTCCAAGGAATGATAAATATATGATTTTTCATTATATTATTTATTTATTTATACCTTTTAAACAAGATTCAACCTTAATTTGCTAACATTAACATCTAACCCTATGCATTTAATTAATCCTAATTATTGTCCATAAATAAACATATTATTACACCTTTATTTTATGTGTTTTCTTATTATTAAAAATTCCTAAAAATTAGTTTAATTACATATTTATTTTATCATTAATTACAAATTAAAAATACAAAAAATCTCAAAAGAAATTAAAAGAAGAATTTTAAATTACTTAAAAATACTTGCAAAAATTCTATCTTGTATATATGTTACATTTTCATTTTGAGTTCTACATAAAAGTTGTAGATCTCAAAAATATCTACAACTTATGTTGAACTTTTTTGATTTGAAGCTGGTAGATATTTTATTCTTATTTTTTTATTTCATTTTAGTATTTAAAATAAGATAATTAATTATATAATAATAATAGATATTATATCTTTTTTAAGTAATATAAGGTATAAATAGATAATATAGATATTTATATCTACTGATAAGTCAAATTATATTCAAAACATAGAAAATGAACATTTTTTATGTATTTTTAAATTTGAACACATTTGAAAATAGTAAATAAATAAAACGCATGAGAGTATTTTGGGTTTAATAAATACATATCAGTCTAAAATAAACCCAAAACTATTTTTAATAAATTCTATATATAATAAGAAAAATTAAAAAAAGTTTTTTTTGGATTTTATAAATTTTTATTAATTTTTATAACATTTTTAGGGTTTGTGATTTTTTTGTTTTATCTTTTGTATTTTTTAGTGATTTTTGGACATGCAGTATAGATATTGTATTTTTTGTATTTTTAAAGATATTTTTGAATTTTTATGGATTCTTAAATGCTAAACAAGGAAATAAAGCATGTTTTAGTATTTTTTTAAAAATAGGAAAATTAAGTTAAATTCCATACAAAAATTATGCGTGAAGTATAATGGTTCCAAGCGCCCATCCTAATTTTCCTGCATTTTTTATGCAATAAAATATTTAATATGAAAAAAATACAAGAAATAAAAATATACATCGGAATAGGGACTTGTTTGCAAATATAATAAACTAAACATGCATTTAATAACACGTCTAGAGAGATAAAGGTTATACATGCAAATTTACTACATCTCACATGGCGCTACATATGAGGCGGAAGGACCCATATCTAGCCACAATGAAGCTTGGAGTCCATTCTGCAAATATACCCATTTATTCTACACATTCTACTTTTATTTCTAGTACTAAAATAAAAGTACAAAATGTGTGGGGGCTTGCGTGAAATATGCCCAAAGAAACGGCGTGCTTGGTGCGGACGAATGATGGATGGTTGGCGTGAACCCACATGGCTCCCACTTAAGATCAGGCAGGGGAGGGCACATAACAGTTCTTTTAATTTTGGTGGCCCAGATTAGATCTGGGTCATGATCTTTATCCAACGGCCTCGAGGATGCTTGGAAGAACATGTAAGAATGCTTCCCTGTTTTCACTTCGATCCTTGATTCCTCCTTGCTCTGACGTCTTCTCGTGCTCCTGACCATCTCAAGAGCTTCCTTGGGGCCTTCCGCACCTGCAAGAGGGCTCGAATAGATTTGGGTCTTGTTGGATGAGGCCTGGAAGGGTCTTCTTACTCTAATGACTTGGGATTTAAGCTTTGGCTTGATTCACATTGCAGGTTGATGAATCCACGATTCATCGCCTTTATTCTTTTATTTTAACTTCATTATCTTAGTCTAACACCTGTAAATACCCACTAATTTCATAATTTTACCATTTTGCATGCATTTGTTAAAATTGCATTTTAACACTTTTTGTACATAAATAAAAGAATAAAGAAGAAAAGAAAAAGAAAAGGATGTGTTTATGCAATAAATACAGACTGACCGGAACCCCGAGAGAAGGTCAAGACTTGACCTGATCGACCAGGAATAAAGTAGGGGGATATAGGTATTCTGTCAAAAATCCAAAAATATTCTGTAAATATTTTTCCTATATATTTGTACAAAACTTACATTATTTTATTTGTACATAATTTGACCTCAAAATAATTTTTTTGTAAACAAAAGTTGTAAATAAAGATGTGTTGTAAATAAGAAAAATAAGTGTAAAATAAAATAGTGTATATATTGCAAATAATTATACCTAGAAAAAGCCGCAAAGCGATAATTGAAATACCAATTCCGGCTCCATACGAGCTCAAATTGATTCAAAATCACTTCCATCATACTTTAAATTAAATTATCTTTTAAATGGCTATGGTTTCATATTTTTTGGAGTTACGGTTAAAAAGTCGATTTTTTGGGGTGTTTTGTAAGTTTTCCTATATACTTGTTTTATATAATTTATTCATATTTATTTTTACATAATGTATATAATTGTAAATATTGTTTTTATTAATAATAAAATAAAAATTAAAAATTATAAAAATATTTTGTAAAAATTATTTCCTTATTTGCACCTATGTATATTGTATTATATGTGTATAATATGTGTATTCAACTAACTTCCTTAAATAAAAATCTCCAAAAAAAATTAATTATCTAACATTAATTAATTAATTTAATTTAATTACAAAATTTGATTTATTTAAATATTTAATTCATTTATTTGATTTAAAAACTTACCATGTATATAGGATTTTATTCCATGCCTTTAATGGACACCATTAAGGTGGCTAATTGATTTTCATTAATTATTTAATTTATTTTATTAATTTAATTCTGAATTTCATTTTTAATTAATTAATTAAATTAAATTAATTAGTTTATTTATTTTAATAATCACTAATTATTTTCCTTGTTTGTATATACCTTTCTCTTTTGTTTTTCTTATCTTTTTAATAGGCTCCTCCTCCTCATTCACTCTTTGATCAATCTTTGGTGGAGAGGAGCCCGATCTCCGAGTGTCGTCTTGTTGAAGAAGGGTGCCTAGCCTCCGAGCCGTCCGGTGACAGCGTTTTGGTCCTTGTCGAGGCCATCATGGCATTTCCGAACCCTGAAGTGAGATCCATCTTATTGCTTGTCATTTTTCGCAGGTAAACCGTAGGTTTAATCTCTTTGCTTAGGTTTTATTAATCTTTAGATTTTAAAAATCCCAAATTTTTTCACCACACATAATCCACGTCCAACATCGATTTTCACCTCATTTTCGGATCTTCTCATTCCACTTTCTACCTCGCACGACCTATCACCTCCGACCACACACGGTGGTCGGAGACACGGATCTCTCTCTCTTCTCGCCGAGATCCACATGTTCACACTTTCCATTTTGTGTATAAATAAAAAACATATAACTGTTTTTTATGTTCATCTCACATTTGTTTTTGCAGGGAAAGCTTAAAAAAAGTAATAAATTTTTTGTTCGTCTTTTCTCTCTAACCTTTGTGTTGCAGGAAAAGGAAAAAAAATAAAAAAACTATTTGTGCTTCTCAATTGCAGTTCTGTTTAAAAATAAAAAAATTTAAAAAAATTTCTTGTCTATTCTGCTTACAGTTAATAAAAAAAAGAAAAATAATAAAAAAACAAAAAAAATTTGTAACATGCTGCAGGGACATCACCCCCCGCCGCCCACCATCCAAGCCGCCACCGCCTGGGGCCGCACAACCACGCACCCTCCTCCCACGCCCGCGCTGGGCGCCATCCAGGCCTGACATCACCCCGGCTCGCTTCCGTCGCAGCTGCCAACCCCGCGTCGGCATCCCATTGACGCCTCCATCCCGCGCGCAAGGCGCCGCAACCGCCCGCCGAGCCCAGCGTCGCCCAACGCCGCCTGGCCCGCGCACGTCCTCCTTCTCACGGCCCCCCACCGTTCTCTCCAGCGCCGCCCGACCGTGTTCACCCGCCTCCTCCTTTGGTGGGCGGCATCCCATGTTGCCTCCCCGTTTGGCTTGGAAGAGAAGAAAAAGATCTAGGGCTCAATAAAAAAGGAAATATTGCGGACATCCCCCTCGATTATTCTAAGATTGCATAAGTGCCCCCAACTCTTGAAAATCACGTGCCTGGCACATGCAATCTGGGTAAATTTCAAAGTTGCTACTGCAGTATATTTATTGTTATAACTTAATGCAAAAACTTTGAACAATTGCACTTAAGTCCTCATATTGCAGATTTGAACTTTGCATGTTTGTTTCATTGAAATAAAGGTTTTTATTGATCCAAAAATTCTGAGAAAATTTGTGGATGTTCCTGCCAAGTTTTTAACATTGTATAAATTTTTTATCGTTTTTTATTATCATTTGATATATTTAAAAGTAAAAAACAATGTCTTTTTGCTTGTCAGAACTTTGAAAAATCTTAAAAATTCGAAAAATTGCTTACAAATTTTAAAAAATTTAGTGTAGGTGTATTTTGGTGTCATTTAATTTCTGCCAATTTCTGTGCATTAACTCTGTATGAAAACCAAAAAATTTACGAAAAACAAAAATTCTTAAAAATATTTGTAAAAAAATGTAGAAAAAAATCCAAAATTTATGATTTCAGTTTCTAATTGTAGATATTATCTTGTAGTTTCTATTAAAAATAATCTCCAGGATTATTTGGCAATTTAAGTATTTTTAAATTGTGAAATACTCCTGACTGTACACAGTTTGCTCTTTTTTTACTGTTTGATTTTTAGAAAATTACAAAAACATTAGAATAAGTTGAAAAAAACTATCAAAAATATTTTAAAATATATAAAACACAAAATTATTTTCTCTGTAATTTTCTAAGCATTTTTGACTATTTTGAAAAATACAAAAGAGTGTTGTGTGTGTGCTTTTTATCCTTTGTGCCTTATTCGAAAAAAAAAATATAAATTCAAAAACCACTAAAAATTAGTTTGGAATTTTGACTACTTAGTTTTTAAATCATGCTCCTTGTGTTTAACTCGGGTCGCTATACCAGGTAAAAAGAATAGCGAAAACCGCTTACATTTGTTTTCATTGATTTATCTTTTATTGAGTGGTTCATTTATTTTTTCTCGTTGACCAATTCGAGTGGTTGAGAACAACGGCATATTTTTGATATTATTTATCCCTCTCTCGACTGCACGAATTCTGTGTCATCAGAATGGCACCGTTGCCGGGGAGCACGACTTTGTAGTCATTTTTCTATTTTTGTCTCTCTATATCATAACTATTTTCTAACCTTCCCTCTTTGATTTTTGTGCGAGGTACTGCTTGGACGACTTGGAATTTATTTTTTGGAGGACCCGCATAGGAGGAAAAGCAGGGACGAGAAGAAAGCAATTATTTTATTTGAGAGAACATTTCTGACATTGTTGTAATAATTTAAGACTTTAGACTTGTGGACTTGGACTATTTTCTCGGGGTCTGTTTCGCCGAGCACCGGTGTGTTCGGGGGACCTCACCATTGTTTTTTCATGTTTTTGATTTCACCGCTATAACTCGCTATTTGATTTTCGTGGTTTTAGCCTCTAGACGTAGGAATTTTGATTGATTGTGACGTAAATTTCTAAGGCCCAACACCTAATAGATTATCTGTTCCTATAGAATGTTTGGACCTTACTAAAAATAAAAATTAAAAAGTTCTTCACGATCAATAGAAGCTGCTCGTCTAAGGCCGATTTCCACGTGCATCATATAGTTAATTTACATTCTGTATTTAATTTATGCACGGATCATATTACATGTAGAGTGCTGGAGTAAGGTACACATTTTCTATCTCTGCTTGCATCATCGTGTTTGACCGTGCATTGGCTTTCTCGACTCCCTCCCCCTGTTTTTGGACTCAAATTAATCAAAGAGGAAATCATAAAGCTTGTTAGGCGTTATCTTTGAAAAAAATCCAAAAAATAGAAAATAAAAAATTAAAAAAATGGGACTGCTAATTGAACTTGACTCTAAAATTAAATGTAACTGATTCCTCATTGTATTGGGAGAGCAATCCCCTCATTGTTTGCGCTTTTAATTGCTCGCGTACACACTAAGGAGTAGTGCCCAAATCCTATTCAAGCCTCCTAAGTGTCTGTACAACTTTGTCTTCTCACTAAACTCTAAAATTGAAAAGATAAAAGACCAAATCTCACGGTCTTCACATTTGCGTAGTGTTGGTGAATTGGGGGTTTGCCTTGCGTTTGAATGTCTTTGGTGTGAGTCGGTTACGATCATTCTTTGAATCATTAGCAGTCACCTTTCCTCCCTTCCTTCTATCTCTCTCTCCCACCATCTCTCTCCTTCTATTTCTATCCCACCCTCCCTCCCTTCATTTCCCTCTCGTCACGATGGGCCACTTTCCATTCTAGCCGAATTTTGTGGCTTCTTCATTTCACGTCCATCATTCCCATCCACTCCCTTGGGAGGTCAGAACTCCATCTGATTTCCCATCCTCTCCCTACCCACCTTCTTTCTCGGGACATGCTATGAGTGACACCTTAAGAGACCAGATTGACCATATACGAAATACGGGTGTTCACCTTTCTGAGATGAGAGTGCATCCCATAGGAGATCATATGGTGCAGTTGCGAGCTTTAGACGACTTTTATCCTGGGACATTGGATGACTACATAGATCATGAAGTACAGTTCGCTTCTACTTTGAGACCATTCGTCCTGGATTTAGAGTTCATTAATATACTGCCGAAATTCTTTGGGGAAGTGCACGAGGAACCTTATTTGCATATCGATGAGTTTGAGGATATTTGTGGATCACGATCTTATTCTGATATCACTTCTGAGGACATGATGTTGATTACCTTCCCATTTACACTTCAGAGTAGAGCCAAGAGTTTGCATAGACGATTGGGAAGGGAGATCGCTACGTGGGGAGATTTACGATCATTGTTTTGCAGAAATTTTACCCCCAACGTAGAGCAGAGAGGATGCGGTATTGTATTCGTGATTTTTTAGTTAACCCCTAGAAGCCATTGATAGATTCATGGTTGAGGTTATGAGAACTTGTGAGGCGATTTCCGGATCATAGATTTTCATTGACTGACCTTATCCATATCGCCATGAGGGGGAGGACCGCAGAGCAGATTGAATATGTCATTTCCTCGTGTGGTGGTTCACACCACAGTCCTGACCTGGATTTAGTTGAGAACAACTTGGATTCACTTTCAGACACTCCAAATTCACAAGATGATTTATTTAGGACAACACATAAGGGAGAGATGACAACAGTTGAGTGTGTGCCACATCATTCCGATTCATACATCACACACCGATCAGAGGATATGGATGCTGATACTTTTCATATGATGGATGTATTGCCTATTGTTGTGAGTTCCCATAGCCAGACATTGGTGGAGGACCAATTGGATTTACAGTCAGATTTTGAGCCAGACCCGCCCTTTCACATTGATGATTCTTGGATTCTAGATCTGCTAGTATCCCAAGAAATAGAGGAGGAACCCGCATTTCAGCCATCCTTTGAATCTTTCCAGTATCCATACACAGTTGATTTAGTGTCTATTCTTCAGAAGATCTTCTCAAATTCGGAGATATATTTGGATTCATTTCAGCAGAGAGAGCTTGATGAGGGATCGATTTTTGATTCGACAGACCTTCATAGTCCCATATTTGAGCCATGTGTCCTCCCATTTGATGAGGTTGATACACTTTTGGAGGACATGACATTTGACAGCATTGATCCCCAATTTCCTGACGATTCGACATTACTCCTCGAGGGTTATCTGCGGGTGGATGCCATGGACCATGTGTACTCGGTTTCACTTTCTGGGAGTGCATCCGATCTGTCGGATCACGAGACCGAATATTTTGATATTTCTGATAATGAGTTTGATGTTTCTCTCCTCGACGACCCTCACGAGGATGACCCAATCTTTGAGGTATTCGATGATTTCACTGATTTGTCTACATTATATGCATCGGATATCAACCTTTCTAGTGAGTCTCCTGATCTTGATCTTCCTTATCTATTCGAGACGGTGATTAACGTGGAGGATTCACTGACAGATCCTTCCTTCTCTACGTTTGACTTCTTCGGCTCTGCCCTTACACTCCATACAGATCTTGAGCCGACGATTTCTTTTGTGCTACCGGAGCCCGATTTCATCTGCCCATCTCTTTACCCGGTAGCAAACACCCGCCTGATTGTTTATCTGGGTGTTATCATTTACTCTGTTGATCTCTTCCTTATTCTCCCACCGAGTTTGCAACGACAATACGGTATTCGCATTATAGATGCCGTCCTGAACCTTGATTCTGTTATCCTAACATTTGCGCCTAGCTAGGGGCGTAAACTCTAACGCTTGTTGAGAGGCACCTCAACATTTTTCACAGCTATATAGATCAGTCTGTCCATATCGTACATTCTTTCTCACACCCCCATATCCATCGCATGATTATTCCATACTTAGGGTGTACTTTACCCTAAGTATAGGGGGGGTGTCCGACTTGTGATTATTCGTTTGATTATTTTTTCCTATATTTTGCTGCCTATACTTAGGGATATTTTACCCTAAGTATAGGGGAGGTAGACTCTGTACATTCTTCTCCTCGATTTTCTCCTTGTGTACAGTCTTCTATACTTAGGATTATTTGATCCTAAGTATAGGGGGATCACTGACCTCTATTGATTTCATTCTTTTATTTGTCATTGTAGCATAGTATTCTTTTAGCTTCCCAATACTTAGCACGAGTTATGTCTTTCTTTACATCTCTTTGATCACTATGAGGACATAGTTCGAGCTAAGTATAGGGGGGTGTCGTATATATTGTATATATACTTTAGCCATAACTCGTTTTCATATTTTTAATATGGCTAAAATACTGTTTAAATACTCAAAAAATTCTTGTAAAAAAACTAACTAATAAGAAGATGCAGATATTTCCTCAAAATTCTTTTTATACATACTGACTAATAAGTCAGGTTAAAATATTTTGAAAAATATTTTGAAAGTAGTTTGAAAATCTATTTGAAAAAATCTTTTGAAAACTATTTGAAAAATGTTTTAAAAATATTTTCAACCTTTGTAAAAATATTATGGCTTGTAAAAATTTTTCTTTTTGTGTGAAATAAAATTATTTTGTAAAAACTATTTGCAAATGTTTGAAAAAATAGTTGAAAAATTATTTTGAAAATCTATATATACTGTTTGAAAAATGTTTGCAAAGTAGTTTTCAAATATGTGTAAATGTTTGTAAAATTGTATGAAAAATTATTTTGGACTATTGTTTTCAAAACTATTTGTAAAATTATTTTCAAGTAAATTTGAGGAATATATGCATCACAAAAAAATGAATAAAAAATTATTAAAAGAAAAAGAAATTAAAAAAAATTCCAACTGTGTATATACCTGTATAAATTACTCAAGATGTAAATCCTTGAATCTGATTCTTGTAAAATAATTCTCTCTTGTGTATATGTGTATCTCAAAAATTATGTATATACTTGTATATATTACTAACTATTTGTAAAAAAAACCTTTTCATGTGCATCATTTTTCAAAAATCCATAAAAATTTCAAAATTTTAAAAATTATTTCACAAAAAGATTTTGTTTTCTTTTCCTTGCATGTACGCACTTTCTTGCATTTGCATTTGCTTGAGCATTTTTCAGGATGATTTTGACATTTAAACTAAGTCTGGAATAAATGTGAAGAATGGAGCTTAGTTGGACCTTAATCCACTTAATTTCAGAGGAACCTTATAAGAATTGGAGTTAAGACTTTTCAGGTCCTTGTGACTTAATTCTTTGAGTCCATAAGACTATGTTCACATGTCATCTTTATAAGTCTAAGTAGAATATTTAACAACATACACATGATTCTTTCAGACCGTGGCTTACCTTGGACAATGCACTCTACATGTAGCTCTTCATGGAGGAGGTAGTGAGGGGGCAGAATCTTTTAGCTTGGGGTAGCATAGAGGGTAGTACATCTAGGCGGAACCTCTCGTCCTCCTCTAGGGAGGGAAGTGCGTCTCAACCTGGTTTGGTGATGTTGAGGTCTAAAGACAGGATGCTGTGGGGTTGCAATAATGCTTCAAAAGAGGGATAGTCTACAGGCTCAAGAGGAAAAACTCCTTATATACATGCTGCACCTTGTATATATTATCAAAAAAAGAAAAAAAAGAAGAAAGAAAAAAATGCAAAATCTCCAAAAGTGGACATGCCTGATAGAAAAATACAATGCCTTCCGGAGTGTATATACAAGTGAAAAATAATAATAAGAGCTTCAAAGTCATATATTTGTGAGCTTGCAGCGGGTGACATGGCTACACTGGTCATGCATCCAAGGATAGGTAACTACACTGGTTACCGTCCATTCTCTTCTCCATCCCCTCTTCCTGAGCTGGTTGTACTTGAACTTAGAAGGGAATATCCCCGCTCCTCGAGGAAAGAGTTGCCAGACCGGGGGATTAGAGTTACCTTGTTGAGAGAGTTTGTTTCTTTGCTACTTTTGAGATGAGGAGCTATATTTCACTTACACGTACAAGTAAGAATTCATAGTCATAAGAATTTATGTATGTAGACTTGTTCTGATTTGGCTGTTGAGGAGACCTGCATAGGAGTCTTATGGAACTTAGAGTTTGTTAGATTTTATTTCCAGTTCCCATCAAGGTTCCGACACACTAATAATCCAAAGGTCTGACAGAGCTCCATACTACATTTTTATGAAGACAAGTTTAAAAGTCAATGTTACTCTAACTTCTTTCCTTTTTCTTTTCTTTATTTTCATTTTCACTTATTTTCCAAATAAGTGTTTGCTAAGGGACTAGCAAAGGTAAAGTATAGGGGAATGATGAATCCACAATTCATCTCCTTTATTCTTTTATTTTAACTTCATTTTCTTAGTCTAACACCTGTAAATACCCATTAATTTCATAATTTTACCATTTTACATGCATTTGTTAAAATTGCATTTTTAACACTTTTTGTACATAAATAAAAGAATAAAAAAGAAAAGAAAAAGAAAAGGATGTGTTTATGCAATAAGTACAGACTGACCTGAACCCCGAGAGAAGGTCAAGACTTGTCATGATCGACCAAGAATAAAGTAGGGGGAGATAGGGTCTTTTGTCAAAAATCCAAAAATATTCTGTAAATAGTTTTCCTGTATATTTGTACAAAACTTACATTATTTTATTTATACATAATTTGACTTAAATTAATTATTTTTATAAACAAAAGTTGTAAATAAAAATGTGTTGTAAATAAGAAAAATAAGTGTAAAATAAAATAGTGTATATATTGCAAATAATTACACCCAGAAAAAGCCGCAAAGCGATAATTAAAATACTAATTCCGGCTCCATACGAGCTCAAATTGATTCAAAATCACTTCCATCATACTCTAAATTAAATTACCTTTCAAATGGCTGTAGTTTCATATTTTTTGGAGTTACGGTTAAAAAATCGATTTTCTGGGGTGTTTTGTGTAGTTTTCCCATATACTTATTGTATATAATTTATTCATATTTATTTTTGCATAATGTATATAATTGTAAATATTGTTTTTATTAACAATAAAATAAAAAATAAAAATTAAAAAAATCTTTTGTAAAAATTATTTCCTTATTTGCACCTATGTATATTGTATTATGTGTATAATATGTGTATACAACTAACTTCCTTAAATAAAAATCACCAAAAAACTTAATTATCTAACATTAATTAATTAATTTAGTTTAATTACGAAATTTGATTTATTTAATTATTTAATTCATTTATTTGATTTAAAACTTACCATGTATATAGGATTTTATTCCATACCTTTAATGGCCACCATTAAGGTGGCTAATTGATTTTCATTAATTATTTAATTTATTTAATTAATTTAATTCCGAATTTCATTTTAAATTAATTAATTTATTTAATCAACTATTTTATTTATTTTAATAATCACTAATTACTTTCCTTGTTTGTATATACCTTCCTCTTTTGTTTTTCTTCTCTTTTTAATGGGCTCCTCCTCCTCATTCACTCTTTGATCAATCTTTGGTGGAGAGGAGCCCGATCTCTGAGTGCCGTCTTGTTGCAGAAGGGTGCCTAGCCTCCGAGCCGTCCGGTGACAGCATTTCGGTCCTTGTCGAGGCCATCATAGCATTCCGAACCCCGAGGTGAGATCCATTTTATTGCTTGTCATTTTTCGTAGGTAAATCGTAGGTTTAATCTCTTTGCTTAAGTTTTATTAATATTTAGATTTTAAAAATCCTAAAATTTTTCACCACACATAATCCGCGTCCGACATCGATTTTCACCTCATTTCCTGATCTTCTCATTTCACTTTCTACCTCGCACGACCTATCACCTCCGACCACACACGGTATTCGGAGACACATATCTCTCTCTCATCTCGCCGAGATCTACCCGTTCACACTTTCCATTTTGTGTATAAATAAAAAAACATATAATTTTTTTCCTATTCATCTCACATTTATTTTTGCAGAGAAAATGTAAAAAAAAGTAATAAAATTTTTTGTTCGTCTTTTCTCTCTAACCTTTGTGTTGTAGGAAAATAAAAAAAATAAAAAAAACTATTTGTGCCTCTCAATTGATGTTCTGTTTAAAAATAAAAAAGTTTTTTTAAAAAAATCTGGTCTATTCTGCTTATAGTTAATAAAAGAAATAAAAATAATAATAATAATAAAACAAAAAAAATTAAAAAATTGTAACATGCTGCGGGGACATCACCACCCGCCGCCCACCATCCAAGCCGCCACCGCCCGGGACCGCACAGCCACGCGCCCTCCTCCCACGCCCGCGCTGGGCACCCTCCAGGCCCGGTGCCGCCCCAGCCCGCTTCCGGCGCAGCCGCCAGCCCCGCGTCGGCATCCCGTTGACGCCTCCATCCCACACGCAAGGCAACGCAACCGCCCGTAGAGCCCAGCGCCGCCCAGCGTCACCTGGCCCGCGCACGTCCTCCTTCTCGCGGCCCCCCGCTGTTCCCTCCAACGCCGCCCGGCCGCGTTCACCCGCCTCCTCCTTTGGTGGGCGACAGCCCCTGTTGCCTCCCCATTTGGCTTAGAAGAGAAGAAAAAGCTCTAGGGCTCAATAAAAAAAGGAAATATTGCGAACATCCCCCTTGATTATTCTAAAATTTGTAGAAGTGCCCCCAAATCTTGAAAATCACGTGTCTGGCACATGCTATTTGGGTAAATTTCAAAGTTGCTCCTGCAGTATATTTATTGTTATAACTTAATGCAAAAACTTTGAACAATTGCACTTCAGTCCTTGTATTGCAGATTTGAACTTTGCATGTTTGTTTCATTGAAATAAAGGTTTTTATTAATCCAACAATTCTGAGAAAATTTGTGGATGTTCCTGTTATAGTTTTTAACATTGTATAATTTTTTTATCATTTTTATTGTCATTTGATATATTTAAAAAATAAAAAACAGTGTCTTTTTGCTTGTCAGAACTTTAAAAAATCATAAAAATTCGAAAAATTGCTTAAAAATTCTTAAAAAAATTAGTGTAGGTGTATTTTGGTGTCATTTAATTTCTATCTAATTTTATGCATTAACTCTTTATAAAAACCAAAAAAAGTGCGTAAAATGAAAATTCTTAAAAAAATTGTAGAAAATCGTAGAAAAATCCAAAAATTGTGATTTCAATTTTGTAGATATTATCTTGTAGTTTCTATTAAAAATAATCTCTAGGATAAGGGCAATTTAAGTATTTTTAAATTACAAAATACTCCTGACTGTGCACAATTTGCTCTTTTTTCACTGTTTGATTTTTAGAAAATTACAAAAACGTCAGAAAAATTGAAAAAACTATCAAAAATATTTTAAAATATATAAAACACAAAAATATTTTCTCTGCAATTTTCTAAGTATTTTTGACTATTTTGAAAAATACAAAAAGAGTGTTGTGTGTGTGCTTTTTATCCTTTGTGCCTTATTCGAAAAAAATACAAAAAAATATAAATTCAAAAACCACTAAAAATTAGTTTGGAATTTTGACTATTTAGTTTTTAAATCGTGCTCCTTATGTTCGACCCTGGTCGCTATACCAGGTAAAAAGAATAGCGAAAACCGCTTACATTCGTTTTCATTGATTTATCTTTTATTGAGTGGTTCATTTATTTTTTCTCGTTGACCGATTCGAGTGGTTGAGAACAACGACATATTTTTGATATTATTTATCCATCTCTCGATTGCACGAATTCCGTGTCATCACAGGTACCTTCTCAATCGCTCCAACTTGCATCAAAGTTTTTGTGGCTTGAGAGGGGGTCACCTTGAATAGAAATAAAGTGGTTACACACGGGGATGAGGAGACTGATTGATCTCTAGTGAAGGGTGGTGGACTGAAGATCTGATGCTCGACCCTTGAAGAATCGAGGTGGAGTTGATGCGCCAAAAGATGGAGAAGATGAAGGAGAAGGAAATGGAGGTGGAGATGGGTCGAAAGAGAGGTCGATACGCAATGGGAGAGTGGCTGGATCTCTAAGCTCCGATGAACTTAATTTGAAAATCTAACTCTAAAGGAAACTAAATGACATGAAATAAAATGCAGGATTAAACTAAGGAACAAAAACACGAAATAAGAATGCTAACCTAGTAACTCAAACTTGACCGGAAGCTAATGAGCAGTAGACCTCACTGGACACGAAGCTTGGCGATGGTGGATTGTCTTCTCCAACCGCCCTTCTCCTTGTCGACTCTTGGAGGGCTTCCTACTATCACCAGGAGACTCACACACTAAAGGGATTGGGGATAAGGGGATAAAGAAGGATCAAAAAGGGGAAGAAAGATATGGGTTTTTATTTGTAAACATGTCCATTGGGTAATCTTGTGAGGGAGATTGCATGAAAGGCAGAAGGGGTTGGTGTAGGCTATGGACATGGCTTGGTAGAGGGAAATGGGAGTTGCAAAAATGATAAAGGGCTCGAGGGTTGAGGAGTAGTAGAGAATGCATAAAAAATCGGGATGGTGTTCACATGCTCTAACAAGAACAGAGGCTAGTGCCCGTGTAGGGGAGCTGTTGACCAGGGAGTCAACACTCCCTGGTGCCTGATTGGTCCACATGGATCAAGTTAGAACACAAGATAAATAAAATTATGTATAAATTAAATATAAAATAGTAAGTGAATTTATTAAAAAAACTTAAAACATAAAAAATGTTTATTATTTCTCAAAATATTTTATGGTGATTTTTTATTTTTACAACATTATTTATTAGGCGTTAATTTTCACATGTACATATATAGGTATATATGCCTATATTTTGTATCTTATATTTTTATTTTGTATTTTATATACATAGTATTATATTTATATATTTTTATATATTTATAACATTATTTAACATTTATTTATACAAATTTATTTTGTTTATATCATTTTATTTATGTATATAAATAAATATATGTATTTACATTATAGGTATAATATACCTATATTTTATAATGTATTATTTATTTTGGGTATTTTATTGATTTTAATTTATGTTAATATTTTAAATATATTTTAAATATATACAATTATTTAAAAATAAAAATAAAGTAAAAATAATCAACTATATGTACAGATGCCCTAGTACAATAATGCCCCAAAAGTCAGCTTTTGTATCTTAGCTCTATTATTAATAGAACCATCTTCATTTGATAGACAATTTAACTTAAAATACAATAAAGGCAAGTTTGGTTCATTTGAGTTCATATGGAGTAGATATTGATCAATGGAGTTTTATTTACAACTTTTTCATCTATGTGTACCATGTGCACTGTGCATGATTTATTTTGATAAATATTTATATAAATTTTTTATATATTATTATGTACAAGTTTCATGTTGAATATTTATTAGTTGAGGTGTGTAAGAGTGTAAATAAAATAGTGTAAAAATGAGCTATTACATAGTATAGGGTATAGAACTGAATTAGGATGTTGAATAATGTGTACAATATACGACCCTTATCTCCCCCTACTTGGTCGACCTAGCGAATATTTGACTTGGTCTCAGGGTTTAGGGTCATTCAGTATCTTTGATACTTCATTTATTTTTCTTTTATTTTCTTTATTATTTAATTTTGGGTTTAAATAGATATAATTGCATGCTATTTACAGACTAATTACAGGTAGATGTTAATTTGTGTAAATTAGTGGTCTTTATAAGTGTTTTGCTAGGGATTTAAAGATAAAATAGAAGAACAGAGGTATATGAGTAGTCCCTAGAAAACACTTATTAGGAAAATAAGTGATGCAAAATAGAAAATAAAGAAAAGAAAAATAAAGAACTTGTAATGATTATGATTTTTAAACTTATCTTCATAAATTAAAAGTTCCGAACTCAGTAAGACCTTTGGATTGTTAATGTATCAGAACCTTATTTGGAATAGGATCTAAAACTTAACAACCCTCAAGTTCCACAACCCTCTTTTCAGATCGCCTCAATAGACATGTCAAAATAAGTCGTTTCATACGTAAACCCTTATGACTATGAGTCTCACTTGCACAATGTCTGTGAATTGTAATTCTTCTCGTTGAAAGTGGCTAGAAATAATCTCACTCAACAAGGTAACCCTAATACCCCAATATAGCTACTCTTTCCTCGAGGAGCAGGGTATTCCCTTCTAAGTTCAAGTACAACCAGCTCAAAGAAGAGGAGTTAGAGAAGAATGGATTGTGAATAGTGTAGTTACATATCCCTTGGAGCTTGACCAACGTAGCCAATACCTTGATATTTTGACCTTGAAGTATAAGCCTAGCTTACATAACTCCGATGGAAATGATTTTTCATTGACATTTTGCCCGACTATTTTTTGGAGTTTTTATTTCACACACTTTTTTATACTATATACAACGACACTTACATAAGGAATTTTTCTTCATGATCCAGTAGACTATCCCTCTTTTCAAGCTTTATTGCAACCCACAACGTTCTATCTTTAGACATCCATGCCACTAGATCGGGTTGGGTACACTAGCATCCTATTGGGGTTGTATTTGTTTCCACACACGTTCTTCTCAACCTAAAGAATTCTATCCTCATGACCTTATCTAAGTTGAGCTGCAGAGTACTTGTCCAAGTTAGGTCATTTTCCTCAAGAGTCATGCATGCGCTTCGAAATATTATACCTAGGCTAATCAATATGACACGTGAACATGGTCTAGTGGACTCAAATAATTAAGTCCAATTGACTTGAAAAATCATAATTCGAGTTCCTATATGGTTCCTGTGAAATTAAGTGGATTAAGGTCTAGACCAAACTCTAATCTTTAGGTTTTATTCCGGACTTGTTCAATTGTCAAAATCATTATGATGCTCATCCATTGTTAAGATATTTTTGTGAAGTAGATTTTCTGGTTTTGAACTTTTTATGGAATTTTTCAAAAAGTTTTGCAAATTTTTATGGAGTTTGAAATTTTTAATTTGTAGGCATTTTTGGGAGGGGTTAGTCGATTCAATGTATTCACATATTTACAAAGGATTTCATAAAGCTTTACACATGATTTTTATTTGAGAAATTATTGTAATATAATTATGTACAAGATGTTCAAAAGATTTGAAAATATTTTTGCAACCATTTCATAAACATTTTGAAAATTTATCTGCAATTAGTTTCATAAACATTTTTAAAAACATTTTTTTACAAAGATTTACAACATTTACAATATTTTTCAAATGATTTGAAAATATTTTATAAAGATTTTTCAAAGGTTTTCAAGAAAATTTCAAAACATTTTACAACCATTTTCAAAATCATTTGCAAAACCGTTTCAAATCAATTTTTACAAACAATTTTCAAAAACTTTCATGCATATTTACATGAATTTTTACAATTGATTTATTCCATATCCTAACCCACTTTAGTATAGCCATATTATTAAAAATACAAGAAAGTACAAGTTATGGCTAATGTATATATAACATATATACGACCCCCATATACTTAGCTAGAACTATGTCCTCATAGTGACCAAGGAGCAACAAAGGAAGACATAACCTGTGCTAAGTATAGAAAAGATCCATACTACAACGGCTCCAATAAAAGAATAGGAAGTCGATCGTCCCCCTACACTTAGGATCATTTGATCCAAAGTATAGCAAATTGTACACAAGGCGGGGATGATCAAGTACTTGAATTTACAACAATCAATGACCTGACTTGTCACCCCTATACTTATGGTAAAATATCCCTAAGTATAGAACATATTATCAACAAATTAGAAGACAAGCAAGGGAACAAATGGACCTAGAAAATAAAAACAACTAAGAAATAATTAACACTTCACTTCCCTTATACTAAGGGTAAAGGAACTCTGAGTATAAGCAACGACATGAGTGATGAAATGGAATGAATATGAACAACATAATGTCCATGCCCCCATATACTTAAGATCAAGTACATCCTAAGAATGGGCACAATTATTCTAAGGGAGATCTGGGGTGTGAAAACAAACGGAAGAATGAAAGAGTAAAAAGATGAAACATGTATAAGAGTAGACAGTGTTGAGGTGCCTCACAACAAGCACTGAGTTTACACCTCTAGCTGGGCGCAAATGCTAGGACAACGTTGTATCATGGTTTATACATCATTTGTAAGGTGAATGTCGTACTCCTGTTGTAGTCTCAATGTGAGAACCACAATGAACTTAACAAATAATAAAACACATGAATATTCAATCATGTGGGTTGTCTGCAAGTGGCCAAATAGAGTAGAAAACTGTACTAGGAATCGGTAGCCTCAGAGAAAGCACCGGATTGTGGTCAGAATGGAGTGGGTGAATGAAGTTAATACATTCAAACATAGATAAAGAAGGATCAGTGACGGAATACTCCACATCAATCATCGTCTCAAAAATATATGCAAAGTCAAGAGCAAGCAACTTATACTCAGAGCAGATATCCGATGCACGTGGTAGGGATAGATCAAAGAGATCATCGAATACCATGAAGAAATGCTCATCCTCGCGAGGGTCGTCAAGGAGAGGAAACTCAAAAGGCTCGATCTCATGATCCGACAGACCAGATGCACAATTAGAAAGTGAAACCGAGCGCCATGAAGATGTTGCATCCTCCCAGGGAGTGATGCAAACACATCGGTGATAGACGAAGCAATGCTAACATCTATCTGGTCCTCATAAAATCCGTCAATATCATCAATCGGGAGGATACAAGGCTCATATGAGGGATTATCTCAGATGTGATCGGAGGGTTGCGGTGCTCCCTCGACAGACGACAGAGATTAAAATTGGCATACCTCTTCAATCCGACGGTGCATGTCTTCCCTAAGAACATGGAAGAATACCAGTAGGGGCGAGCTTCGATCAGGTGATTCTTCATCATCCGATGTGCTCTTGGGAAACTGATGTCTGCAATGGGTTCCTGGTGGGCCTCCGCAACTGGTGAAGGTGCTAACAAGGCCCATGCCTCATCGATGGAGGAAGCCTGGAGGTCAAAGATGAACACGCAACACTTAGAACTCCTAGTAGGATGAAATATTCCCCTGAAGGGGGTCTTTGAAGCATACACCTGTACCGAAGAAAAGAGGGGACATGGGTGAAGGTTCTAGCTCTTTTATTGGGCATAAATGGAGATGGATGAGGTGGAATGGATGCCTCTGATGATGGGTGGTGGATGGAGGTCAAAGACCTCGATCTGAAGAAGATCAAAGGTGAAGGAGGTAATCTGAAGATGGAGAAAATGATGAGGGAGGTGATGGTGTGGTTGACGCATTGGGACAGAGGGTTGATCACGATGAACGAAGGACAGAGCTCTAAGCTCAACGACTCATTTTTTTGGGATTTTTGCTAATAACAATGAATTAAACGAAGTAAAAACATTATTACACTAAGGAATAAAATGCAAACTACAATGACAAGAAAAAAAGAAACTCACCTGCCTGGAGTGGATGGGAGCGGAGGATCGTCTGAGGTGTCTCTAGTGATGATTGAATCAACCCAAGAACCCCTTATCCACACCTTGGATCGAGAGATCCCACCTCCTGTCACAAGGGGAAATGCTTCAAGCTTCGATCTAAAGGGTTACGGTGGTCCAAGATCGATTAAATTCAAAAATGGAGTAAGGTGGGATTATCTATACACAAAGAAGGTGATCTCATGAAGGAGATGGCGTTGGTGAGGGTTAAGGTTTGGGCACGGAAGAGGGGCATGGGAGGTGCATGATGATGAAGTGATCGAGGAAGAAGAAGGTGAGGGGTGTGGCCTAGAAATGGGAGAAGTGAGGGGGGTTAGCGCTCTGACAGAAGTCAGAGCCTCGAATGGTAGAGTTGACCTGCATGTCAATAAAAACCAAGTCTTGATTTGTCAATGTGGACCAATTCATGATAAAAGAAAATAAAAATATGTATAAATTTGATAAAAATTAATAAATGATTTTATTAAATAAAACTCAAAATATGAAAATGTTTATAATTTAATAAACTATTTTCTGTTATTTATATTTATTTTTACAATATTATTTGTAATAGGTTAATTTTATATGTACATATATAGGTGTATTCACCTATGCTTTATATATTTTACTTTATTTTGTATATTTAATACTTATTCTCATATTTACACATTTTATATATTTATAGCATTTTTAAATACATATTTACATATTTTTATTGTATTTTTTATAATTTTATTTACATATATAATTAAATACATGTATATATCTTATAGGTATAGTATACCTATTATTTTAGTTTATTATTTATTTTAATGTTTTTTACATGTTTATATTTTAAGTATGCTTTACATAATTTATACAATTACATAAAAATAAGAAAAGAGTAAAATGTAAAGAATCTAATATATTAATTTTATATACAGATATATAGTATAATAATACCCTAGAAAGTCGGCTTTTGCATCTTAACTCTATTTTTAATTAAAACTTTCATTAGATAGGTAATTTAATTTTAAATACAATGGAGGTGAGTTTGGTTCAATTTGAGTTTATATGGAGAAGATATTGATATGTGAAGTCCGATTTGTAGCTTTTTCATCTGTATGTACAAGTGACACTTTGCATTATTTCTCTTGGCTATTAATTTTATAATTTTTATATATTATTATGTGTAAATTTCACGTTGAATATTTTATTATTTGAGGTGTTTAATGTGAATAATACAATAGTGTAAAAATGGCTACATACATAGTATATAATTCGAGTTTTATATACAATAGTCGACCCTTATCTACCCTTACTTTATTTCTTCTTGGCCAAGTCAAGATTGACTTGGTCTCGGGGTTTAGGGTCATTCAGTATCTTTGATATTCATTTATTTTCATTTATTTTCTTTATTCTTTAATTTTGTATTTAAAGGTATTACTGTAATAATTAAATAATCATTACATATTCATATGGAATGCTAATTTATTTAAGTTAGCATTTATTTACATGTGTTTTGGTAGAGATTTAAAAATAAAATGGAAAAGTAAAGACAGTTGAATGGCTATTCATCACCCCCTATATTTAGTGTTGATAATCCCTAGCAAACACTTATTAGAAGGATAACTGATGAAAAAGAGAAAATAAAGAATAGGAAAACAAAGAACTTAGAATGATTGTGATTTTTAAACTTATCCTCACAAAACAAAGTTTGTAGCTCAGTTAAGACCTTTAGTTTGCTAATGTGTTCGGAACCTCATTGGGAATAGGATCTAAAACTTAATAGCCCTCAAGTTCCACAATTCTCTGTTCAGGTTGCCTCAATAACCAAGTCATACTAAGTCTTTTCATATGCAAACCATTATGACTATGAGTCTCACTTGTACAATGTATGTGAATGTAGCTCTTCTCATCAGAAATAGCAAGAACAATCTCCCTCCGCAATATAACCCTAATTCCCTAATCTAGCTACTCTTTCCTAGAGGATCAGGGTATTTCCTTCTAAGTTCAAGTACAATCAGCACATGAAAAGGGGTAGAAAAAAGAATGCAGTATAATCGCATTTCCTATGGAGCTTGACCAGTGTAGCCAAGTCTCTAGCTTCATGCAACCTTCATATCTTTTACTTTGAAGAGTAATGCCTTGCTTATTGATACATATTCCGGCTTGGTTTGATTTTTCATTGACTTTGTGTCCACCTATTTTTTTACAGTTTTTGCTTTTGCATTTTTTGTACTATATACAACATCATTTACATAAATAATTTTTCTTCTTGAGCTAGTAGAATATCCCTCTTTTGAAGCTTCATTGAAACTACATCATCTTATCTTTAGATGTCCTTGCCACTAGACCGAGTTGGGGGCACTGGCCACCTATTGGGGCAACATATGTTTCCACACATGTGCTTCTTAAGCCAAATAATCATGCCCAAGCCACCTCATCAGAGTTGAGCTAAGTGCAGAGTGCTTGTCCAAGTTAGGTCATTATCGGCAAGAGTCATATGTGCGCTTCGAAATATTCTACTTAGTCTAGTCAAGATGATTTGTGAACATACTCTAGTGGTCTCATTGACATGAAAAGTCTTAATTCTAGTTCCTATAAGGTTCTTATAAATTAAGCGGTATAAGGTCTAGACCAAGATCCAATCTTCAGATTTTGTTTAGACTTATTCAATTGTCAAAATCATTCTGAAAAATACTTATGCAATGCAAAAAATATTTTTGTAAACAATTGTTATGGTTTTGAATTTTTTATGGAACTTTTCGAAAAGGATTGCATTTTTATGGAGTTTTGAAATTATTTTTCAAAGTTTAAGGAATTTTTAGCTTTTTCTGATTTTTTGTAAGAAGTCAGTAAATTGGATGTATTCACAAGTGTTCACAGAGATTTTATACATATTAAAAGGGAATTTTATACATACAAGTTTATAAAGAATTTAATACAAGTGTGTACATGTTTTATTTGAAGAATTTTTGTACAGATATTATCTATTTGCATACATTTGTCAAAGATTTTGAAAACTTATTTTGTAAGTAATTTTACAAGAAATTTTTCAAAAAAACATTTTTACAAAATTTTTTACAAATATTTAACAAAGAGATTATTTTTCAAATGATTTGAAAATATTTTACAAAGATTTTCAAAGGGATTTAAAAAGTTTTTTCAAGCATTTTTGCAACCATTTTTCCAAATCATTTGAAAAATAGTTTCGATCCAACTTTTACAAATAATTCTTCAAAAATTTTCATACATATTTACAAGGGTGTAGTATTTATTATATCTATTCATAAATCCTTACCTAATGCAGTATATATTAGCCATATTTATTGAAAATGAAGAAAGTACAAGTTATGGCTAATGTATATATAACATATGTACGACCCCTTATACTTAGCTCGAACTATGTCCTCATAGTGATCAAAGAGCAAAAAGAAAGACATAACTCATACTAAGAATAGAGAAGTCTACTATAATGACTCAAACAGAACAAGAAGTCGATCATTTCCCATACTTAGGATCAACTAATCCTAAGTATAGCATACTGTACACGAAGCAAGGATGATCGAGGATTAGAATTCACAAAAATCAATGACTCGGCTTCCCCCCTATACTTAGTGTAAAATATCCCTAAGTATAGAAAAGAATTGTCAACAAGTTAGAAGACAAATAAGAGAAAAATGATGAATAACTCAAATACACTCATTCCCCCATACTTAGGATGTGGTTATCATAAGTATAACATACAAAAATGGGATGAATTAATAACGGAAGAACGAAAGAATTGAAATAAAAAAGAAGAGAAAAGAATTAAACAAGAAAAATATTTTTGTCCAACTCTGTGTCTGACACTGCTGAGATTGTAGGGCGATCATCTTGAAATGCTACACTGATAGAATTGACAACGGACATGAATGTATCATGCTCTAGGTATGGCTTCATCAACTGCCTGTTGGTAATTAATACTTGTGTGTCAGAAGACAATCTTGATATGATGATGCTACCGTTGTCATGCACATTTCTCGCAAAAAATGGCCATGTCCATTTGCTCTTCAACTTGCCTAGAAATAACTTCAACTTTGCATCAAATAGCAAAACCTTCTGATCGGGTTCGAAAGTCTTCCTTCTGATATGTTTGTCATGCCATCTTTTGACTTTCTCCTTGTACATCTGGTTGTTGTCGTACGCATAGTTTCTAAATTCTAATAATATGTTCAGATCAACTTTCTATTCTAGCCTGCTTTCTCTAAATCCAAGTTACCCACATTGATTGCATACAAAGATTTATGAATGAGTTCCATTGGCAAGTGACAAGACTCACCATATATCATATTATAGGGAGACATACCTAAAGGAGACTTGTATGACGTATGATAAGCCCATAGAACCGAGTCAAACAACTGAGACCGATTCTTCATATCTGGATGAACAAGTTTCTATAAAATTGTCTTATCTCTTTATTTGAAATCTCAGCTAAACCATTGGTTTGAAGGTGGTAAGGACATGCAACATAGTGTTCAATGTCATACTCCTTTACAAGCTTCTTGACTTCTTTGTTGATAAATAGCTCTCCCCATCAGAAATAAGGATCTTGGGAATCTCGAACTACGAGATGATATTGTCCTTGAGAAAGTGACATAATGTGTGATTATTGACGGATCGAGCGGGGATGGCCTCCATCCTACAACTGACATATTCTACGATAAGAAGGATATATTCAAATCCTTGGCTATTAGGAAACATGCCCATGAAGTCAATACCCCATGCATCAAAAAACATCTGATATCTAAATATACTTGAGAGGCATTGTATCCTTAGAAATGATGGTGCCCCCTATTTTCAGACAGTCAGTACAACCTTTCATATATTCAGTTGCATACTTAAAATGAGTCAACTACCAAAGGCCGCAATGAAGTACTTTTGCTTTCGTACGCTTACCATAATGGTGTCCTCTGACTTCTAATTTATGATAATGATTAAGGATACTGGAATACTCCTCTTGAAAAATGCACCACCACTAGATGCAATCCACACCCTCACAAAATAGGTATGGATCCTCCCACGGGTAAAAATGTATTTCATGAAAGAACTTTTCAACCTTTAGCTTCGATCAATCTTGTGGAACTCTCTTCGAGAAAGATAGTTTACAATATCGGTGTACCATGTGAGTGAGATAACAGAAAGGACCGCCTCATATGGGAAAGTCTCTATAATAGGAAAAACAGTCTGGTTAGGAGTATCCACATCTGAAATTCTAGAAAGGTTATATAACACCATATTTTTTTTTTTGGGTTTATCTCATATTTCTAGCTCAAACCCCTAGAGTTGAAGGATCCAACGTATGAGATGAGGTTTAGCATCCTTTTTATTTTATAAGTGCCTAATGATAGAATGGTCTGTATAAACAATGACCTTGAATCCAAGCGGATGCCATCTGAACTTTTCAAGAGCAAACACAATTGCTACAACTCTTTCTCTATTACCGTGTAATTTCTCTGAGCATCATCTAGTTTTTTGCCAGCATAATGAATAGTAAATGGCAATCCATCCTGCCTCTTCACAAGACAACCCCAATAACATAATTTTATGCATCGATCATGATTTCGAATGGAAGTGATCAATCCGGTGGCTGTAGGATAGCTGTAGTAACTAAATCTTTCGTTGGTTGAAGGCATGGAGAATCTTGCTATCTACACTAAAATCAGCCTCCATGTTGAGAAGCTCATTCAAAGGTCGTGTAATTTTGCTTAAGTCCGTAATGAATCGTCTGTAGAATCTCACATGCCCCAGAAAAGACTTGGATTTCTTCAATGATGCAGGTGGCTCGAGTTTCACAATTACATCCACCTTTCCTGGGTTTAACTCCATGCCTTGCTTGGAGATGGCATGACCCAAAACAATTCCTTTGGTCACCATGAAGTGACTCTTCTCCCACGAGAGCATCAAATTGACTTCGCAACATTGCTTAAGTACTTGGTCCAAATAAACAAGACATGTATCAAGGCTATCTATGTAGATCGAGAAGTCGTCCATGAGAACCTCAAGGAAACTACTGACCATGTCTATGAAAACCATCAACATACACCTTTGGAATGTAGCAGAGGCGTTGTATAATCCAAAGGGCATCCGACAAAATGCATGTCATAAATGAACAACTAAAAGTAGTTTTCTATTGATCTTCATGAGTGATCGCAATCTGATTATATCTAGAGTATCCATCCAAGTTCCTTCGTAGACAGTCTTTCGACTATCTAGTCAATGAAGGGTAGCGGAAAATAGTCTTTCTTGGTAGATGAATTCAGACATCTATAATCCACATAGATGCGCCATGATGTAGGTACTCAGGTCAGAATCTCCTCTCACCTTGTTTTTTGTGACAATAGTAATATCAGATTTCTTTGGAACCACATGTAAAAGAATTACCCATTTTGAGTTGGAGATGGGTGATGAATCCATGATTCAACATCTTTATTATTTTATTTTAGCTAAAATCCTTGGTAAAATACTTGTATATATTCATTAATTATAATTATTTATCATTCTTCATTGATTTGTTAATATTGTGTATTTATCATTCTTTTATGCCAAAATAAAAGAATAAAGAAAAAAAGAAAAGAAAAATAAAAGAAATAAAGAAGGATGTATTTATGAAATAAATGCAGACTGACCCAAACCTCGAGACTAGGTCAAGCATTGGAATGGTCGACAAGGAATAAAGTAGGAGAAGATCAGGTCCATAACTTATAAAAATCAAGAAAACCAAGTCTCACTTGTACATATTCTCCATTATTTATCTTGTAAATGTTTTCACCTATTTTATTTATCAATAAAATAACCTCAAATAAAAATATTTCCTTCTTGAAAGTTATTTGTAATAATGTATATTAATTTATAAAAATATCAGAAAAAACTATTTAACTAATAAATAAATATAATGAACCTAATAAGTCAAAAAATCCAGCTTACTAGGTTCATAACTATTTATAGAAACTCCTAATTGACCAAACTCACTTTTAAACTTCATTTTGTAACCAATATTATTTATTAAAAATGCTAACAAATCGTGGAATAAATTGTGGGAGTTTTGACATTTGGACACCTTTGTATATTTGTACTTTATGTATATAAAACTTCTTTATTTTTTAATTATTCCTAACTCCAATTAACTTAATTCTTCTTCTAAGTTGTTTATAAAATAGTATAAAATAAAAATATAACTTAAAAATAAATCTGAATAAATATCAATAAATCTCAAAATCTAAAAGCCATAAAGCCATAACTTCCGAACCTTATAACTCGGTCATATAATCTATGATTTGGGTATACTCACTTTTAAAGTTCGTTTTGTAAATTTATCTATCAAATAAGAGTAGTCTCACTAAAATCAGAGCTAATATGCAAAAAATAGGTTTTGGGACCTTATTGGTATACTTGTACATATGTATATATATTGTATGTATTTTTGTTTATTTATTTTCTTGTATATTTGTGTACATATTGTATTTTTTAATGTTTTGTATATATTTATTTTAGTTATATAAAATGTAAATAAAAATAACAAAATAAAAAATAATCAAAAAAAATAATGTATTTATTACGTAGGTATAATATACCTATCTTGTATATACTTGTATTTATTTGTATCATTAAATTAATTTTTAAAAATAAAATAAATCTAAAATCCTAATTTATTCTATAAATTAAAAAGTATTAAATTATGTTATTATTTGTAGAAATAATCTATTAAAATTTAGATTGTTGTATAAATATAGGTATTTTATACCTATTAATAAAGGTTTTTATTTATTTTATCTTATTGAATTAATTTATTTAATTTATTAAAAGTCACCATAAAATAATCTATTAAATTATTAACATTATTTATTTTATTGATATTTTAATATAAAATGTTTCCTAATTTATTTCAAACATTTTCTATTTATTCTGCTCTCTTGTCTTTTAGTCTATTCTGTCTTTTCCCTCCGTCTCCTCCTATTGGTCCTACTAGTTTCTTTGACCGCTGGTCAACTGACCCCTTCCTGCCTGGACCCAAATAATCTGCCTAACCAGCCTTCTTCGTGGATTTATCTGACCGACTCCTCAATTCATTTCACCAGTTTCTTTCATTTGATTGAAGTCCATACATCGTTAATCCACACCCATGAAAAATTTCACTCATCTCGCCTCATTTTGCGTGCCAACTTTCATTTGAAATTTGGATTTTTGTCATCCTATATAAGCAGACGGAGCTTCAATTTTCCCATCTTTGTCCATTTCCCCAATCCGGTAAGCTCCATTTGATCTCGAGTGACAACAGATTGATTGTGAAGCAAGGATAGGTGCAATTTGGCCTTTGATCTAGCGATTCGTCAATGTGCTCCACCTCGCAGGCGAGCTCAAGCCTCTGACGCCGCTGAGCTGTCAAGGCAAAGACCCAAGGATCCGCGATCCTCAGCCCAGGCAATTCCACTCTATTTTGGTAATTTAGGTTTGTTTGATGTTTTCGTTTTGTTTTTTATTTTGATTTTTGTTTGATTGCATTTAATTCCCGATTTGATCCCGTCCTCATCGATTTCAACCCTTTCTCTGATCATTGTACCACATCTTGAAGCCCATCACTTCACCTTCTACCTCACACATCCTACCACCTCCGACCATACACGGTGGCTGGAGACTTAGAGCGAGATCCACCACTCCTGGTCGCTCTTACATTCACTATTTATTATATTTTCTTGAGCTGAGATAGCGAGCTCAAGTCTTCTAAAAGCTTTGTAGGTCACAGGGGGATCTTCAATCATTCGAGGAACACATTTGGAAGATCTCGCTTGGAATCACATGCACCTGGAGATCTAAAGCAATTGAAGCATCTGAATCTGCAGCCAACCAAGATCTTGTAGCTCTGAACATAGCATCATATGGAGGCACGAGATCTGAAGCAATCAAGCCCCTTGAATTCCCTATTCGGGGAAGAACCTGGAGATTGGCTTCGATTGAGAAGCACCAAAGACACCATCTGATCAAACCAAACGATGTAACAGGAGATCGAGTGTAAACTTCAGATCCATACATTTGACTTCTATAATATAAGTGCTAATTTCACATTTTTTTTGTATGCAGAACATTGACAGAGGATACTGGAGTGGAATTGAGATCAATTTGAATTGATTCACCTGAGAATCGATCAAGACCTCTGCCGCCTGCATCTGGAATCATCGAAGAGAATGCATCAGATCAGACATGCATCAGATCTGGAGCCAACGAGTCCGCTGCACCTAATTTCTATGCCATACCCGCATCTGGATATGATCTAGATTCACCTGGAGATCAAGCACCTGCATACCTCGAAGATCGAAACCCATGCATTAAAGCCGTGCCTCTCCAGATCAATCTCTACCATCGATCTGAACCTACAAACACCTCACGGAGATCTGGCATCTTCGCCATCATTCGTTGTACCACACGAAGATCACCTTCAATCGCCATGAATTACCGCTACCTGGAGTATTAAAGTTCCATCGCCACCTAATTAAAAAAGAAGAACACGAGAGCTTCCAGATGGTACAGGAGCCCTTGTTTCAGATTTGATCCAAGGGGTGTAATCACGCCACATGTAAAGCCTAGAGATCAAGTTGCCCACTGCTTAAAGCCGTCACGCGCACATCACGTGCACGCAAGATTTTTGTGAGGGTAAATTTCTAAATCCCCCTTATGTTTCTACTATTGCAAACAAGTCCACTTATAGCTGCTATTATGTGAGCACACACGTGCATTTGTACAGAAATTGCATCAATAACCTTGTTATATTTCTCTATTATTAATTGCTTAAAACTTTTTATATATTGCAGTTAAGTCTCTGAAATGTTGTATTGTGTTTTCTTGTCTATTTTTCTTGCTTCAATTAGTTTAATTGGTCCATAAAATTCACAAAAATTTGTGTTGACTCATGCTTAGTTGATCTAACTCTCATAATTTTTGTTTTAAGAAATAATTTGTTTTCTTATTTTTCAAAAATACAAAAGCATCTTTATTTTCACTGTTTGGCTATATAAAAATTATAAAAAGTCAAAAAATTCTCTAAAAAATCCAGAAAAATTACAGTAGGTGTATTTTGAATTGTTTTAACTTCTATGCAAATTTTGTTTGAAAATCTTTTATAAAAATCAAAAAAAATACAAATAACAGAAAATGCTAAAAAATATATAAAATCATTATAAAATCAAAAAAATATGTTTCTAAACTTGATTTGAAGTTTAATAAAAAATCTTTTTATAAAAAATATTTCTACTATTTTTATCTTAATTTCATAATTTAAAATCCTAAAAACCAATAGCATAATTTGCTTTAAAATCTGCTTCTATTTTTAATTGATTATAAAATCCTAAAAAAATATAAAAATCTCTAAAAATCATAGAAATAGTAAAAAATATTTTGAAAAAATACAAATAGAGTGATTGTTTCTTCCTTTTACATTTCTCTTATTTGCTTTGTTTGAAAAATAAAAAATATAAAATTTGTAAAATTTAAAATCGTTAAAATTTTGAAAATTAGAAACATAAAAAATATAAAAATTAAAATTTCATAAAAAATTAACAAGCTAAAAAATCCATAAAAACCGAGATAGTTTTCTTATAGTTTAATTCTTTATTATCATTGTTTCCTTTTTGATTTTAATAAACCTCGCTTAATAATTGTTGCCTCCTTGAGTTCGACCATGGGAGCTATACCAAGTAAATAATAAGCATATCCATTTTATTTTCTTTGATTTGGATTAAAATAATTTATTTGATTAAATTGGTTTTTCTTTGGTTACAATGGCACTTATGATTTAATAATAAAAACCCTTGAAAATTCAGTTGGTCAATGGGATAAATAAATCCAGCATCACACCATTTTTTTATTTCTTTCATCACAACCTCCTGAAGGTTAGGGTTCAGACGATGCTGCAATTCACGGGACGACTTGTTGTCTTCTTCCGGATATATGTGATGCAAGCATAGTGAACGGTTAATTCCCTGGAGATCCGTAATTTCCAGCCTATCGCCTTGCGATTTCTTTGTAGAACCTCAAGCAGACGAGATTCCTGATCCTCAATCAGTTGCGAATTGATGATTACCAGAAACGTGTTCGTCTCACCCTCAAGGAAGGCACACTTAAAAATTTATGATACCAATTTGAGCTCTGGTGGGGTCCAAATCAACTCTGTAGTCACCTATCAATCTTCAATGGTGGTTGATGTCTGATCTCTCAATTGTACATTATCCGCCATTATCACTTTTGGCTCTGCATACAAAGTGTCACAAAGATCTACAATGAACTCTTCATGCTCCGATTGAAATGGATGATCATCAACTAATTCAATTTTACCATTAGCAAATGATTCATCATCAATGAAAAGGGAAAACTTAACTATGCTTTCCATGCCCTCCTATGTGGAGAGGAATTCCTGCATCTCAAAATCATACAAGAATAATGGTGTGTCTCTTATCTATGTCATTCTTCTATTTCGTGTGGTATAAGAACACTCTCATATGATACAAACTCTACTAGTTTCGATTCCAACATCGCCTCTGTCACGATCTTATCACTGCTTGAGTGAAAGGTAATCTATCTAGTGCCATATTCAACTACTTCTGTGGTTGTTCAAAGAAATAGTCATCCTAGTATAATAAGGGTATGGAGTAGTGGTGCTGAGATGTTCATGTCTAGGATGAAAAAGTCCACTAAAAATTTCATTCCTTGTACTACGATGACGACATCCTTCAAAATGTTCCTAGGCTGCTTAATTGATCAATCTGCAAACTACATGATCATTCTGGTTGACTTGAGCAGTCCTAACCTAAATTCTTTGAGTAGTGATGAAAGTAAAAGACGATAGAGCACTCACTGCCCAGAAGCGTGCGGTAAAATTCTTGATTGAAAATCTCGCATCTGATGAGAAGTGCTTCCTTGTCTTTCTTTTTGCTCAGCAGAGTGCTGATAGCATTTACAGTAGCCATGGTCAGTACGTGCTTCTTTACTCATGACGCCTACTTTTTTGTGGTTGAAGACGTACATGCCTCTTTCAATCCTTTCTTCACATTAGGCATGTAATCCATTATTTTTTTAAAGGAATTTCAAGAATAATATTTTGTAATATTTCAATAATGCCATGGTCAAACAAAGTTTTTTTCAATTTTCTGATTTTTTTGGCATTTTCATAGGATCAGGAATATTTACATCACTAAAATCAAAGTTCTTATTTACATGTGAATCATATTTTACCCTTGAATGACTAGAAGGGGTACAGTCATTCAAAATAGGAGTAGGAAAACTAAAAGTTGAAATTTCGGCGTCGTCGATTGGCACTGGATTGGCTGCTGCTGCGGCTTTCTCCCTGGCCATCTCAGTGAGGCCTTGGCTATTATTTTGTTTTCATTGTTTTTTATTTTCTTGATTTTTTATACCTTTTCAACGTCTATTACGGCTCCTTCATCTTCTTCTCCAGAACTTGGTGCGGCATGGTTGATGAGGATTGGCACTATGAAGATATATTCTTTCCCCGTGCGATTGCAGATAGTTGTAGAGTCCTACCACTCTTGAGAATAACCCCAATAGATAACATAAATAATTCATTCATACCCGACTCAGGATCAGATGGGGCACTACTTTCTACCTGCTCCTTATGACAAAAGTTATTGGGTTTGCTTCGACTTGTGTTGAAACGGTAGTCTTCACAACGGTCAGATCATCAAGCTTCTGGCTCATCTCACTAAAACTCTTTACCAATTATGCCAGGAAATTAAGAGCTAGCCGGTGCGACCTTGATCTGTCAGCAGGATGCGCTTGTTGGTTCTGATAGTAGCACTGAGACTATAACTAGTGGTTTGGATAAGAATGATGAGGAGGGAACTGTTGGATTGTTGTAATGCACATGCGACTGATAATGATACATTTTCTACTAGCAATAAGTCAATTGATGATAATTTTGTCTCCATGTATGAGATTGACGTAAGGCTAGTTCTGAAGCTGGTTTTGCTAGATATTCCTTCCATCTTGATATTAGTGGAATGGTCGATTGGCTGATGTTTGACCCTGAGGGTGTCCTCTTGGATGGTCAAATGTTATTCATTATTCCAAAATCCATTCCCTCCTGAATGTGTAGTGGAGATGGAAAGAATGGCTCAATAATTGTCAGGGGATCGGGGTGGTATACGACCATATGCTTCTGGTTCTACAGTAACAGTGGTGCCTGGTCGGATTCTTGCACATAATATATGTGCTGAACTGACTATGGATACTCTGGGCTCTACTGCAAAGTTTGTTCTTTCGGTTCTACGATGTCTCAGCTGGGGCACTGATGAATCTTAAAATGCATATGTTAATATGTATCTGTTGTAGCACGTGCACTTAGCGAACCATACAGAATGAAAGAAGTATCTCTGCGAAGAGTTTCTTAGTTTTAATTTATTCCTGGGAAGTCCAAGGATGAACACAATGACACGAGCCTTCATATAATTATCCAGGTGTTTAAATACCAAGGCTAAATGATTAAAAAATAATCTAAGTCAAAAACAATGGACAACATTCAATGCAAGGTAACACACATCATGAATGCAAGATATTGAACATAATGAGATTTTTTAAAACATATAAATGCATGTTAGAAATAATGCTGACATAATGAATAGAATAATAGAATAGCGGCACATGCAATCAATCATTTCATTATGCCCTAAACTAATTAACCAAACATAAGCAAATTATCAATTTAATCAAGGTCCAATATAATGATGCAATCTAGAGTCAAGTCATATTTAATGATCATGAAAGCATCTAAGTGGGCTTAAATAAAACAATCTTTCTTTTTCTGTTTAATCATGAAATAAATCATACATTTAAAAGAGGATGAAAATGCCATTGAAATTACTTCATTTGGATAAAAGATGCTCAAGTTATTCACGATTGAATCAATGGACATAAATGTCATAAAACATAACAAAATAACTAGCACAAAACATTACGAAAAGATCCCTGGAGGGACTATGTAATTATAGAAAACCTGCTCTTAAAACTAAAGATAACCCCCTACACGGGGGCATTTCTATCATTTTAGGGAACCGATTGAGCTAGTTCGCAATTTTCCCTAGACCACACGTGATGAACACATGATGTCAGGCTCGGGACAAAGGGCAGACTGGTTGCAGTTTGGGACGATGCATGAGTACTCCTCCATGCTTTGTAGGTGCTTCGTTTCCACCGAGGCTGAGGCTTTTGGTTCTGAGGCTAAGGCTTGGATTGGCACAAGACGTGGCCATCTTACAACCGTTGGATCATTCCCAAATTAGAATGATCCGATGATACCTGTATCTTCTCCTCGAACAAGCATCGCCGCACACAACGGTGATAGAATTAAACTCCAGCAGCATACATCTCTTCCTCCATCTTAATTTCACTTTGTTGGATGTTGCTGAACCTTCACAGATCCCTGAAGAAGATGTTGATATCGATAAGAAGCTTACAAAGCTTCTTAAATGGTGAATCGAAGGTTACTCATCGGAGATCCTCCTCTAGAATGGAGACATCTTAAAGACTCCGATCATTGAAGTATATTTGACCTGCAAATGTTAGCACAAGATAGCCGAAGCGAAAGTGGAGTGATTGCTTGTAATTGTGAGTGGAATGTAGGTATGTTGACGCATTGAAGATGAAGACCTAATGGGTCGATCTGCCTTGGTGATGGAGTATATGGATCGAAGTGGTTAGGCTCTGATAGAATGAAAGGTTGTAGTCGAGTTCTCCCACGTGGATCAGAGATACATGGTAGAGACTAGAAGCTTCTTGCATCGGTCGTTGGATAGAGATATAATGCATATACAATTAAAAGAAAAAGAATGGAAAGTAATACTAAATACCTAAAGGATTGAAGAAGCTCGCGATGGAGGTTGGGCTTGGGTTTGAGGATCATGACAATCTTCCAATCGTTGCTTGATGCACTCAGTCATGCGCCAAGCTTGAACAGCTGTTCGTGGAGCATTGTAGCATGGCATTTCACCATGGGTCTCATCTGGGAAGAAGGTTGTCATTGAACCATCAATAGACCCTATTGTTGTCACCTAAGGGTTGAGAGATAATGATCCTTTTCCCGCATAAAGATGGACATACAATAAAAGCAGAGGGGAAGGGTTATTTGAAGAAGAAATGGAGACAGTTGGAGAAGACCTTTGTGGTGGTTTCAACCACCATGAAGGAATGATTAATTAGGGTTGCGGTTAAATTTAGAAGGCTGGAGAAAATTAGGGAGGTTAGGGGGTTAGATTGGGAGTTTCAGCAAAAATTAGAGGTTAATGGTGAGGTTAGAATAATAGGGAGACAACGGGTGGTTTTGCAGTTTGCACATTTAGAAAGGGAGGTTTTGAGTGGTTTAGCAATTCACACACCTTCAATCGCCATGAACCACCACTACCTAGAGTCTTGAAGTTCCATTGTCGCCTAATTGAAAAAGATCCAGATAGTACAAGAGCATTACAAGCGTGCGAGATTTTTTTGTAGATAAATTGCTAAATTCCCCTCGTATTTTTGTAGTATTACAAGGAGGTCCACTTATAGTTGCTATCACGTGAGCACGTACATGCTTTTCTGTAGAAATTGCACCGATAACCTTGCTATATTTCTTTTTATTAATTGCTTAAAACTTTTCAGATATTGAAATAAAATCCCTGGAATTTTGTATTGTGTTTCTTATCTATTTTACTTGCTTTAATTAGTTTAATTGATCTATAAAATTCCAAAAATTCTTGTTGACTCATGCTTAGTAGATCAAAGTCTCATAATTTTGTTTTAAGAAATAATTCATTTTCTTGTTTCTAAAAATACAAAAACATCTTTATTTTCACTGTTTAGCTTTGTAAAAAATATAAACATGTGAAAAATGCTTGAATTCCAGAAAAATTACTGTAACTGTGTTTTGACTTTTTTTTAACTTCTATGCAAATTTTATTTGAAAATCTTTTATAAAAATAAAAAAGTAAATTACATAAAATGCTAAAAAATATAAAATCATTAAAAATCAAAAAATATTTTCTAGACTTGATTTGAAACTTAATAAGAAATCTTTTCTATAAAAATTATTTCCATTATTTTTGTCTTTATTTCATAATTAAGAACCCAAAAAATAGTAGCATAATTTGCTTTGAAATACGTTTTATTTTTTTATCGACTTGAAATTCCTAAAAAAATCTGAAAATTTCTGAAAAATCAGAAAAAATAGTAAAAAATATCAAAAATATAAAAATATTTTTATTTGATTTTTCTAGATATTTTTACTACAGTTGAAAAAATACAAAAAGAGTGATTGTTTCTTCCTTTTACATTTCTCTTATTTACTTTGTTTGAAAAAAGTAAAAATATAAAATTTGCAAAATTAAAAATCATTAAAAAAAATCAGAAGATATAAAAAATATAAAAATTAAAATTCCATAAAAACATAAAAAAGCTAAAAAATCCATAAAAAATGAGGGTAGTTTTCTTAGTGTTTCCTTCTTTATTGTCATTGATTCCTCTTTGATTTTAATAACCCTCGCTTAATAATTGTTGCCTCCTTGAGTTAGACCATGGGAGCTATACCTAAATAAAAAGCACATCCATTTTATTTTCTTTGATTTGGATTAAAATAATTTGTTTATTTAAATTAATTTTTCTTTGGTTACAACGACACGAGATTTAATAATAAAAACCCTTGAAAATTTGATTAATTGATGGGATATATAAATCGAGCATCACACCATTTTGTTATCTCCTTCATCACAACCTCCTGGAGGTTAGGGTTCAGTCGATGATGGAATTCACAAGACGACTTGTTGTCTTCTTCCAGATAGATGCTATGCGAGCATAGTGAAGGGTTAATTCCATGTAGATCCATAATTTTCCATCCCATTGCCTTGCGATTTCTTTCTAGAACCTCAAGCAGACGAGATTCTTAATCCTCAATCAGTTGAGAATTGATGATTACCGAGAACATGTTCGGCTCACCCGCAAGGAAGGCATACTTAAAATTTTACGGTATCGATTTGAGCTCTGGTGGGGTCTGAATCAACTCTATAGTCACCTCTCAAGCTTTAATGGTGGTTGATGTCTAATCTCTCAACTGTACTTCATGGAAGGACATATCGATATCGATATCGTGTCGATATCGATATATCGACGATATATCGCTGATATATTGCCGATATATCGCTATATCTAGGAATCTTTCTGAAGAAAATGCCTGAAATCGGATATATCGATATATCGATTTCGATATCGGTCCCATGTCGATATCGATATATCGGCGATATATCACCGATATATTGGGATACGACCTTCCATCTGTACATCATCCACCATTATCACTATCGGCTCTACGTGCAAAAGTGTCACAAAGATCTACAATGAACTCTTCATGCTCTGATTGGAATGATAATCATCAATTAATTTAATTAGACCATCAACAAACAATTCATCATCAATGAGAAGGGAAAACTCAGCTGTCCTTTCTGGGCCCTCCTTTGTGGAGAGGAATTCCTACATATCAAAATCATCCAAGAATAATATTGTGTCTCTGAACTCTGTAAGAAAAACACAATCTTCTATTTCGTGTGGTATAAGTACACTCTCATAGGATACAAACTCTGCTAGTTTTGATTCCGGAATCGTCTCCATCACGATCTTAGCACTTCTTGAGTGAAAGGTAATCTGTCCAATGCCATAATCAACTACTACTTTGGTTGGTCAAAGAAACAGTCATCCTAGTATAATCAGGGTATGGAGTAGTGGTGCTGAGGTGTTCATGTCTAGGATGACGAAGTCCACTGGAAGTTGCATTCCTTGTACTATGTTGATGACATCCTTCAAAATGTCCCTAGACCACTTAATTGATCAAGTTGCGAACTACATGATCATTCTGGTCTACTTGAGCAGTCTTAACCCAAATTCTTTGAGTAGTGATGAAGGAAAAAATTGATAGAGCACCCACTACCCAGAAGCGTGCGGTAAAATTCTTGATTGGAAATCTCGCATCTGATGAGAGGCGCTTCCTTGTTTTTCTTTTTGCTCATGAGATTGCTGATAGCATTTATAGTAGCCATGGTCGGAATGTGCTTCTTTTCTCTCTCACGCCTGCTCTTGTGTGGTTGAAGCTTTGATGTGCATGCCTCTTTCAATCCTTTCTTCACATTAGGCGTGTAATCCATGGCTTTTAACATAGGCATTTCAAGAATAATATTTTGCATATATTTCATTAATGCCGGGGTCAAAAAAAGTTGTTTTCAAATTTCTAATTTTTGGCATTTTTCATAGCATCAAGAAAAGGAATATTTACATCACTAAAATCAAAGTTCTTATTTACATGTGAATCATATTTTAATTTGAATGACTAGAAGGGGTACAATCATTCAAAATAGGAGTAGGAAAACTAAAAGTTGAAATTTCAGTGTAGTCGACTGATACTGGATTGGCTGTTGCTGCGTCTTTCTCTTTTGTTGGCTCAGCGAGGCCTTGACTATTATTCTGTTCCTTACGAATTCTTAGATAACATAAATAATTAATTAATACTTGACTTGAAGTCAGATGGGGGCACTACTTTCTACCTGCTCCTTACGACAAAAGTTATTTGGGTTTGCTTCGACTTGTGTTGGAATGATAGTTTTCACAATGGTCAGATCATCAAGCTTCCAGTTCATCTCACTAAAACTCTTTACTAATTGTGCCAGGAAATTAAGAGCTAGCCGATGCGACCTCGATCTATTCATCGGGATGCGCTCATTAGATCTGATAGTGGTACTGAGACCGTAACTAGTGGTTTCGATAAGAATTATAATAAGGGAACTACTGGTAATGCTGAGGAGGAGGGAAATGCTTGTTGTAATGAGCAGGCGACTGATAATGATACAGTTGTTGCTGGTGATAAGTCGGTTGCTGATAATTTTGTTGCCATGTATGAGCTTGAGATGGAGACTGGTTCTGAAGCTGGTTTTGCTAGATATTCCTTCAACCTTGATATTGGTGGAATGATCGGTTGGCCGATAAGGGTGTCCTCTTGGATAGTCAAATGTTCTTCATTACTCCATAATCCATTCACCTCCTAAATGTGTAGTGGAGGTGGAAAGAGTGGATCAACAATTATCGAGGGCTCAGGATGGTATATGACCATATGCTTCTGGTTCTATAGTGACGGTGGCGCATGGTCAGATGCTTGCATGTAATATACATGTTGAACTGACTATGGCTACCCTGGACACTACTGTGGAGTTTGTTCTTTCGGTTCTACAGACGTCTCGGCTGGTGCACTGATGAATCGCAAAATGCATATGTTAATATGTATCTGTTATAGCACATGCACCTAGAAAACTATACAGAACCGAGAGAAGTATATCTGTAAAGAGTTTCTTAGTTTTAATTTATTCATGGGAATTCTAAGGTCAAACACAAGGACACGAGTCATAATACAATTATTCGAGTGTTTGAATGCCGAGGCTAAGCAATTAATAAATCATCTAAATCAAAAACAATGCACAACATTCAAAGCAACATAATACACATCATGAATGCAACATAATGAACATAGTGAGATTTTGAAAACATAAAAATGCATGTTGGAAATAATGACGACATGATGAACAAAATGATAGAATATCAACACATGCAATTTATCACTTCATTATGCCCCAAATTAATTAATCAAACCTAAGCATATTATTAATTTAATCAAGCTCCAATAGAATGATGCAATCTAGAGTCCAGTCATATTTAATGATCATGAAAGCATCTAAGTGGACACAAAAAAACAATCCTTCTTTTTCTGTCTAATCATGAAATAAGTCATCACATACTGAAGACACTTAAAAGAGGATCAAAATGCCACTGAAATTACTTCATTTGAATAAAAGATGCTCAAGTTATTCATGATTGAATCCAAGGGCATAAATGTCATAAAATATAAAAAATAACTAGCACAAAATATTACGAAAACATCCCAAGAGGATATATGTAATTATAGAAAACTTGCTCTTGAAATTAAAGATAACACCCTGCACGGGGGCATTTCTATCATTTTGGGGAACTAGCTGGGCTAGTTCCTAGTTTGCCTCGGACTACACGTGAGAAACATGTGATGTCAAGCTCGGGGCGAAGGGCTGGTCGATTGTAGATTGGGAGGACGTGTGAGTGCTCCTCTATGCTTTGTAGGTGTTTTTTTTCCACCGAGGCTGAGGCTTGATTCGGAGCCGAGGCTTGGATTGGCATGAGATGGGGCCATCTTACAACTTCCGGATTATCCCCAAATTGGAATGTTCTGACGATACCTATAAGTTCTCCTCGGACAAGCACTGTTGCACACGATGATGATATGATTGAACTATGATGAGCATATATCTCCTCCCCCATCTTAATTTCACTTCACTGGATGTTGTTGAACCTTCACATATCCCTAGAAAAGATGTTGATCTTGATTGGAAGCTCATAAAGCTTATTAAACGGTGAATCAAAGGTTACTCATTGGAGATCCTCCTCTAGAGCGGAGATACCTTGAAGACTTCGACCATTGAAGTAGATTTGACCTACAAATGTTAGCATATGATAGCCAGAGCGAAAGTGGAGTGATTGCTTGTAATTGTGAGTGGAATGGAGGTCTGTTGATGCGTAGAAGATGAAGACCTAATGGGTCGCTCCGCCTTGGTGACAGAGGATATGTATCAAAGTGGTTAGGCTCTGCCAGAAGGAAAGGTGGTAGTTGAGTTCTCCCATGTGGATCAGAGATACACGGTGGAGACTAGAAGCATCTTGAATCGGTCGTTGGATAGAGATATAGTGCGTATAAAATCAAAGAAAGTAGAATGGAAAGTAAAAATAAATACCTTAAGGATTGAAGAAGCTCACGATGGAGGTTGGGCTTGGGTTTGAGGATCATGTCAATCCTCCAATTGTTGCTTGACACACTCAATCGTACGCGAAGCTCGAACTTCGCTCATGGAGTGTTGTAGCATGGCATTTCACCATGGGTCTCATACGGGAAGAAGTCTATCATTGCATCATCAATAAACTCTATTGTTGTCACCTAAGGGTTGAGAGATACCGATCCTTTGCCCGCATAAAGATGGATAGACATTAACGACAATGGGGAAGGGTTTTTGAAGAAGAAGTGTAGGCAGTTGAGGAAGATCTCCGTTTGGTTTCAACCACAATGAAGGAAGGATAGGGTTGCGGTTAAATTTAGAAGGCTAGCGAAAATTCAGGAGGTTAGGGGGGTTAGATTTGGAGTTTCAGCGAAAATTAGAGGTTACTAGGGAGGTGATGAAACTACGTTTCATCATCTTTATTCTATCATTTTGGCCTTAAAAACCCTAGTAAATGCGTGTAAATAGGCCTAATTCATGCATTTTAGCATTCATGCATATGTGTGTAAAAAGTGTATAAAATGCGGTTTTTAAAGCCAAAATTATAGAATAAAGAAAAGAAAAGAAAAAGAATAAAATATTGTAAATATTTTATGACCCGAAACCCCGAGACCTAGGCATCTCGATGACTAGGTCGACAAGGAATAAAGTAGGGGGAGATAAGGGCCAAATACCTATATTTATTAATTCATTCTTTATTCATTTTGGGACCTATTTTTGGTTCCACTTTTTATACATCAAATAAAGAAACTTTGTTCATGAAAGTTGTAGATAATTAAATAAATAAAAATACAAAATTGATTTCACTGAAAAATAATGTACAGATAAAAAGTTATGGTCTGAATAAAAATCCAGAATCCCAACTTCCCAGACCCGTATCTCACAAATGAATACTCCAAATGCATCAAACTCACCTTTAATTGTATATAGAATAAAATAAGCTATTTAATGGCAGTGCTTTCGCATTTGGCGGAGCTACGGTTTGAAAGTTGAGTTTTGGACCCACCTTGTATACTTGTACAGATTAAAATATTCAATTTATTATTTATTCGTTATTTTTCTATATTTTTATAATATTGTAAATAATACTTATAATAATTATGTACATTAAAATTAGAATAAAAACCTAAATAAAATTCAAAATAAAATACTTACATGTTTGATACATAGGTATTATACCTATGCACATACCTATACAACACCTCCTTACATTTTATTAAATACACAAAACACCTCAGAAAAATAGAATAAAAATATATTTCTGTGTATAAAAGTATTTTATAATTTTAGAAAATAATAAATAAAAAATAATAATATTAAAATACACAAAATAAAAATAAAAGAACAAAATAGTTAGATATTATACCTATATAGGCTATAATAAGTAACTTCTAAAATAAATCTCATAAAAATAATTAAAATTCATAATAAAATATTTCATAAATTAATAAACATTTTTTATTTTTAACAAAAATGAAATTAATCCATTTTCTATTTTTAATCGATTTTTGAAATAATTTTTAGAGGATTTTTCCTGGTTGGTCCACGTGGACCAACCAGGTTGGTCTGACAGTTGACCTCGGTCAACTGTCTGACCTCCTCCTCTAGACTTGTCAGAGACCATTTTGTCTCATCTTCTCGCATTTTTCCAGGGCTGACCTTGCACCGATTCATGTTGATGTCTTCTGCGTTTTTGCTCCTCGATCAATGGTGAATCACGCCCAAGTAATTCCTTGGGACGAGGACCATCAATCGAGGCACTGGACCCTCGTCTTCCACGCTGCCCGTCAACCCTACAAAAGAGCACCCCCAACTTCAATTCAAATTTTAATCCTTCTTCCACCATTTCCACCCTCAAAACCCTAGCCCTTCGTGTTCCTGGTGACAGCAGGCGTCGAATCGAGCCTGGGTTTGAAGCGTTTGGCGTCGAATCGAAGAGATTCGTCCCCTCGCCGGAGCTCCGCCGCGCCTCGTAGCCCATCGTCTCTGGTGAGCTTCTCCCCCTTTTCTTTCCATTTTCTTGTAGTCTTAGCATAGAATAGCTTAGGTCTATAGCAGTTTTGAGTTTCGTTTAGTCAATCGCCGTGATTCCGTGATCGAAGCCACGGCGGGGCTGAGCTCCGCCCATCATTTCCGGTCATTCCCGCTGTCGACCGCCGCCCAAACCACCTCCATTCTCTTCCCCTTCGCTCCGTCGTCATGCATCACCCCTCCATTTCCCTCGATCTCGCTCAGATCTAGCTATCGAGCTCCTCTCTCCGCCGCTCGTCGGAGCTCCTCGCCCGAGCCACCGTTTGCCTCCACCAAGCCATCAGATCCACCCTTTTTGTTCGCCTGGGTTTTGTGCATCTAACCTTGAAGGTCCGAGCCCAAGAGAAGGCTCAATCGACCTTCGACGACCCCAGGACCAGCCGCCCAGGTCGCCTCCGCCGTCCGAGCACCTCGCGCCGTCCCTGCCTCGCCTGAGACCACCTGCTGACGTGGAAGGGCCCCAGGATCATTTTGCCCCTGATCCTAGGGCCGGAGCGGCCATGTGTCGGCCGCAATCGCCGCCCGAAGTTCGCCGGGGAGGTTGTTCTTCGTGACCCTCTCCCCGTCGTTGGATCAGGAGCCCGTTTCCAGGTGCACGTCAGTCGTCCGATCGCCCAGTGCTCCCCGCCGTTGGATCAGCCGCCCAAGATCTAATCTCAGCCATCCAGGACGAAGGGGTATCAGTCGTTCGATGCTCGCCACGTGTCCAAGTGGAGCTCCATCGGCCGCACGATCACTCCCCATGGGTATTTTGCATCTTCGACCCACGTGCTTTTGTATTTACATTTTAGTATTAAAACTTTTATCTGCAGTTTAAAAACTTTTCTAATAATTGCACTTAGGTCCTCGCACTTTTTATATTTGCATTTTGATACACGCCACGTCACCTCACGTGACTGGGGCGCGTGACTTTGGGCATTTTGCACTTTTTATCCTGAACTTTAAGGTATTTGCAGTTATACCCCTGTGGGTAGATATTTAAATATGATTTTGGGAAAATTGCATGTATGCCCACCGGCTTTTGATATTTACAATTATGCCCCTATGAATGATATATCACGTGTTCGGCGCGTGTCTTTTTCGCGAAACTTGCACGTAAGCCCCTGGATGTTTATATAATTGCATTTATACCCCTGCCGGGCTTAGGAATTTGTGTGCTTAATCTATTTATTTCACGCCTTATTTGAATACCAAAAATTCTCAAAAAAATAGACTTAAGCTCCTGTTTGCTTATACTTTAACGCCATATTTTTTATTTTAATTTTATTGCATTTTTGTACTTATTAAAAATCAAAAACATGTTATTTCAGCACTGTCTAGCTTAGAAAATAGCAAAAAATATTAAAAGGCCTTAAAAAATTCCAAAAATATTCTCTGTTATGTGTCTTGACCTACTTTATTTTCAGTCCAAAAACCACTAAAAAATTCAAAAGAAAAACCTTAAAAATTCAAAAATACATAAAAGCTTAAAATATATATATAAAATCAAAGAAAACTCAGAAAAATATAAACTCAGCTCCTGTTTGTTCCATATTTTATTGTCTTTATTTGAAAATTAGTGTGGAAAATTTTTGTGACTGTTTGCTATTTTCAATTTCCATTTTATCCCTAGCCAGCAGCTTATTCACTGTTTTGCTTCATTTTATTATTTAAAAATACCAAAAACATTCTGAAAATTACCCAAAAATCACAAAAACAGTAAAAAATCATAAAAAGACCAAAAAGATTTTATTTCTGATTTTTTGACTATTTTAGCATATTTTTATAAATATTGTACCCTCTCTTTTATTATATTGCTTACTTATTCCAATATTAAAAAAAAAAGAAAGAACAAAAAAATATATAAAATATAAAATTATAAAATCAAAAAAATTAAAAACCAAAATAAAAATAAAAAAATAAAAATAATAAAAAATTTAAAAACCCACAAAAACTTTGATTGGCTAAGTGGTTTATTAGACCTCGGGCTTTGACTATTGTCTTTACTCTGCACCGTTGTTTCCTGTGTTCGACCCCTACTTGCTTGCCATTATACATTGTTAGTAGGGTATAATAAATTTTAATCCTTGCTATTGATTGCCTTATTGATTGTGTGGGTTAATTGTTGACGAACGAAGAGGCTTGAGTAGTCGCATCAGCGACAGTGAGTCTGACTTGTCAGACCACTTTTTAGCGGCTCTCACCAAATCGTTTTTCAAATGGCGCTGTTGCTGGGGAGCATCAGCTTGTAGAGTACCTTTGGGTCTATAATCTGCTTAGTCATTTTTGCTTATTTGTTTTTCTTGCATAATTTGTTTTGAGCTGTCTGACATTTCTCTTGTTTTCTTGCGAGGGACCACTGACCGAGGAGGATCGCCTCGGGGATCCTGCGCATCCTTGGGAGGAGGAGCCGGCTATTCTACCCTAGCCGACATGAGAGAGTAGGAGAGCTTGAGAGAGAGATAGTAGTTTTTGTATTTTTGTGAGAGAGAGTCGTTTAATTTATAATAATACAGGACTTGAACACTTGGACACTTCGGGCATAAATTCTGGGTGTTTGTTCACCCGGGGGCCCACCGCGGTTTTCTTCGTGATTTCCGACTGTCATTTTCCGGTTTTGATTTCTTTTCATTTCTTTTATGGATTGAGCTCTTAGACCTAGGCATTGCTTGATCGATTAGATTAGGTCCAAACACCTTAACAACAATTGCATGTACCTATAGCTCGTGCTTGGACTTAGTTTAATTAAACAACGAAGTCACTCTTCTTTGATCCGCGCACCGCGAGCTCTCCCTGTAAAGCGCTTTCTCCTAAACTCAAGTGTGTTGAGCAGAGGAGGGGTGAGCCTAGACCGGACCTTAGGAGTGGAGCTGAGTGATTAGCTTGTGGTTCTTCACGCTAGCAGTTTCCTATCCTAGGACGATTTCCGCATTGCATACCGGCATATAGTTAGGTTTATTATTCTGCTTTGCATCCCGCATGGAGAGAGCTGGGATTTGCTGTAAGTCTTCTTACTTTGCATCCATCATCTAGGCACAAAGATGAGATTTCCACCTTGGTGTCGACTTGCATCAGCTTTTCCGACTCTATTCTCCCTCTGTTTTTGGACAAAGTAGGATCAAGAGGACAAAGTACGTCCTAAGTACGGAAAACTGTCTACAAGGGCGGCACCTTTTTTTGATACAAAAAGAAGATAGAAAAGGAAAAGAAGAAAAGAAGAAAAGAGATGAAAGTGGATATGAGCAACTCGGGATGCGCATCCCCCTATACTTAGGATAGAGTACATCCTAAGTGTAGCAATGATGAAAGGGATGGCATCAATTCGGTAGAAGAGGGTAGAAGACATTGAAAAGAAAAGAAGAAAAGAAGAAAAAGAAAAAGAAAAAGATAAAAAATCATTCAAAAATGTTTTGTTGTGCTTCTCTTTTCTCTGACTCTTTGGAGATATTCAGCTCATCCTTATAGATTACTTGAACTGAGTCAACAACGGCCATGAACGTATCATGTTCAAGGTATGGCTTCAGAAGCTGTCCATTGACTACAAATGGTTGTGCGTCAGCTGACAGATTGGATATCAATACACTTCCGTTGTCACGCACCTGCCTAACCAAAAACGGCCCAGTCCATTTGCTCTTCAATTTGCTTGGAAAGATCTTCAGTTTCGCATCGAACAACCACACCTTCTGACCTGGATCAAAGCACTTGCGACGGATATGCTTGTCATGCCATGTTTTGACCTTCTCCTTGTACATCAGGCTGTTGTCAAATGCGTAATCTCTGAATTCCAGTAATCTGTTGAGATCCAGTTTTCTGTTTTTTCCTGCTTGCTTGGAGTCCAAATTACAGATGTTAATGGCCCATAAAGATTTGTGAATAAGTTCAACATGCAGATGACATGGCTTGCCATATACAAGGCGGTAGGGAGACATTCCCAAGGGTGACTTGTACGTTGTTCTATAAAGCCCAAAGAACGGAATCAAGCAGCTGAGACCAGTTCTTGCGATCCAAACGCACAAGCTTCTGTAAAATTGTCTTGATCTCCCTGTTTGAACATTCAGCTAAGCCATTGGACTGCGGGTGGTAGGGTGAAGCAACACGATGCTCAATGCAGAATTCTTGGGTCAGCTTCTTCACCTCTCTATTTATGAAATGGCTACCCCCGTCAGATATGAGAATCTTGGGAATCCCGAACCGTGCTATGATGTGATCTCTCAAGAATCAACAGACAGTCCTACTGTCGGCGGCTCGGGCGGGAATAGCCTCCACCCATCGACTGACATAATCGACAGCAAGCAGAATATACTCATAACCCTGACTGTTAGGAAACAGGCCCATAAAGTCGATGCCCCATGCGTCAAAGACATCTGAGATCTGAATGTATTTCAGAGGCATCGTATCTCTCATTCCTATGGTTCCACCTATCTTCTGGCAGTTAGTGCAACATTTGACATACTCATCTGCATCTTTGAATAATGAAGGCCACCAGAGGCCACTTTGAAGAACTTTTGCTGCCGTCCGTTTGCCTGAATGATATCCTCCAGAATCTTGATCATGACATAAATCGAGGACACTTGGAACTTCCTCCTGAGGAATGCACCTTCTCCAGATACAATCTGCTCCCTCATGAAACAGATACGTGTCTTCCCACTGGTAGAAATGGATTTTAGACAAGAACCTGTCTATTTTCAATTTAGGCCAGTCCTGTGGGATTTTCTTGGCAACTAGATAGTTCACAATGTCCACATACCAAGGAAGTGAGGCGACAGACAGAATTGACTCATCTGGAAAGGTCTCTGTGATCGGCTGCAGGTTCAGTTCAGGAGACTCTGGTTCAGGAAGCCTTGACAGATGATCGGCCACTACATTCTTTACCCCAGGTTTATCTTTGATTTCCAAGTCAAATTCCTGGAGGAGAAGGATCTACCGAATGAGACGTGGTTTGGCGTCCTTCTTCTGCTGTAAGTACCGAATGGCCGAATGATCAGTGTAAATGATTACTTTGGACCCAAGGAGGTATGATCTGAACTTTTCCAAGGCAAAAACTACCGCTAGCAGCTCCTTTTCAGTGACAGTGTAGTTTCTCTGGGCTTCATCGAGCGTTCGACTAGCGTAGTGAATCGCAAATGGTACATTATCTTTCCTCTGTCCCAGTACAGCTCCGATGGCATAATCTGACGCGTCGGTCATGATCTCGAAAGGCTGAGTTCAAATCGGTGGCTGTAAAACAGGGGCCTGCGTGATGAGCTCTTTCAACTGATTAAAGGCAAGGAGCACACGGTCGTCTACAATGAATTCATTGTCCTTGCCGAGCAACTCAGTCAACGGTCTGGCCAGTTTACTGAAATCTTTGATGAAACGTTGGTAAAAACCGACATGGCCCAAGAATGACCGGACTTGCTTGATGTTTGTAGGTGGCTCAAGTTTGGAAATCACGTCCACCTTGGCTGGGTCAACCTCCATACCACGTTTAGAAACAACGTGACCCAGCACAATTCCTTCGGTCACCATGAAGTTGCTCTTCTCCCATGAGAGCACAAGATTGACTTCGCAGCACCTCCGTAAGACTCGGTCTAAATAATCCAGGCATTGATCAAAGGAATCTCCGTAGACCGAAAAATCGTCCATAAAGACCTCGAGAAAGTTGCCCACCATATCAGCAAAAACTGCAAGCATACACCTCTGAAATGTGGCTGGGGCGTTGCATAGCCCGAACGGCATCCGTCTGAAGGCATATGTGCCAAAAGGACATGTGAACGTGGTCTTCTCTTGATCTTCAGGAGCAATAGCAACTTGATTATACCCAGAGTATCCATCCAAGAAGCAGAAGTATTCCTTCGCGGCCAATCTCTCCAAGATCTGGTCGATGAAGGGTAGAGGAAAGTGGTCCTTCTTGGTAGCGAGGTTAAGTCTTCTGTAATCCACGCATACTCGCCAAGAAGTGGGTACTTTGGTAGCAATCTCCTCTCCTTTGTCATTCTTCACAATGGTGATCCCTGATTTCTTGGGCACAACATGCAGCGGGCTCACCCATTTGCTGTCGGAGATGGGATAGATAAATCCCGCATCGCACCATTTCTGGATCTCTTTCATAACAACCTCCAGCAGGTTCGGATTTAATCTTCTCTACAGTTCTCGAGAGGGCCTGCAATCTTCTTCCAGAAAGATGCGGTGTGAGCAAAGTGATGGATTGATCCCATGGAGATCAGAAGTTCGCCAGCCTATCGCCTTGCGGTTGCGTTCAAGAACCTCCATCAGACGAGATTCTTGGTCTTCGGTCAGATGAGCATTGATAATGACCGGGTGCATATTAGGTTCTCCCGGAAGGAAGGCATACTTCATGCTGGAGGGCAAAGGTTTTAGCTCTGGCGGAGTCTGAGCTGCTTCAGTGGTGACTTCAGCTATCAGTGCAGGTGGTGATTCATTCAACTGTTCGGTGTCCACCATATTCTGATCTGTTTCTTCTCTCAAATCCTGACAGAATTCCTCAATAATTTCTTCTTCATTCAAGTATTCTTCAGACTTCAACTCTTGGTTCTGAAGGCACATCACTCCCATGGCATTCTCTTGCAACACATCAGCGAGTCCCTCATCCTGATTGATAAGGGGAAATTCGACTACGCACTCCACTTCCTCCTCGGGACAGAGGAGTTCATGGATCTCATTGTCATCAAGAAATAAATTGGTATCTTGAATTTCTGCTAGAAAGTCACAGTTGTCAGCATATTCAATCACCCTTGCACATGATGTAGATGTCTGCTCGGCTGGTGTTCCCTCAGACATGGTCTCTACTCTGATTATTTCATTGCCATCACCCAAAGTGATTTCTCCCGTCCCATAATTCACTACTGTGTTTGATGTCCACAGAAATGGTCTTCTGAGTATGATCGGGGTAAGGAGCAATGGAGAGGGGACGTCCATATCTAAGACCACAAAATCGGCCGGGAATGACTTTCCCTGAACCGTGACGATCACGTCCTCCAACAGGCCCCTAGGCCGCTTGACTGACTTGTCTGCAAACTGCAGAATCATCTTTGTAGGCTTGAGCGGTCCTAACCTGAACTCCGTGAGTAGCGAGGCTGGCATCAAATTGACAGAAGACCCACTGTCGAGAAGTGTTCGCTCGAACTCCTGATCAAACATCTGACAACGTACAAGAGGTGCTCCCATACCTGGCTTTTTATCCGGGAGGTTGCTGATGGCGTTCACGGTGGCCATTGTGAGGATATGCTTTTCGGACTTGCCACCCTTGCTTCTGGAATTGTGGGGGTGCGGCCTGCGCTTGGTCGTGCATGCCTCTTTTAATCCTTTCTTCACGGCTGGCATGTACTCAAGAGCTTTCATCAATGGCATATTCAACACCAAATTCTGAATGATTTCTATGATGGCAGGATCAGACAAAGCACTTTTCAAATTTTTCATTTTTTTGTGTTTTTTCATTGCTTCTGGAAAAGGAATATTTACAAAATCTTCACCCATTTCATTCAAAATAGTGTCCATATTGTTGTTTATAAGTAGATGGCAAAAAGGAATGGATTCATCTACAATTTGTGGACCAAAAATGACAGGCTCGGCTTCTGGTGCTGGCGTTGGACTCGCTGCAGGTGTAGTGCTCCTCCTGTCAGGAACTGGCTGTGAAGCAGGTGCAGGCATCTCCAATGCTGGTTGTTCTCCACCGAGGTTGCTGCTATCTTTTTGTGTTTTTCTATTTTCTTCATTTTTTTGTGATTTTTTGAATGCCGGTGCTGCTCCCAAAATACTGCTCGGCCCTGGTGTTGGCTGGACTGACGATTCCCCGTCAGATGCAAGATGCTTTCCCTTCGCCATTGTCGATGGTTGGAGTGTCCTACCGCTCCTGAGAGTAACAACATTAGATAAAAAAACAATTTAAATTACCTGATTCGGGTTGGTCACTGCCGGCTACCTGCTCCTTGCGTCGGAAATTGTTCGGGTTGGCTTCGACCTGGGCTGGTATGGCGGTCTTGGCTGTCGTCAGGTCGTCGATCTTCTGGTTCATCTCAGCCATGTTTTTCATTAACTGCTCTAAGCAAGCCAGGGTCGGGTTGACCGGCACAATCTCAGAGGAGTCCCCCTGCTGGGGTCTAGAATGCAGATATGGCATCTGCGATTGCGACTGGTAACCTTGTGAAAATTGGTGAGGAGGAGGGTTGGAGGAATATGGTGCATTCTGCTGATTGTAGTGAGCAGCCGGTTGCTGATGATATCCCTGTCCACGATATCCGGACTGCTGAGGACCGTGCTGGTAATTCTGCCTCCAGGTGTTACCCTGAGATGGAGGCTGATACTGGTAGGAAGGCTGGAAGGGTCTCCCACCCTGCTGCTGCTGGTGATAGGGCCTGTTGCCCATGTTCTGACCCTGAGGTTGTCCCTGAGGACGGGTCAGCTGCGCTTCATTGTTCCATACGCCATTGTTCTCCTGAATCAATGGCGGGGGTGGAGAGAACTGCTCAGAGTATGCTGGCTGGGGCTCCGGTTGATACACAACCATCTGTGTCTGGGGCTGCGGGGACTGCTCCGGGGCCTGCACATAGTACACATGCTGGACTGGTTGGGGCTGCTGTGGAGTCGGCTGAGGGTGTTGCTGCATTACGGGCTCCTTCTTCTCAGCATTCAGCTCGGCAGAAGTAGACACAGTGTTGCACATGTTTGCATTTAAAGCACGTACGAGCTACTCCAGCTGTTGGGAAATTTGGTCGAGCTTTTCCAGACCTTGGGTACTCTTCTCAATGACTGCCAATTTTTCGAGGTGCTGCGACCTCTTCTCAATGATATCCACCTTGGACAAGTGGCTCCCAATGATGCTCAGGTTGGAGCTCTCATCCTTGTCTTCGGTGTGAGAAGCCATGTTCACTGGCTTGCTGATTGCGGTTGGTGGCTTCATGTATACTATGGACGAGGATTGGGCTGCTTCTCCTTCAGCCATTTCTTCGAAGACGTTCCATACCACGTCCTCGTCCTTGTTGAAATGTGAACCGCCGCAAGCTGCATCTACAAGCTTTTGGCTCTCAAATGATAGCCCCCCAAAGAAGTGTTGTACGAGACTGGTCTTTGGAATATCATGGTGGGGGCACTTCTCTTGAAGATCTTTAAATCTCTCCCACACTTCATGGATGGTCTCGTGGGGTTGCTGGCAGAAACTGGAGATCTGGGCACGCATCTGATTCAATCGCCCGAGAGGATAGAATTTATGGAGAAAGGCAGATTTCAGCTCCTCCCAGGTCGTGACGACCTTCCCAAGATGGTCAACCCAATAAAGGGCCTTGTCTTGAAGGCTGAAGGGAAACGCGGTCATCTTGACTACCCCCAAAGGAATACCAGGGTAGTGAGCAGTGGAACAGATGCGGTTGAACTTCTTGAGAAAAATGTACGGTTCTTCAGTGGTGTTCCCATGAAAAGTGGGGAGCAGTGACAGAAATTGCGGCTTCAGATCGAAGTGGGCATGCATACGTGGAACTTGAATCCACTCAGTGATGCGCCCTGCTCCTGGGTTGTATGTCTCCTTGAGTGTAGGCTTTGGCTACGGTGGATCTTCTTCTGCTGCTTCATATTCGGGTCCCACTAAAAACTCATCTCTGACTTCATGGAAATTGGGATCGTAGTTCGGATCATCCTCTCGTCGGCCGTCTCTTGCATCGAGTCTCCTCTTTAGATTGTTCAGCATGTCTTGGAAGGCGGTCTGGGCCAACGCTTGGTTAGTCAACTGTTGCTGAATGGCTTGGATGGAAGCCAGCAGCTGACTGTTAACCTCGCCCTGCGTTGTGTATTGCCCTTCCCCCGGATTGACTTCTGTTTCGGGTGGGGCCTGTGGTCCTTTTCCTCTTCCACATGCCATCTCAGACTGCACTTGAATCTCTGACTCTTGATCGGGTGGAGGATCTGCATGACAGAGTAAACCCTGATCAGTATCTTCCTGAGCACCTGCTGTTGAGATAAATCTGGGATTAAGGTCAATCCCAGAATGTTGTCAATGGAGCATATGATATTGACGGAAATCGACCTCCATCCACAAGGGGTTATTTCGGGGAAAAGAGTAATCCCGGATGATTGGAAAGGGAAGAGCTAGTTCGGGTTGCGAGTCCATCCCGAATAGCGGATTTATTGGAGAAAGGAAAGTGTTGAAAGAAGCTAGAATAGGGGAGTCCAAGGAGACATTCGCAAGATCCGAATTAACTTCTCGGAGATCACCCCTCTTTATTGAAGATGTTGCCGGCACGGAATCGATGTGGGCGTCGACGAGGTCCCGACTAAACCATCCGTGTGACGTCATCTCGAGAAGGTCAAGAGGAAAAGATGTTGGATGAAGAGCACGATGATAAACAAGAAATAAAAGGATTGCAAAACAGTAGAAGGCTCACAATGAGCAAGGGTCAAATAAAAGGAGAACAAAATTTGCGTGAAAGGCGCGATATTTTTGATCTTGACCTAAATATACTAGCAATCAAACACAAAACAAAGGTGAGTTCACCAACTCAACACATGAAGCCGTGAAAGTTCGTCTATTATCTTGTCAGTTTTAGCTTGAATTCAGGAAGTTATCTTTCAACGAGTCCTTAGAGCGCTATGCCTATAGGAGCGAGAGTACTGCTGAAAAAGTATTCCCATACTTGTCCTCCTCCTGTGTAACCTGTAGCTTGCGCTTTTTGAGGTCCTTGTAACCCTTCCCGGATCCCTACTCAGCCAAAGAATAAGAGAGAGGAAGCCAATAGGCGAAACCGATACTTCGGATCTCGCTCGCAACGGAATCACCCGTGAGCGTGCAAGATCCTACTCGGACGCAGACGGTTAGACAGACACACCCGTGAAGGCGTAGCCTATGCTCGATACTTCGGACAAGGTCGGCGCTCACACAATAGTGAGTCACCAATGGCGACCAAGCCCTACTCGCCTACGTACGATAGTAGCGCCAATACTTCGGAAATCCAGGCGATACACAAGGCAGTCACAAGCTGGGTTTTGGGCTCTAATCCTTACGAAGCGCTCACCTCACTTGGAAAGAGACCTTCCTATGCAACCTGAATACAAGTGAGGGTGTTACTCTCCCCAATCAATGAGTCCAATTACCAATTTTATTTAGGTCAAAGTTTTCTTAGCAATCCATTTTTTAATTTTTTTGTGTTATCGCTTCTTTTGAGTGAATTCAAACAAGCGCCTAACAATTTTGTCGACCAGTGTAGTCAAGTCATCCTGCTGCAGGCTCACATATTTGACTTTGGAACTCAAGCTTGCTTATTGACTTTACAACATTTGTACATACTTTGCAGGCTCTTTATTTTTGTACAGGCCTGTCTCTCTCTTTTTTTTTGAAATACTATATACATCAGCATTTACATAAGGAGTTTTTTCCTCTTGAGCCAGTAGACTATCCCTCTTTTGAAGCTTTATCGCAACCCACAGCCTCCTGTCTTTAGACTTCCTAATCACTGGACGGGTTGGGGTGCACTTCCGTCCCTAGAGGAGGACAAATGTTTCCACTTGTGTGCGTCTCATACCGGTAAATCCAATCCCCTCACCACTCCAACTGAGTTGAGCCATGTGAAGGTGCAGGTGTCCAAGTTAGGTCATTATCAATAAGAGTCGTGCGTGTGCTCCGAAATACTCTACTTAGGCAGTCAAGAATCCATTGAACCAAGTCCCGTGATCCTCAAAGAATTAAGTCAACTAGACCTGAAGTACCTCAAACCCAGTTCCTATAAGGTTCATGTTATTAGGTAGATTTTAAGGTCCAATCAAGCTCCAATCTTCGGATTTTACTTAGACTTGTTCAATTATCAAACTCAATCCGAAAAATGCGAATGCTATGCAATGCTATGCAGAAAATATTTTTGTGATGCAGTTTTCAAGAATTTTGAACTTTTTATGGATTTTTGAAAAGATGATGCATGCCCTTTTTGTATTTTTTTTCAAAGAATTTTTTCAAATATTTTTGAATTTTAATTTTGCAAATATTTTTGGGATTTTTGAGAACAAAAAGTTTTTGGCTAAAATCTAGGTTAAAACTATGTACACGGGAGTGCTTCTTATATCTACAAGAAGTGGATTTTAAGAACTTACAGGGTAAGCGGTCAATTTTATACATATATATACTTATATAGTGGATTTTGGTGAGATGTAAGTATTCCTCAAACTTATTTGACACAAGCTTTACACACAATTTTTGAAAACTATAGTCCAAAATAGTTTGTACAAACATTTTTGCAAACATGTACACAGATTTGAAAATCATTTTGCAAAGGTTTTCAAAACAGTATCTATAGATTTTTCAAATATTTTTGCAACCATTTTTCAAACCATTTGCAAATCATTTTTCAAACATTTTATTTCACACAAAGAAAAGAAATTTTACAAACCACACATTTTTACACAGGTTGAAAACATGTAACAAAACATTTTCAAAATAGTTTTCAATAGATGTTCACAAAGATTTTCAAACTATTTTTCAAACATTTTGCAAAAAGCATTTTCACCTGATTTATTAATCAGTATATACAAAAAGAATTTGAGGAACAGAACACCTTTTTATTAAAGATTTTTAATGAATTTTAAAGAATTATTAGCCATATTTATTAAGAAATACGAAAGTACGAGTTATGGCTAAAGTATATACGCAGTATGTACGACCCCCTATACTTAGCTTGAGCTATGTCCTCATAGATCGGAGAGAAAAGAGAAGACATAACTCGTACTAAGTATAGACAAGTCTAAAGAATGAAGAACGAATGAATGAATCAAGGAATGAGAAGTTGACCGTCCCCCCTATACTTAGGATCAAATAATCCTGAGTATAACAGACTGTACACTGATGAATCTCGTATTCATCACTCTAAATATCATTTATTAAGCTCAAATCCCTCAAAATCAATAGCATTCTTGCATCTATTTTGCATAATTAGCATTCATGCATGTTTCCATAAGAATGACATTTTAGCACAAAATTCTGCATAAAATAAGAAGCCAAAAATCCAAGCCAAAATGACCTGTAAATAAGCCTAACTTCCCGGATTTTTAACACATTCATGCTAACTCCGAATGACTCAAAACCACTTCCACTGTGTACATATCACTAACAAGAACAAAGGAAAAATACAAAAAAATAACTAACCCAAATAAGTGGACCAAAAACCCAAACCCTAATTTCAGGATTTTCGGACTAAAAGCCACATATCTTCCCCATCCAGTGTCTGATTTAATCCTACTCACTTTTGAACTAATGTACATTCAATTACCTTCAAAACAAGACCAAGTTCAAGTGAATCGGAGCTCATATGTGAAAGTTGGGTTTTGGGCCTCTTTTGTACATTGTATATTTTCGCGGTTTTTGACCTTATATTTTATGTATATATTTTCTTAATCAATAAAAATCCAAAAAAAATTAGAATTAAGTGTCTTTATTTATCTCTGATTTTACCGTAATTTTCCGGATTTTTATCTGATCAAAAAAATGACATAAAAATTACAAAACCCCAAAATTAAGGTATTCTATGTACATAGGATACCCCAAAAATTCACTTTGTGCAAATGATCGATTTTGGTTTTGATAACTTCATGAAAGTTGTAGATCTCACGAGACGAGCAATTTTCGTGAAGAAAGTTTTTCGATCCGAGGTCATTTACTATTTATTTTCGATTTTACAAGATATTTATTTTCGGAATTTTCTGGTGCTGACACGTGGCAGCACCTGTTGCCGCCACGTGTCAGCCATTTTTGGCATTATTAGATATTCGTTTTATAAAAAAAAATTAAAATAAAACCGCACGTGCGAGGCACGTGCCTCCCAGGCACGCGCCACGCACGTGCGTCGCCTCCTCTCGCCTTGTGCCGCCACGTGGCGCGACAGGCGCCATCCGATCACGCGCGATCGGACGGCGCCTGTGCGTCGTCTTCCTCCGGCCCCCCCTTTCCCAAATCAGAGCTCCGCCGCCCCGCGTTTCTCGCCGCGTATCTCGCACCGCCTCCCCGCGCATCTCCATCAAATCAATCCCCGCGATCACACCCTCGTCGAATCCCTCGGTCGATCCCCCATCGCCCCCGATCTCCTTCCATCTCCGGCACCTCCCCTCTCCTATTTAAACCCATCGACCATCACCGCCAACTTCATCCGCCGATCTTCATCGCAGAGCATCGCCTCCGGTCGTGACAACCGCGAGCCCCTCGTCGCCGGCGTGATCCGAGGACGCCAACCCCTCGTCGCAGCTCCGCTCCGAGCGCCGCTGCTCGCTCCGGCCGCCCAACGCCGTCGAGCCCGACCTCTTCAGGTATACTCTCCCTCCCTCTCTCTCTCTCTCTCTCTCGCCTGCTCCTTCGCCGATCCACGCCGTCCGCCTCGACTTCGTCTTCTCCGACACCCACTACACCAGCCGCCACCACCGACTCCTCCGTCGCCGCTGTTGCGCCCTCGACGCCCCACGGCCGTGTGTCGGCCACCACCGCCTGCTCCGCCCTTCCCCGATCGTCCACGCCGCCCCACGTCACCGCCTTCTTCTCCGCGCTTCAGCCACGCATACGCCACCGACCGACAGCAGCCGCCAGCCCCGTCTTCTCCACTGCGCCATCTCCAGCCACTGCTATCCTCTTCGTTCAGCACCTCAACGCCGGCTCTGCCCATCTTCTGCAGTCGGCTGCGGCCAGCCAATCCTCCGCCCGGCCCGGTTCCCTCCGCCGCACTCGCCCCCGGCCTCCAGGGCCGAGACCCCGCCACGTGCGTAGCACGTGGGGCGGGGGACGTCACCTGACATCATCCCCCGGGTCACGTACCCCGCACGTGACCGCGGGGTTATTTGCGCACAACACCCCCGGAGTTTCCCTTATTTGCGCTTGATCCCCTGCCTCTAAGGGCACGTGCCTGGCACGTGCCACTTGGAATATTTGCAGAAGTTGCCCCCCAGATTCTCAGTAATTACACAACCCCCCAGTTGCATTTTCTATTTATTTATATTATATTTGCATTTGTACCCCTGTGTTCCCCCTTAGTTTTGAACCTTCTCTCTACATTATTTTATTAATCCAGAAATATCATGATGTTGGTTAATTAATTCTCTACGCTTTGACATGTTGTGGGTATTTTTGTGACGAACGGTTAATTAATAAATAATTATTTTGTGAAAATTGGCGTATTTTACCCATTTTCTGCTCTGAAATTGATAATTGACTAACCGTTGCTCTAACAATTCTCGAAAAATCACATCTTGTGGAGTTAATTATTCTTAACATTGTGCCCAAAAAGATTTGCATTTGCATGCATATTTTATCCTGTAAAAATCATTTTGCACATTTTAGTATTTAATTTTTAATAGGTATTAAACCCCACATTTTCGAGGATTAGGATTTTTCTGAGGTCCGTCACCTAGTGATAGATCTCAGATAATTTTGATTCTTGAAAATAAGTAGGTTTGATATTTATTAAAATTAAATATTAAAAATCATTTTGTTTGCATTTAAAAATCCCTAAAAAATTCATATTACATCCAAAAATTCCAAAAAAATTACAGTGCACCCATTTCATCATAATTTACATTGTGGCCAAGTTTCGTATTTTTCGGACATCGTTTGATTGAAATTTACATTTTAGTCCCTAAAATAAGGCCAAATTTGCATTTTGCATCCCTTATTGCATTGAAAATTCCAAAAAAAAAGACCGCCTCGAAAACCGAACACGAACTTTGATAGACTTAATTCTAGGTTGTTCCTTTGCCTCCTTGTGATCGACCTTGGGACTTGCCCAAGTAAAATAAACATAAAACCACGAGATTAAAAATTGAATAATTTATTTGCGGTATTTTCTTGATCGTTTCCGATTGCCGACTACAACGCACAACACGATAAAAACAGCTTTTTTAAAACCGGCATTTTCGGATCCGTCAGATGGCGCCGTTGCCGGGGAGGCAAACGGCTTAGATTTTTGTCTAAAAATTTTTTTTCGGTTTTCCGCATTCGGGTAGTCTGACCCCCGAATTTTTCATTGTAAATTCCATTTTTTTCTTTTCTTTTTTTTGCAATTTATTTTCAGCATTTATTTTTCATATTATTTTGAGTCACTCTCTTACATTTTCTCTCTTATTTTTTTTGCGAGGTACCTTGTACGTGGAGAGGTTTTCAATAACCGACGCAACTTCACCGACTCTTGCAAAAACCGCAATTAATTTAAGATCAAGTCGAGTCGTGAGAGAGCGTAGAGTCTAGGTTTTTAATTCTTGCAATTTTTAATTTTTTTTGCAATTTTACAGCGGTGTCCGTTTGGACTCTCGCGTGTGTAGAAAGACCTCTAAACTTTATTCTGTGGTGTGTCGTGGCCTGTTTCACTCTCCGGAGAGGGTGGGGCCCGACTTGAGTAGCGAATAGGATAGACCTGCACATACGGCTCTCAGAGCAATTCAATTTTTGATTGTGCTCATAGGATCTTAAGCCACACTTCACTTTAATTGAGACGCACATAGATCGTTCAACTTAGCCAAATTTAAATCAATTCTTCCCGCTAATAGAACTTTCTGCTTAGGTGCGGTTTTTCCATCGGTTTGCACATCATATAGAATAATTTTTAAATTCTGTCTAGCATCCCACATGGAGATTGCAAGGATTCACTGTAAGTCTTCTAACTGAGCATTCATCATAGTTTTCCGCGTGCATCGGCTTTTCCCGAATTCCTCTCTCTTGTTTTATAACATAACTTTAAAGGAAATTGGGACTGAACGGTAGACGTGTATTTGTGCTCATCTAATTTTTCAGTGATCACCTCATTAAAATTGGGACTGCTAAAAATAGCCGATCTTAATAACCCATAAAATCAAGAATTTCTGCGGGAGAGCAACCCCGACCTTGGATGATTTTATTTTTCTGAGTGAGCGAGAGACGACACTTAAGGATAGAGCCCAAATCCAAAATCTCAGCTCGCTAAATTTTTGCCAAGATTGAATTATCACCAACTAAAATTGAAAAGATAATAGCCGAAATTTTACGGCTTCATTGTGTGAGTTGGTGAACCCAGGGTTGATTTGTGTTTGTATTGGTGTGCGTGAACCGATATCAAAGATCAATAACCACACATTTGATAAAATTTTCTGTCCCATACAATCATCTCTCCCATCTCTTGATTTTAATCCCATCATGGAAATTTTTCCAAATTTCAGATCCAACCCATCATTTCTCTCAACTCCTTCAAAAATGAACGAACATCACTATGAAAACAATTCTATCTCGGTTTGGCCCAAATCAATTACATCCTTTTCTTTCAATAATCCTCCAACATTTGTGGGAAACTTTCAACCGCAAATGAATTTGGCCACCTCATTGAATCCTTACTCAAAACATCCAACTAGAAATGACCACTTACCATCTTGGAATGAATCATCTCATTCTCAATCTCTCGCCAATGAAACCTTTCAAGATCGAAATCCCTTTAAATCCCATGACTGGCAGAGAAACCAAACCTAGATGGAAGGACATGCACTTAATGATCATCAGCGTTGGATTGACCATGACAGAACCCTCGTCAGACATGAAACCCATACAGAGGATTGGACGGACCTCCTAGACACATATAGACCCTGTATGCTGACTCCACAATATCAAGATCTGACCAAACATGATCAAAGGACCAAACTCTACTCAGATCAAATACACATGCCTGTACCATATGAGCAGCCTCCTTCCATAAATTTTGAGGAGAAATTTTCAAGAAATGATCATATAAAGGATATTCCAAGAAATTCTCCTCTCCGCATGTACAGAAAAATGGAAGACGGAATTATTGAACAAAATCCGAGTGCTCCCATGATTGATCATGAACAAAATTGTGAGGATAATGTTTCAAGGATAAAAACAAGATTCGAATTGATGGAGGACAAATTTCAAAAATTTGCCGACCGAGTAATCTCATTCTATGGTGGGTCGGGTGTAAAACTAAATGAGGAAATGATTAGATTCCATGATGAAAATTTTGAGGATATTCAAAAACCTAGGGATGATTCTAATATCAACACCTCTGCTCATTATTCCCCTAGGAACGATTATTCCGCTGACCCAAACTTTGAATATCAAGGCCCCTTCTCATCTAAGGAAGACACCATATCGCCACACCACACAGAAAATACAAAAAAATCAGAAAATCCAGAAAATCTCATAAAAATTGAATCTGAAGAAAATCTGAGGAATTTGGATCCTGCTTTACGGGAAGCACTGGAAAAATACTTGATTTTTGAACTTCCCATTATAAAGGCCATTGAGCACTTCCCTGACCTTAAGAAATTTCTAATGGACAGATTAATCGTCAAAAAGTCAGGAAGGATTAAAACAAAAACTGAAAGGCATATCTTGTCAATGGCCTCCTCCTTGGTGTTGAGGAGAAAAACCAAGAGCCGCATAGTGAAGCGGTTGCCCAGATTTGACTGTGAAATCAAAGACACAATTTTCACATATGCTCGTATTGATGATGATTCACCGATCAATATCCTCCCGACCTCTGTATTTAAGGAACTCAAACTCGGACAAATTCGGAAGATACGAGAGATTGTACAATTAGCCGACCGATCAATAAAAAGGCCGAGAGGAACCATTTCTGTCATCATGAAATTCCAAGGTGCTCCGCTCAAGGTAGAATTCACGATCATTGATATTGAGCATCAAGGAGAATTCACCCAGTCTCCAATCATTCTCGGAAAACCATTCTTGGCATTGGCTAAGGCAATTATTGATTGTGAGACTCGGCAAATAAATTTCACGGCATTGGAAGCACTTCGAGTTGACACAGTCTTTGAGGAAACACGATTTTCTGAGGCAACTCATAAAGTCCCCAACAACCACAAACATAAAGAGGTAGAAGAGCCCTACCCCGCTACGACACCTGAGATAGCGGTTGTTGTTGAGACCATTGGTTTAGAGAATCTCCCTAGTATTTCAATTCCCTCGGATTTCAAAATAGACAAATCCTTATATTACGATCCTGAGACATATGCATGGTCGCACCCTGGAGCAATATACTCTGATTATCTTGACCAAATCCTCCCAAATCGAGAGTGCACCAACATCCAGGAGACTAAAAACAAATCTGCAGTACAAATATCGACCAAGGAGAAGAACAGTAATGGCTACTCATCTGGATACTCAAGTGAACCGACAGCTTCACGAAATAAGAAAAAAGAGAGTTAAATTTGATCTTTCGGAAGAGGAATCAGTTGATAATCCCTCATCAGGTCCGGAAAAGGTAGTCTACATGAGTGAAGTCTGTTCGGCAGCTCTAAAGCCATATCTTCGCAAGGATCCAAAATTCGATTCTCGTTGGACAACTCCCGTTCCTAATTATTACTCATCCAAAGCCGATGCTCCTACCTTACACAAGTACACTGGAATTATATCTTATGAGCTGACTGAGACCGGAGCATCTGAAGATTCATTTGAGGATAAACCGATTGATCTTAAAAAGGAACGAATTTTGAGGAAACAATTAAAGGAACAAAAAGACATGAATATCTGGAGTATGTCCACTTTCAAATACTATTCCTCTGAGGATAACTCTGATGATGGGTACCTTTCATCTGACTCAAATATTTCATCTACTATCCATCATGATTTTTCTGAGGATGACACTGATAATGGTGGGGAATCATATGCTTCATCTCCGTCTCATCATTACGATCTCCCACCACAGGCTCACAAAAAGATCAGACGTAAACCGCCTTAATCATCGGCTACCCACCCTCCCTCCCGACCACATCGATCCCCTTGTATAACTTCTTCCTCTACTTAGGCCAAGGCCTAAGTATAGGGGGGGACCGATGCCATTTGTATATACCATTTCCCTCATCACATTTCGATCTCTCGATCACTCCATCTCCACCTTTCTTTTATACTTAGGCTGCCAGAGCCTAAGTATAGGGGGAACCGCCACCCATTTGTTTATACTCTCCTCATTTACATATCCCGTCCGCTTCTTTTTGCGCTCTTCTTTTATACTTAGACTATTCACAGTCTAAGTATAGGGGGGCGAACCATTGTATAATTTTACTCTCTTATGCTTAGCCCGAGCTATGTCTTCATTACGCTTCTTGTGCTTTGAGGACACAACACTCGCTAAGTATAGGGGGGTCTGTATATATACTATGTATATATTTTAGCCATACCTCGTACTTGCGCGTAAGTCTATATGTATTTACGGGGTGGGTAATTTTTCTAAAAAAGAATGTTTTGCCACTAACACTGACTGTACCCAAAAATTTTTGAAAAAATGGCTTCTTATTCATTTTTTGCATTAAAAAAAACAAAAACAAAAACAAAAACAAAAAAAACACACACACAAAAATCCTTTGCATAAAAAATCAAAATAAAAAAATGTGTCTGCATTTCACACACTCGCATTTCATCAAGCATCGCATTTGCATATGTGAAAAGTCTTTGGGTTCTGAACCGAGTTATGAGCCGAAACCGAGAGTGGTCTGGACTTGACCTTAATCCACCTAATCTTCAGAGGAACTTCACCGAGAAATAGGATTTTAGAGTCTTCAGGTCTTTGACTTAATTCTTTGAGTTCCACATGACAATGTACGGCGTTTGACTCTTAGTGTCTAACCTGGTCTCTTCATTCTGGGTACAACTCTGGAATAGGGAATTAATTTGTACTCTCGCACTATGCACTTAGCTCAACTCAGACGGGATGTTGGAAGACTGTGTGAGTTTCTTTTCTGGTAGCGTGGAAATCTAAAGACCGGAGTACGGGTTGAAATAAAGCTTCGGAAAAGGGATGGACGGCTGGGCACAATTTTTTCTAAGACCCCAAAAAATGTACGGAAACAAAAGATTCTATATCCGTAGGGGCATAACAAGATCCAAGCAGAACCACCAAAAATTCCAAATACAAAGAAGCAACTACCAAATAAAATCTGACCAAAAAGGTCCAAGCTTCCAGAAACCTGCAGATCTTGGTGGAGACTCGGCTACACTGGCCATATTCACAAGGAGAGGTGACTACACTGGCCACCCTCCAGTTCTTTTCTCATTCTTCTATCTTCTCCCCCCAATTCGATTGTGAACACAGCGCGACAGACCTTAGAAGGAAATGCCTGACTCCCCGAGGACGAGTTATTGGAGAGGAGGCTTGCGCGGTAGTCCGGCATTCTAGGTGGGAAGAGCTAAAATATTTCACACACAAGAGTCGGTTATTCAATGTTCATAGTTTATACTTTGGGAAGATGATTGATCTAAGATGACTTCTGAGCCGAAACTGTAGCAATGATGTGTAGAACTTGAGGGCTGTTGATTTTAAAATTCTAAGTCTCACAGAAGTTCCGACACACAAATAATCCAAAGGTTGAGTTTAAGGTTCACTTTCCCCTTCAGCTCATGGTCTTGGTATGGAACCCAATCTCATTTCACCTCATGGCATTTCTTTTTGATGCTCAGGGACGAGCATGGTTTAAGTATAGGGGGATGATGAATCTCGTATTCATCACTCTAAATATCATTTATTAAGCTCAAATCCCTCAAAATCAATAGCATTCTTGCATCTATTTTGCATAATTAGCATTCATGCATGTTTCCATAAGAATGACATTTTAGCACAAAATTCTGCATAAAATAAGAAGCCAAAAATCCAAGCCAAAATGACCTGTAAATAAGCCTAACTTCCCGGATTTTTAACACATTCATGCTAACTCCGAATGACTCAAAACCACTTCCACTGTGTACATATCACTAACAAGAATAAAGGAAAAATACAAAAAAATAACTAACCCAAATAAGTGGACCAACAACCCAAACCCTAATTTCAGGATTTTCGGACTAAAAGCCACATATCTTCCCCATCCAGTGTCTGATTTAATCCTACTCACTTTTGAACTAATGTACATTCAATTACCTTCAAAACAAGACCAAGTTCAAGTGAATCGGAGCTCATATGTGAAAGTTGGGTTTTGGGCCTCTTTTGTACATTGTATATTTTCGCGGTTTTTGACCTTATATTTTATGTATATATTTTCTTAATCAATAAAAATCCAAAAAAAATTAGAATTAAGTGTCTTTATTTATCTCTGATTTTACCGTAATTTTTCCGGATTTTTATCTGATCAAAAAAATGACATAAAAATTACAAAACCCCAAAATTAAGGTATTCTATGTACATAGGATACCCCAAAAATTCACTTTGTGCAAATGATCGATTTTGGTTTTGATGTCTTCATGAAAGTTGTAGATCTCATCGAGACGAGCAATTTTCTTGAAGAAAGTTTTTCGATCCGAGGTCATTTACTATTTATTTTCGATTTTACAAGATATTTATTTTCGGAATTTTCTGGTGCTGACACGTGGCAGCACCTGGTGCCGCCACGTGTCAGCCATTTTTTGCATTATTAGATATTCGTTTTATAAAAAAAATTAAAATTAAAATTAAAACCGCACGTGCGAGGCACGTGCCTCCCAGGCACGCGCCACGCACGTGCGTCGCCTCCTCTCGCCTTGTGTCGCCACGTGGCGCGACAGGCGCCATCCGATCACGCGCGATCGGACGACGCCTGTGCGTCGTCTTCCTCCGGCCCCCCCTTTCCCAAATCAGAGCTCCGCCGCCCCGCGTTTCTCACCGCGTATCTCGCACCGCCTCCCCGCGCATCTCCATCAAATCAATCCCCGCGATCACACTCTCGTCGAATCCCTCGGCCGATCCTCCATCGCCCCCGATCTCCTTCCATCTCCGGCACCTCCCCTCTCCTATTTAAACCCATCGACTATCACCGCCAACTTCGTCCGCCGATCTTCATCGCAGAGCATCGCCTCCGGTCGTGACAACCGCGAGCCCCTCGTCGCCGGTGTGATCCGAGGACGCCAACCCCTCGTCGCAGCTCCGCCCCGAGCGCCGCTGCTCGCTCCGGCCGCCCAACGCCGTCGAGCCCGACCTCTTCAGGTATACTCTCCCTCCCTCTCTCTCTCTCTCGCCTGCTCCTTTGCCGATCCACGCCGTCCGCCTCGACTTCGTCTTCTCCGACACCCACTACACCAGCCGCCACCACCGTCTCCTCCGCCGCCGCTGCTGCGCCCTCGACGCCCCACGGCCGTGTGTCGGCCACCACCGCCTGCTCCGCCCTTCCCCGATCGTCCACGCCGCCCCACGTCACCGCCTTCTTCTTCGCGCTTCATCCACGCATACGCCACCGACCGACAGCAGCCGCCAGCCCCGTCTTCTCCACTGCGCCATCGCCAGCCACTGCTATCCTCTTCGTCCAGCACCTCAATGCCGGCACCGCCCATCTTCTGCAGTCGGCTGCGGTCAGCCAATCCTCCGCCCGGCCCGGCTCCCTCCGCCGCACTCGCCCCCGGCCTCCAGGGCCGAGACCCCGCCACGTGCGTAGCACGTGGGGCGGGGGACGTCACCTGACATCATCCCCCGGGTCACGTGCCCCGCACGTGACCGCGGGGTTATTTGCGCACAGCACCCCCGGAGTTTCCCTTATTTGCGCCTGATCCCCTGCCTCTAAGGGCACGTGCCTGGCACGTGCCACTTGGAATATTTGCAGAAGTTGCCCCCCAGATTCTCGGTAATTATACAACCCCCCCAGTTGCATTTTCTATTTATTTATATTATATTTGCATTTGTACCCCTGTGTTCCCCCTTAGTTTTGAACCTTCTCTCTACATTATTTTATTAATCCAGAAATAGCATGATGTTGGTTAATTAATTCTCTACGCTTTGACATGTTGTGGGTATTTTTGTGACAACGGTTAATTAATAAATAATAGTTTTGTGAAAATTGGCGTATTTTACCCATTTTCTGCTCTGAAATTGGTAATTGACTAACCGTTGCTCTAACAATTCTCGAAAAATCATATCTTGTAGAGTTAATTATTCTTAACATTGTGCCCAAAAAGATTTGCATTTGCATGCATATTTTATCCTGTAAAAATCATTTTGCACATTTTAGTATTTAATTTTTAATAGGTATTAAACCCCACATTTTCGAGGATTAGGATTTTTCTGAGGTCCGTCACCTAGTGATAGATCTCAGATAATTTTGATTCTTGAAAATAAGTAGGTTTGATATTTATTAAAATTAAATATTAAAAATCATTTTGTTTGCATTTAAAAATCCCTAAAAAATTCATATTGCATCCAAAAATTCCAAAAAAATTACAGTGCACCCATTTCATCATAATTTACATTGTGGCCAAGTTTCGTATTTTTCGGACATCACTTGATTGAAATTTACATTTTAGTCCCTAAAATAAGGCCAAGTTTGCATTTTGCATCCCTTATTGCATTGAAAATTCCAAAAAAAAAGACCGCCTCGAAAACCGAACACGAACTTTGATAGACTTAATTCTAGGTTGTTCCTTTGCCTCCTTGTGATCGACCTTGGGACTTGCCCAAGTAAAATAAACATAAAACCACGAGATTAAAAATTGAATAATTTATTTGTGGTATTTTCTTGATCGTTTCCGATTGCCGCCTATAACGCACAACACGATAAAAACAACTTTTTTAAAACCGGCATTTTCGGATCCGTCATACACAAAGCAGGGAGGGTTAAGGATGGGAATGAACAGATCGTACTCAGATTGTCTCCCCCTATACTTAGGGTAAGATATGCCTAAGTATAGACAAGAAGAGGAGACAATGGAGAGGATCGAGATAAATGAAAAACTCGGGGTGCACACCCCCCTTGCATCCCAGGATAGGTAGCTACACTGGATACCGTCCATTCTTCTCTTCACCCCCTCCTCTTGAGTTGGTTTCCACTTGAACTTAGAAGGGAATACCCCGCTCCTCGAGGATGGAGTTATTGGATTGGGGAATCATTGGGTTGTCGTACTGGAGAAGTCAATCTCTTTGTCATTCTAGTTGGGAAGAGCCACCATCACTTACACTGTACGAGTCAGACTCATAGTCGTAAGGGTTTGCGTCTGAATTGAGATATTTCTGACCTGGCTATTAAGGAGACTTGGACAGAGTTTTGGGATTCTCAAGGACTATTGAATTTCAAACACGGTTCTCACTAAGGTTCCACCCGCACTAAAATTCCAAAGATCCGACTTAAGCTCCAAACTTTGATTTTGTGAAGACAAGTTTGATAATTACACTTAATCCACCTTCTTCTTTTTCTTTTCTTTGTTTTTCTTTCTGCACTTATTACATAAGTGTTTGCAGGGACTAGCAAAGGCAAGTATAGGGGGATGATGAAACTACGTTTCATTATCTTTATTCTATCATTTTGGCCTTAAAAACCCTAGTAAATGCGTGTAAATAGGCCTAATTCATGCATTTTAGCATTCATGCATATGTGTGTAAAAAGTGTATAAAATGCGGTTTTTAAAGCCAAAATTGTAGAATAAAGAAAAGAAAAGAAAAGAATAAAATATTGTAAATATTTTATGACCCGAAACCCTGAGACCTAGGCATCTCGATGACTAGGTCGACAAGGAATAAAGTAGGGGGAGATAAGGGCCAAATACCTATATTTATTAATTCATTCTTTATTCATTTTGGGACCTATTTTTGGTTCCACTTTTTATACATCAAATAAAGAAACTTTGTTCATGAAAGTTGTAGATAATTAAATAAATAAAAATACAAAATTGATTTCACTGAAAAATAATGTACAGATAAAAAGTTATGGTCTGAATAAAAATCCAGAATCCCAACTTCCCAGACCCGTATCTCACAAATGAAAACTCCAAATGCATCAAACTCACCTTTAATTGTATATAGAATAAAATAAGCTATTTAATGGCAGTGGTTTCGCATGGTGGAGCTACGATTTGAAAGTTGAGTTTTGGACCCACCTTGTATACTTGTACAGATTAAAATATTCAATTTATTATTTATTCATTATTTTTTTATATTTTTATAATATTGTAAATAATACTTATAATAATTATGTACATTAAAATTAGAATAAAAACCTAAATCAGATTCAAAATAAAATACTTACATGTTTGATACATAGGTATTATACCTATGCACATACCTATACAACACCTCCTTACATTTTATTAAATACACAAAACACCTCAGAAAAATAGAATAAAAATATATTTGTGTGTATAAAAGTATTTTATAATTTTAGAAAATAATAAATAAAAAATAATAATATTAAAATACACAAAATAAAAATAAAAGAACAAAATATGTAGATATTATACCTATATAGGCTATAATAAGTAACTTTTAAAATAAATCTCATAAAAATAATTAAAATTCATAATAAAATATTTCATAAATTAATAAACATTTTTTATTTTTTAACCAAAATGAAATTCATCCATTTTTATTTTTAATCGATTTTTGAAATAATTTTTAGAGGATTTTTCCTAGTTGGTCCACATGGACCAACCAGGTTGGTCTGACAGTTGACCTCGGTCAACTGTCTGACCTCCTCCTCTAGACTTGTCAGAGACCATTTTGTCTCATCTTCTCGCATTTTTCCAGGGCTGACCTTGCACCGATTCATGTCGATGTCTTCTGCGTTTTTGCTCCTCGAACAATGGTGAATCACACCCAAGTGATTCCTTGGGCCGAGGACCATCGATCGAGGCGCTGGACCCTCGTCTTCCACGCCGCCCGTCAACCCTACAAAAGAGCACCCCCGACTTCAATTCAAATTTTAATCGTTCATCCGCCATTTCCACCCTCAAACCCCTAGCCCTTCGTGTTCCTGGTGACAGCAGGCGTCGAATCGAGCCTGGGTTTGAAGCGTTGGGCTCGAATCGAAGAGATTCATCCCCTCGCCGGAGCTCCACCGCACCTCGTAGCCCGTCGTCTCTGGTGAGCTTCTCCCCCTTTTCTTTCCATTTTCTTGTAGTCTTAGCATAGAATAGCTTAGGTCTATAGCAGTTTTGAGTTTCATTTAGTCAATCGTCGTGATTCCGTGATCGAAGCCACGGCGGGGCTGAGCTCCGCCCATCATTTCCAGCCATTCCCGTTGTCGACCGCCGCCCAAACCACCTCCATTCTCTTCCCCTTCGCTCCGTCGTCACGCATCACCCCTCCATTTCCCTCGATCTCGCTCAGATCGAGCTATCGAGCTCCTCTCTCCGCCGCTCGCCGGAGCTCTTCGCCCGAGCCAGCGTTCGCCTCCACCAAGCCATCAGATCCACCCTTTTTGTTCGCCTGGGTTTTGTGCATCTAACCTTGCAGGTCCGAGCCCAAGTGAAGGCTCAATCGACCTTCGACGACCCCAGGACCAGCCGCCCAGGTCGCCTCCGCCGTCCGAGCACCTCGCGCCGTCCCTGCCTCGCCTGAGACCACCTGCTGACGTGGAAGGGCCCCAGGATCATTTTGCCCCTGATCCTAGGGCCGGAGCGGCCGTGTGTCGGCCGCAATCGTCGCCCGAAGTTCGCCGGGGGAGGTGTTCTTCGTGACCCTCTCCCCACCGTTGGATCAGGAGCCCGCCTCCAGGTGCACGTCAGTCGTCCGATCGCCCAGTGCTCCCCACCGTTGGATCACCCGCCCACGATCTAATCTCAGCCATCCTGGACGAAGGGGTACCAGCCGTTCGATGCTCGCCACGTGTCCAAGTGGAGCTCCATCGACCGCACGATCACTCCCCGTGGGTATTTTGCATCTTCGACCCACGTGCTTTTGTATTTACTTTTTAGTATTAAAACTTTCGTCTGTAGTTTAAAAACTTTTGTAATAATTGCACTTAGGTCCTCACACTTTTTATATTTGCATTTTGGTCCACGCCACGTCACCTCACGTGACTGGGGCGTGTGACTTTTGGGCATTTTGCACTTTTTATCCTGAACTTTAAGGTATTTGTAGTTATACCCCTGTGCGTAGATATTTAAATATGATTTTGGAAAAATTGCATGTATGCCCCGCCGGCTTTTGATATTTACAATTATGCCCCTGTGAATGATATATCACGTGTTCTGCACGTGTCTTTTTGGCGAAACTTGCACGTAAGCCCCTGGATGTTTATATAATTGCATTTATACCCCTGCCAGGCTTAGGAATTGTGTCTGCTTAATCTATTTATTTCACGCCTTATTTGAATACCAAAAATTCTCAAAAAACTAGACTTAAGCTCCTGTTTGCTTATACTTTCACGCCATATTTTTGATTTTTAATTTTATTGCATTTTTGTACTTATTAAAAATAAAAAACATGTTATTTCAACACTATCTAGCTTAGAAAATACCAAAAAAATATTAAAAGGCCTTAAAAAATTCCAAAAATATTCTCTGTTGTGTGTCTTGACCTACTTTATTTTCAGTCCAAAAACCACTAAAAATTTCAAAAGAAAAACCTTAAAAATTCAAAAATACATAAAAGCTTAAAAAAATATATAAAATCAAAGAAAACTCAGAAAAATATAAACTCAGTTCCTGTTTGTTCCATATTTTATTGTCTTTATTTGAAAATTAGTGTGGAAAATTTTTGTGACTGTTTGCTATTTTCAATTTCCATTTTATCCCCAGCCAGCAGCTTATTCACTTTTTTGCTTCATTTTATTATTTAAAAATACCAAAAACATTCTGAAAATTATCCAAAAATCACAAAAATAGTAAAAAATCATAAAAAGACCAAAAAGATTTTATTTCTGAATTTTTGACTATTTTAGCATATTTTTATAAATATTGTACCCTCTCTTTTATTATATTGCTTACTTATTCCAATATTAAAAAAAAGAAAGAACAAAAAATATATAAAATATAAAATTATAAAAATCAAAAAATTAAAAACCAAAATAAAAATAAAAAAATAAAAAATTTTAAAACCCACAAAAACTTTGATTGGCTAAGTGGTTTATTAGACCTCGGGCTTTGACTGTTGTCTTTACTCTGCACCGTTGTTTCCTGTGTTCGACCCCTACTTGCTTGCCATTATACATTGTTAGTAGGGTATAATAAATTTTAATCCTTGCTATTGATTGCCTTATTGAGTGTGTGGGTTAATTGTTGACGAACGAAGAGGCTTGAGTAGTCGCATCAACGACAGTGAGTCTGACTTGTCAGACCACTTTTTAGTGGCTCTCGCCAAATCGTTTTTCAGGAGGTTAGAATAATAGTTAGACGACGGGTGGCTTAGAAGTTCACATAGTTAGAAAGGGAGTTGTTGGATGTTGAAGGCGATGAGAGGATCGTCCGATCAAAGATCGGACGACCCATGTTTGGGCACTTGCTTGCGGTTTTGATGCACCCAAGAAGATGTATACGATAATTAAAATGAAAGGGCCAAGGAGCGGCTGGATTTGAGTTTGATCGAACCCATTTGATAGTTGAAATGGAGGCAAGTGGTATCACAGAAAAGAGCCACATGCAGGGCGTCTGTGAAGCCATGTGGCCCAACCAGAATTAAGAAAAATCATAAAATCAAAGATAATTATAAAAAAATAATTAGGAGTCAAATCAAGAAAACTAATGAACATGAAAATTGTAGATCTCGATGAAATCTATAACTTTCATGTAGAAGTCAAATAGAAAAGGGGCCATCTGTACATAGATAAAAATTAAATAAGTAATAAAAGCAAATAAAAACAATCATTTATATTTTCTTTTCTTTTTTATTTTTATTGTGTTGAATTAATTATGTATAATTTTATTCAAATTTTCATTTGATTATTAATAAGAGATAAATACATAAAAATAATATCACTATAATAAGTTATATAATATAGTATAATTAGAGTCGATTATTTACAACACATAAATAAATAATTAGTGTTAATTGTTATTGGATCTTGATTATTTACTTAAGAAAGGAAGATAACATTACTAAATAATGATGATAAATACGAGGTTTATCATGCACTCGCAAACTAACAAGAATTGATGGTGCTGACCAGGACCTCCAACTGCTTGGTGATCTGATTGAGTTTATCCAGGCTCTTGGTCCTCTATTCAATTATAACGAGCTTCTCTAAGTCATATGATCGTTTCTCTATTATATCGACCTTGGATAGGTGGTTGCCAATGATGTTGATATTAGAATTCTTGCACATGTCCTTTTCATACTGAGATGCCACCATATTTACATTCTTGTGGATGATCTGCGATTGCTTTCTAAATACGGGACAAAGATAATGTGGCCGATCCCTCGGCCATCTCCTCGAAGATTTTCCATACGACACCTTTGTCCTTATTGAAATGAGATCTGTCGCATGCATCATCCACTAACTTCTGGCTATCCTGATTCATCCCACAAAAGAATTCTGGACCAAGTTGGTCTTTGGTATATCATGATGTGGACACTTCTCCTGCAGATCTTTGAATCGTTCCCACACCTTGTGAATAGGCTCATTGGAAAACCACAAGAAGTTTGAAATCAGGGATCTCCTCTGATTGAGGCAACCTAATGAATAATACTTGTGCAGGAAGATAGACTTCAGTGTCTCCCAGGTCATCATCACCTTCCCAAGATGGTTGTGAAGGCTATGGGAAAAGCCTTAAGCACATTACGGAAGCGTGAAGATCGCTTCCAATACAATTGGGAGCGACTAGTCATACTAGTAGCTCAGGGTGCGGGATTTAAAAAAATTTAAAGAGATAAAACCACATGATTTGATAAACTTCTCGAATCATTTCATCAAACCACAAACAAGATGAGCCCCCTTAATGGTTTAGTGGTAGAAGCAGTGGCTCCCACGTTAAAAGATCGGGATTCCAATCCCCTCCCAAACCCCCCCCCCCCCATTCTAGTATTAAAAAACAAAAAAACAACAAACAAGATAAATGAATACCTCTTGAAGAGTGGTTGCAATTGAAGTCTCTAAAGGAAGGGATCACCTATCTCAAGTCTGACTCGATAGAGGAGATGCTTGCAAGCGTATTGATGAGACACGTGCTTCTCGCAATTTAAGATAAAGATTCAAGCAACGGATCTCCTAATTTCATCATAGGAAATGCAACATCTTCTTCACGAGCAAGCACCGAAGAAGGTGGAGATCCACGAGGGATCAAATCAACAACACAACGACGTAGCATGATGACGACTCTCTCTAGTACAAGGGGTGGACGACCACACTTGAAAGAGAGAGAGAGAGAGAGAGTTCGAGTATGAGAATGAGAGAGAGACTTGGAAAGTGTTGTAAAAGAAGAGCTAGAGTTGCCTCTTCTTTTATAGTATTTTGGGAGTCCATGGATTACAATCAATGTGCAACATAAATTCAATGGTTAGATTTATTTGTGTTTTAAATAAATGGCCATGATCTGTGGTTCTTAAAAATGCAAAAATAATTAATTCACATTAAATTTAATATATATTGAATTATCATCAACATAATTTAATTTAATTAAATCAATTTGGATAAGAGGATGAAGAAGGAGTCCACTTTCTAAATATAGGGGGGACGACAACTCTTGATTAAGTCAAGGGTGGCCGTCCACCTTCTATATATGAAAGGTGGCTCATCTGCTTAATTTATGCAAGGTTTCATATCTCACATAATCCTCTATATATTTGCAACAACTTCTATTGCAAATATACTCACAAAACTTATTCCCAATTAATTTGTGAATATTTCAATCATGCCATTGAAAAAATATGAATCATATTCATATATCCAAAATAACATGTAAATTGTATTTCCAATTAATTGTCCAATGTGAATCCAATTCACATCAACAATTAATTCGTAGATACTATTTACAATAAGCTCTTTTTTATAAATTATAAGTCACATTTATAATATATAAAAAATAATATGGATAGAGCTATTCACATTATTCATATCCTTGATAATTAAATAATATTTAATTATCTTGGATCTCTATTCTCAAGAGTCTAAATAATATGAATCATATTCATATTATTGATGATAATTAAATCACATTTAATTATCAATTTCCCAATGCTCAGGTACATTATACAACAATTTGAATTATTCTTGAACTCTTTTAAGAATAATTCACTTTCTCTGCAGATATTTGGAGATAGGGATAGGGTGATTGTACATACCATGTATAGTGACTTGGATATTGAGATCATATCTCAAATCCAGATGTCGGGGACCTCTAATAGATGTTTGATTAAATCAACCATAAATATAATCTTCTCATTGTAATTGAATCATATTTAGATCAATGTTTAACATTTGGACTAAGATTAGATTATTTCTCTACAAAGAGGAGTCGCTAAAATCCAAACCTGATTCATCACTCCCTCAGAATGGAAGCATCATGGTTATACAATCATTTATGATCACATCACCCTCAAGTATTCCTAATACCCATACATCATGCATAAAGGAAGACTTAGAATAAACCCTAAGTTTTAGATATCTTTTAAATTGTCTTCTTCAAGGTTTTATCATTAAGTTTCTCATTTGGTCATTGGGAGTTTGTATCAACCACATGCTTTCCAAAAGCATATATCATACCTATAAATTCTAGTCATGCTTCCAAAGCAAGATGACCATGCATGGAATTTGATCGGTCCCAATACCTCATGAGTGAGCTCATGTCTTCTGGTTCAGTAGTGAACCTATACGATCCCTTTGAGAGATCGCACTACTCATATTCCCTCATATTGACACCAGGTCGTTGGTGTATAGACCTTGAATAGGTCATCAACCTATCGGTCTGTCAAATATACATACTCAGACATATAGTAACACATCTGTCTCCGATCAGAGGATACGTGCCTATATCGTGATACAATATGATGTAGGTCTTGGTTATCTCGATCTCGTTAACTTATCTTTCACCAATGAATCTCTATTCCTATGCAGAGGATTTGTATCAAGAAGTTTGTCAGATATCAACCTCTAGAGAAGGATTTCCATCTCGTTCTTAGGCTGGAGATCATCTCTTAACAATCATTTAACGAGACTTGACGAGTCCTCAATCTAACTCTTTAGATATCATTCAAGCACCAATCTCTATGGTTCAACCATTGAATCAACAACTGTATGATTATCAAGACGGTCATGGTACATAACCCTAATTGTATTGAGGGAACTTATAGTGCATTCATTCATTTAATCTCTGATAGGGAGTGAAATAAATCAATAACTTTTGTTGATATAACAATAATTACAATAACATTTATTGTAGGAATGGTTCGCCTCGAGATCACATGGATAACAATCTTCCACTAGCCCTCAGAACCATTCAGGTACAATCCTTAAATTCATGCTCATTACATGTTGGTCGAATACCTTTTGAGTCGAAGGTTTTCTAAGGGGATCAACAACATTGTCAGCAGAGGCCACCCTGGTGATGACGATGTCACCACGCTTTTAAATCTCCCGAATGATGTGGTATTTCCTTTCCACATGCTTGCTCTTTTGATACCATCTGGGTTCCTTCTGAGCTATGGCTCCCATGTTATCATAGGGTAGAAGAATGGGAGTATCAGAGGAAACTATGCCAAGCTAGAGGATGAATTTGCGCAACCACACCACGTCCTTTGCTGCATCTGATGTGTCAATGTATTTGGCTTCAATTGTTGAATTGGTTGTAGTGTACTACTTCTTGCTTTTCCAGCTCATAGCAACACCGTTCAATTGGAACACAAACCCTAATGTTGATTGGTGGTCATCAACATCAGACTAGAAGTTTGAATCTGTGCATCCTAAGACTTTGATATCACCATCTACATAGACCAAGATGTAATCTTGCGTCCACCTTAGATACTTAAAGATGTTCTTTACTGCATTCCAATATTGTTCTCCATAACAGGATTGGTAAAATCTTACCACTCCCACTGCATGGCAGATATCTAGCCGCGTGCATATTTTAGCATACATTAGGATTCCCATAGTTGATCCATGGATTTCTTATCCTCAACACTTTGAGGAGCCATCCCTTTAGATAGGTGGATACCATGTCTTAAAGGAGTGAAGCCTAGAATTATCCATATGAAAATGTTCCAAGATCTTCTTAATGTACCCATGTTGTGATAATCCCAAGATATTCTTTCGTTGTTTCTAAATAGCTTCAAACCCAAGATATAAGTGGCTTCTCCAAGATCTTTCATCTCGAAGGTATGGGACAACCAAATCTTAACACTGGTCATCATCCCTATATCATTCCCAATGATAAGGATGCCATAAACATAAGCATGATGAACACAATGGCGCTCCCACTAAGCTTCTTGTACACATATGGTTCATCAAGATTCTGAACAAAATCATAACTCTCTATGGTTCCGTCAAATCTTATGTTCCATCTACGAGAAGCTTGCTTGGGCCCATAGATGGATTTCTTCAACTTTCATACTTTGCCTTCCTCGATTATGAAACCCTGGGGCTGCTCCATATATATCCTCCTCGAGGTATCTATTGAGGAAAGCCATCTTGACGTCCATCTGCTTGATGTTGTAGTCAAGATGTGCAGCTATAACTAGCAGTGCCCTGATGGACTATAGCCACAAGAGAGAATGTCTCATCATAGTCGATGCCTTCTCTCTATATGTAGCCCTTGGCTATGAGCCATGCCTTGAAGGTCTCGACCTATCCATCATGTCCCCTCTTTCTCTTGAAGATCCGTTTACACCCACAGGGTTTTACCCCTCTAGGTGGATCCTCTAGGGTCCATACACCTTTCTTGTGCATGGAGTCAATTTTTGACTTCATTACTAGCATCCCTCTATCCATGTCATGATCCATGAGTGCTTCATAAAATGAAACTTTATCATTGTCAATTATCGTAGCACATGGAATCCGTACCTTTCAGGTGGTGAAACCACCCTCAAACTCCTTCGAAGAGGTACCGGTGTTTCATCTTCATTTATAACTTTAGTTTTTGGTTCAGGGATCTCAATATCCTCAGGAGATTCAATGAGTTCTTCATTTCATTTTTATCTGGACTCTTAAGGAAGTCATCCTTAAGAAATTTAACATTTCTAGAGATGAAGACCTTCTGAGTCTCAGGGTCGTAAAGTCGATATCCAATACCCTCCTTCACGTACCCAATGAAGTAGCACTCTCGAGTGCGAGATTCCTGCTTACTTGCATCTACGTTTTTCGCAAGGATCAAGCATCCTCAATTCCTCAAGTATCTAACACTATTCTTGGTTCCAAACCAAAGCTCATGAGGGGTTTTGGGTACAGACTTGATAGGAAACTTGTTCAGGGCCCTTGTCCATAATGGTCCCATTACGTCTTTCAGCAACACCATTAAGTTGAGGAGTTTCAGGAGGAGTGAGATTGGAGACAATTCCTTTCTCATTGAGGTATAACTTGAATTCATTTGAGAGGTACTCACCACCTCAGTCAAATAGAATCCGTTTAATCTTCCTATCGGTTTGGTTCTCAACCAAAGCCATGAACTCTTTGAACTTTTCAAAGGTTTCAGATTTATGATGTAGTAGGAAGATAAATCCGTATCGTGAATGGTCATCGATAAACGTCAGATAATATCGATATCCACTTAGAGTCGCAATAATGACGAGACCACATACATCAGTATGTATTAGGTCAAGAATACCCTCGCATCTTGTAACCTTATTACGGAAAGGCATCGTAGTCATTTTTTCTCAAATACAATGTTCACAGGTAGGTAAAGTTTGGACCTGTAGAAAATCAAAGGGTCTATCCTTTATGAATCTGTTGATCCTATCAACAGACAATTGACCAAGCCTTTGATGCCAAATAGTGTTCGAATGATTTCCATCCTCTATGGTTCTTTTAGTATTTTTATTAATGGCAGCAAAATTCATGATAGTTTCGTCAATGCACAATTCATAGAGTCCACCAGAAGTCAGAACACCATCTGTAATATATTTATCATAACAATTTATGGCAAGTTTATGAATGAATATCCATTTTTAACTAACTATGATACAAATAAAAGGTTCCTTCTAACATCTGGAACATAAAGACACTCTTTAAGTACAAGGACTCTTCCACTAGATAACTATAGTCTATAGGTCCCAACGATGACTGCCGCAATCATTACATCAGATCCCATCTGTATGACTATCTCCCCTTCATTAAGACTCCTAGTTTCCTGAAACATATGCAACAAATTACATACATGAACAGAAATACCAGAATCGATGATCCAACTACCTTCTCACCTGTGAGAAAGTTGGTTAACTTTCTCTATAGATTTAAGGTACCAGTTATGCTTCCGGTGTCCCGGCTTCTTGCAGTGATGATAGACATTGGTCTTTTTCGATGCTATCAGTATGGAAGCATTAGAAGATGAGCCAACAACTTAACTCTTTGTTTTTCTTCTAGACACCCTTGTTTTCGGTCGCGCTTCACCTTGACATGTGCAATCATTGCATTGCTAGTGGGATTGTCGTTCTTCATTACATGTTATGCATACTTTAATGAAATAATTAACTCAATATTGGACAAGTTCAACTTTTTCATGTGGTACAATACCACATAGTTATTGAAAGACTTGGGCATAGACAATAGAATAAAGTCATACTGCATATTTGCATCCATCTCAACCCGAGAGTTTTCAGTTCAGACAGATAACCAAACATTTTGATTATATGTTCTTAAACGGGAGTCCCTTCCTACATTTTATAGTGAATAATCTCTTTCATACTTTTAACACTAAGTGTGGTTGACATCATTGAACATCTCTTTTAGATTCAATATTATATCCCGAGATCCATTTCCACATGCTGCTTCTGAAGCACATTAGATAGAGATCCCAGAATATAACACTGAGCCAATATGATATTCATCATATTTTTCATTGTACTTTATTTCTTATGGTATAGCAGGGTTTGTGTACTTGTCCTTAGAGAGCACATAAGAGATGCACTCTGTTGAGAAAACAAGATCCAAATTACATATCCAATCCAAGAAATTCGATATGGTTAACTTGTTGACCTCCAGAAGCCTATTGAGTGGGTTCATAGATTTCATTATCTGAAATTATGAATGCACTATATTAGAATATATAAATAATTATATATTCAAAATTAAATCTATTATTAAGGATTTTTGATCGAATTAGTCTTGCCTTTTCAACTCTAAAAGTCCATTCTCTTATTAAACTTTCAAAGCAAGAGATATACTTACTGCTATATCTCTAGCAAGCTATGGGATCTCCTTTTCTATCTTTGTTACATCCCAATAATATGAGAAACTATAACTTAGATAAAAAGAAGCAGGAACTCATTCCTCCTTGCAAGTCCAACTTACATTTTCAAATTCGTTCTTAAACACTCGGTCCCACCACCCCTAAGGCGATGTTGACCCGTCGTTAATTGAATCAACCGTCAACATGACTAGAACTCATCATGCGCAATCCAATATCGCCCCAATAATATGAGGAACCGATATTGGGGTCACTATGCATAAGGCCTTACTCTTTCGAGAAGCAAAGAGCATGATCCATGTGCGCTTGTATGCAGGAGCTGTCACTTCGGATAGGCGCCATGATAATGAAACCCTTTGCCTTGACAGGAGACCATGGATGTCATTTACATGATCCTCTATATCACATTCAAAATTTAATTAATTATTATGAATCATATTCACATAATTGATTCTTCTAATGGAATTACAACTCTATTCATAATAGAGTGTTTAACTTTAATTTGATTTAATTAATTTAATCATATTAAAATAATTATCAATACAATTCAATCAACTAACAAACATTTAGGGTTTGCTTGATATTACTATATAGTATACACCCTCACAAGTACGTGTTATTCTGTGTTTTAATAATTAGAGTATAACTTGACTTACTCATATTATTTTTTCCTCAAAAATGGATCCGACCAGTACACTCAAGTTATGCTGGGGGGAGCATTTCCTTGAATGCAAGGCTCTAATTAGTAAACCAAGCTAGCATACCCAAACTAGACACCTTAACCATTTTGATTGAGAACAACACAAAATAATGTCAATGTACTCATGGTTTTATCGACCAACTTTGATGAACAATATTATACTATATAGTAATAACTTAATAATCTTAGGCATCTTAAAAAAAAAATTTGAGATCCTAAATTTCTAAGCATATCAAGCAACCATGTTTTACATGTAAAGTTTGTACTACAACTATTGTAGGATAAACTAGGGTTTTTATGAAACATACATCCCATGGCCATTGATGTTTATTCAATTATTCTCATAAATATTAAGCATCAATTTTAATTAGGGCAAATTCACAATTTCCATGATTTCATTGAATGATAAATACATTGAGCAAGATCATTTGATGATCCAATCATCATCTGACCCATCACCATTAAATATGGAATATCTAGGGAAAACAGAGTCAGAATCATGTGAAATAAATTCGAGCAGTTTGTTGTTTTGATTCTCTACTTAATCCAAGTGTTTATTTCATGTTTCATGATGAGAAAACAATAAGCAAATATCATTTTCTTACAGATCCGTGAATACATGCGAAAATAATTCCATAGCTGGAACTCTTCGAATTTTATTCATGTATGTTTGGTGCCAACAATTGGCTCCTATTTTTTGGATATATTTAGACTTTTAAATACATTTTAATAATCATAAAACATTCCCAACTAGTGCACAAACAATAAGTTTTTATTTTAGTGAAAAACAAAATCGAAACTTGCATCTTATGCCAAACAATGAGTCCCTGCACATCCGATATACAAAACCTTGTTCAGCTATGGTTTTGGATCATATACAAGACCTGAACCTGGCTATGATACCACTTGAAGGCTATGGGAAAAGCCTTAAATGCATCATGAAAGTGTAAAGATCTCATCCAATGTGATAGGGAGTGACTATTCATACTAGTAGCTCGGGGCAACGGGATTTTAAAAATTTTAAAGAGATGAAACCAGATGATTCGAGAACATTTCTCGAATCGTTTCATCAAACCACAAACAAGATAAAGGAATACCTCTTGAAGCATGGTTGCGATTGAATCTCTAAAGGAAGAGACCGCCTGTCTCAAGTCCGACCTGACAGAGGAGACGTTTGCGGGTGTGTTGATGAGACGCGAGCTTCTCACAATCCAAGATGAAGATCCTAGCAATGGATCTCTTGATTTCATCACACAAAATCCAATGTCTTATTCATGATCAAGGAGCACCGATGAAGGTGGAGATCTGCGAGCGATCGAAGCAGCGACATGACGATATATCGACGATGGCGACTCTCTCGAGTACAAGGGGTGGACAACCACACTTGAGAGAGAGAGAGAGTTGGGGTGTGAGAATGAGAGAGAGAGACTTGCAAAATGTTTTAAAAGAAGAGCTAGGGTTTCCTCTTTTTTATAGTATTTTGGGACTTCATGGATAAAAATCCATGTGCAACAAAATCAATGGTTAGATTGATTTGTGGTTTTAATCAATGGGCACGATCTTTGTTGCTTAAAAATGAAACAATAATTGATTTACAGTAAATTAAAAATATATTGAATTATCATCAATATAATTTAGTTTAATTAAATTAATTTGGATAATAGGATGAAGAAGGAGTCCACTTTCTAAATATAGGGAGATGACCACTCTTGATTAAGTCAAGGGTGGTCGTACCCCCTCTATATATGGAAGATGTCTCATCCTCTTAATTTATGTGAGATTTTGTATATCACATAATCATCTATATATTTGCAACAACTTTCATTGTGGATATATTCACAAAATTAATTCTGAATTAATTTAGGAATATTTTAATCATGCTATTGAAAAAAAATATGAATCAATGTATATCGAATTCATATCAACAATTAATTTGTGAATACTATTTACAATAAGCTCTCTCTAATATATTATAAATCACATTTATAATATATATAAATAATATGGATAGAGCTATCCACATTATTCATATCATTGATAATTAAATCGTATTTAAATATCTTGGATCTCCATTCTCAAGAGTCTAAATAATATGAATCATATTCATATTATTCATGATAATTAAATCACATTTAATTATCAATTTATCAATAATCAGATACATTAGTTAACAATTAGAATTATTCTTGAACCCTTTCAAGAATAATACGCTTTCTCCATGGATACTTGGAGATATGGACATTGCGATTGTATGTTCCACATACAATGACTAGGATATTGAGATCATATCTCAAATCCATATCTCGGGGACCTCTCATAGATATTTTATTAAATCAAAGCCATAAATCTAATCTTCTCATTGCAACTGAATCTTTTCCAGATCAATATCCAATATTTGGACTAAGATTAGTTACTTCTCTACTGAGAGAAGTCACTAAATGGAAGCGACATGGTTATACAATTGTTTATAATCACATAACCATCGAGTATTCCTAATACCCGTACATCCTACTTATTGGAAGACCTAAAATAAAATTGAAGTTTTAGATCTCTTTTAGACTGTCTTTTTCAGGGTTTTATCATTAAGTTTCTCATTTGGTCATTGGGAGTTGCTATCAATCATGTGATTTATAAAAGCATATATCATACCTACAAATTCTTATCTTGCTTCCAAAGCAAGTCGACCATGCATGGAATTTGATCGGTCCTAATACCTCATGAGTGAGCTCATGTATTCCGGTTAAGTAGTGAACCTATATGATCTATTTGAGAGATCATATTACCTATATTCCCTTATATGCACACCAACTCGTCGGTGTATAGACCTTGAATAGGTCATCAGTCTATCAGTCTGCCAAATGCACATACTTAGACATATAGTAACACAACTATCTCCGATCAGAGGATGCGTTCTTATATCATGACATCATACAACATAGGTCTTGGTTATCTCGATCTCGTTATGTTAACTCTTTGGCCTAACTTATCCGACAACTCTGAATCTCTATTCCTATGCAGAGGACCCACATCAAGAGGTCGGCCAGATATCAACATTTAGAGAAGGATTGCCATCTCCTTGTCAGACTGGAAATCATCTCTTAATAATCATTTGGCAGTGCTTGATGAGTCTTTAATATAACTCTTTATATATCATTCAAGCACCAGCCTCTATGGTTCAACAGTTGAATCAAAAATTGTATGACTATGAAGATGGCCATGGTACATAACCATAATTGTATTGAGGGACCTTATAGTGCAATCATTCATTTAATCTCAGAAAGAGAGTGAAATAAATAAATAACTTTTATTGATATAACAATAATTACAATAACATTTATTGTAGGAACAGTTCGCCTCCGGCTCACATGGCTAACATGTTGATCCAGTATAAAGACTTATAATGAAGGCTAAATGGGAAGGATGTCATCTTGACTACCTCCAATGGGATGTTGGGGTAGTGCATGGTACCGTAGATGCAGTTGAACTGCTCCAAGTGAATATAAGTTTCTTCATTCGTGTTGCCATGAAAGATAGGCAACAAAGACAGCAATTGTGGCGTGAGCACAAAGTGTCAGTGGATTATAGGTTTCCTTAAGTGTAGGTTTTTGTGCCTCTCTCCTCTGTTCCTCTCCATCATGGTTTTCATTTGCTTGAATTTTTTCTCCTCCATGTTAGTTCTCACCTCCTTCTCCTCGCTTTTCTCGGGCTCTCCGCATCTTAGTCAACATGTCCCTAAATGATGTTTGGGCAAGGGTTTATTCGGTCAGCTGTTGTTGTATGGCATGAATGCATGCTAGCATTTGTGCATTGACCTCATTTTGATCAACTTGTTGTTCCTTCACTTTAGGAGACATATCTAAGTCTGAATCCGACAATGATTCCAGATCAGGTCTTTCAACTGCAAGAGGAAACATACCCTGATCAGACTGAAAATAATCATCGAATGAGTGGAATTGTTCAAGATTAAGGTCAATCATGAACTTAGGGTGGGGGAAGTGTATGTAGATAGATCGTTCTCCATCCAAAAGGGGGTGAGTTCAGGACAAGAGTGATCCTGATTTATTTGTGATAGAAGAAGCTAGGAATCTCGAGATCATCTCAAATTATTAGAGATATCAGAGTTATGGAATCAATATAGGTGTCCGCGGATTCTGTACTAAGCCATCCCTGAGTCGACATCTTGAGAAACAAATAGAGTGAGATAAGGAATAATGAACACACAGATTGATGATAGAATAGAAGAGGAAGATAGAAGGCTCAAAAGTGAGTAGAATGAAAAGAAAGATACAAAAGTAGGGATGAAGAGCATGAAGGCACGATATCTTCGGATATTAACCTCAACTAAAATCCGAACCCAAGACAAGGGCTTCTTCACCGACTCTACAAAACGAAGTCGTGAAACTTCGATTATTTATCTTGGAGATTTTTTGTTATTTTTAGGCAATATTTTCAATCTTAGTCCTTACAACTAACCCTATAAGCGAGTGAGTACGACTAGACAAGCATCATGTACTTCCTACTTTCTTCGCAACTCAGTAGCCTGTACTTTTTAAAGGTCCTTGATATCAGGTCTGGATCCAATACTCAACAAAAGAAGTAGAGGAAGGAAGCCGATATGGCGAATCAAATACTTCCCTTTGTAGGGTACTTAGACGTGGCATGATGAGACAAGGACCCACCATCACAGTTCCCCTAAGCACAGTACTTCAGACTAAGTTCACAAGAGAACCTATCCCTACTCACCCATGCATTGAAAGAAGCACCAATTCTTTATGAATCAAAAAAGGAAACAAAAATCTATTTATGTGTATTTAAATAAGTTGTAAATATATAAATTAAGTATATAAAATAATAAAATTTGAAATACAAAACAAAAATAAAAAAAACCTATATAGGTAAATATACCTATAACTATGCATGTAAGTAGAAACTCATAATAAATAGCTCCCTAAAAATAAATAAAAATAGTAATTAAATACTATAGAAAATAGCAAACATTTTTAACTTTATACCCTAAAATTAATTAATTCACTACCTATTTATTATCGATTTTACCAATAATTTCTCCTTGGAATTTTTTGGTTAGTCCACTTGGACCAACCAGAAGGAACCTAGTTGACCTAGGCCGCATGTTATGAATCAAGCCATCTTCTCCCAATTTCCCCTTTCAATCCGTTGATTTTCTCTTCTTGATTCCTTCACGAAAAATCCTCTGCGATCTACCCTCAATCACGCCAACACTTTTTTGAAGTCAAAGATTCGTCGATTCAAGCAAACCCCAAATCGAATAAGCCCTCCTTGCCATGTCTATAAACAACCTCTTCCTCCTTCCCGATTTTGATCCCACTTTAATCCCTTAATCCATCCACCTTGTGCGTGAGTGTGTTCCCGGTGATAGCGAGGATACCCTCGAGGTGTTGGAGCCGAGCAAGGAGGAGGAGAGGAGGTCTAAGGCATCGCTCAGGTGAGGCCTCTACTCCATGGTCCCCAAGTATGAGCTACGCATTTTCTTCCATTTCTAGATAGAGTTAGCCTTAGGTTTTATATTCCCACATTTCATTTGTCTTTAGATCCATAGTTTAGCTTAAAATTTAAAATCGAAGATCGTCAGAGCTCTTTGCTCCGACTATGTTTCACTGTATCTCCGACTGTTTCACCCCACCATTTCATTCCCCATCGCGTGCTCTATCTTTTTCCCCATTTGGACCAACCTGATCCTCTCTGGATCAATGAATCAGAGCTTCTCCTCCATCTTATGCGGGAGCTCCTCCGTTCACCTCCATCCTTGTGTTATACAGATTCAAAGCAGGTCGAGGTGAATCACCTTGAACATAGGAACTTCCTTCTGCAGGGAATAGGCGCCAAGGACCCGAGTAGGGTCGATTCTGGTGCAGGAGGAGGTTCCCATGCACCCGATCCTTCCTAGAGCTCCAGGCCTCCCCCCAGCGAGGCCCAGACCTTCTTGATGGTGCCATTCGATGCAGGACGTCTCCAGGAAGCTCAGGAGAGTGTCAATAAGCTCCCAGGTGCCTGGGATGAGGAGAAAAATACAATCGAAGGAAGGACATGGAGGTGTTCTTCCATGTTATTCCTCCCCCTCCAGAGCCATCAGATCTTCATCGAGGTCCATATCTGATCTGGGTCATTCACTCCAGATGAAACGATTCCCCGTTCCTGACCGCAAATCGAGTAAGTGGAGCCTACATGGAGCTGCCACGACCGGTTGTGGTCACACATTAAGGGGTAAATTTCACATATGCCCTCGTCTTTTTGTATATTTCATATTTAAAGTTAGGTCTGAAGTGTAAATAATAGTGGTTAAATTGCATGGACCCCCTTGCATTTTTGTGTATTTTCATGTATATCCTACCAACTCACCTTACGTGAAGCCCCACATGAGGTGGGTATTTTACAACTATACCCTTGTAGGTTTTTGTATGTATAATTTGTCTCCAAAGTTGTATATCACATGTTAAATTTTGTAGATAAATTGCATAGTGGACCTTGAATGTTTTCTATATTGCAAATATGCCCCTACTAGGTGTTTTTAATCTAAATATTCATGGTTAAGTTGCACCTTAGCCCCTACATTTTTGTTTTAGTATTCTGAAATGCATGGAAACTTAATAATATTTGCAAAAAGGTCCCTGCCAGTATTCCATTTTTGTGCATGTATATCTAATTTTTATAATTTCATCCATGCTCCAAAAAACATGAAAAAATATGATAATATACCTGGATGCTTGATCTTTCATGCTATATTTATATTTTTTTCATTTTATGCACATTTCCTATTTATTAAAAATCAAATAGAGAATATTTTCTCCTTGTTTGACTTAAAATACCAAAAAATATAAAATCATGTTTACAAACTCCAAAAACAATATTTTGTCTATTATAACATCTTCTAGCTTCAGAGCAAAAATCTCTAAAAATAGAAAAAGATGAAACTTAAAAAAACTCCAAAATCCTATAAAAATATAAAAATTCTACAAAATTCCAAAAATGTTTATTTTTTATTATGTTTATATACATATATTAGTACATGTGAAAATTAGTTTTCAGAATTTTGACTTTAATTGATATTTTTAAATCTCTAAACAATTCGACATATTTATTTAATCCATGTTTTGGGATCTTGTGGATTTTAAAAATACCTTAAAAATTAGCAAAAATATCTAAAAATCATAAAATAGTAGAAAAATATTTAAAATCACAAAACATCCTATTTTGAAAATTTTGATTATTTTTATCTATATTTATAATATAATACCCTATATTGTATAAATATATATAGTTTATATTATTACTATGCTTATTATAAATACCTTATAAATTTTTTTAATATATATTCTATAATCAGGACTATATTTATTAATATTTCCTGATTTTTGTATATTTATTATATTTGTTATATTTATTATATCTTTTGTGCATTATTATATACACATTTATATATATAAATACATATCTACACATTATTAGGTGATATTTAAATTAAAAAGAAGTTAAAATTATATATATAATAATATAATCAAATAAAATTTAAAAATAGAAAACCACAAAAATAAAAAATGCATTTATGTACATAATTCAATCTTGATTAGCAATAATCATTAGGCTACCTTGTTTGCTCTCAATGGTTTGACCTCTACATGCTTACATGTTATACATCTTTGTTTGTAGAGTATAGTAAATTGTGCTTCACATTTTTGCCATTCATTGATTAATTATATATTGTGGGTACTTGTTCATTGAATCTGCTTTTGTGAGCGGTCACCTCAGTAACATTCCATCTTCACTCTTCTTTTAGTGAGGATAATTTCAGACCTTCGGGAGCTCGGGCTCAACAAATGGCACCGTTGTTGGGGAGCAACGTAGTGTAGCCTAATTTGTGCATAATTTTCTTTCATTTTATTTTTTATACAATTCTTTTCTTTCTTACTTGTGCATATTTATCGCTCTACTTCTTTGTACAAAATATTTGATTATTTGTGCTAATATCTCTCTTATTATGTTTAATACAAGGGCCTGCTACGTGAGGACCATTTCTTATGAGTCTATACAACCAAGCATGGTGGAGACTAGCCTTTTGGCCCCGGCCAGTAGGAGAGGCAACAAGCATGGCAAGGGGGAGACTTAGCTTAGATTTTAGTTTAGAATTTTGTTTTCTTTTTGGTGAGAGAGCAATTCATTTATTCATCATTATTTGTAATGATACAGGGATTTGGACATTACTCTACTAACGAGGTCCATTGCCCGAATGATTGTTCATCTGGGGTCGCGTCATGGCTTTTTTGCGTTTGTCGCCTTTATTTTACTTTGTTTTCTGATGTTTTGAGTTTTCAACCTTTCTTTTTATTTGTTTTGTGTGCATGGAGCCCCTAGATTTTAGACTGCTTGTATTAGTAATTAGGTCCAAACCTTTTTAAGAATTATGTGCCTATAGTCTCTTACGTTTGAATCTAGTCAAATTAATAATTGTTAGCTATTTAGACTTGAACCCATGTGCCGAGGGAGGCATCATAATGTGCTGTCATGACCCGTTGTGGTAGGCATCGAGATGTCTCCAAGACCGAACTCTAGGATACATTTCTGAATAATTAAGTATGGTTCTTTACGACTACCAATAGCTACTGTTTAGGGTAATTTTATTTATTGCACACAACCATGTAGATATGTTTAAAAATTATGTTTTGCATACCACATGGAGAGAGCCGGAAAGAACTGTAAGTTCTCTAACTCTGTTGCATCATTAGATTATATGGTGAGATTTCATTCATCGAATCAACTTGCATGACTTTTCGCTATCTCCCTCTGATTTTGAGCACCTAGGACTTAAATGAAACTTTACAAAATTGTTAGGTGCTTGTATGCAAAATATCCAAAAAAGTAAAAATCCAAAAATCTAAATCAAGGGGACTACTAATAAACTTTAACCTTAATTAAAATCTATAATGGACTACATTGTTTGGGGTTACTAAAGCCCTCATTATTTTCTGGTACCTTAGCAGGGGAACAAGACCCCTCCCATGAGCAAGGCACGATCTGCTAAGGATTAGAGCAAAAAACCCAGTCTATAACTGCCTTGTGTATCGTCTGGACTTTCGAAGTATTGGCACTTCTATCGTACGTGGATGAGTAGGACTTGGTCAAGGATGGTGTTCCCGCCTTATGTGGAACACTGACCCTGTCTGAAGTACTGAGCTTAGGCCACACCTTTACGGGTGTGTTTGTCTCATCGTCTTGCGTCCGAGTAGGGCCTTACACGCTCACGAGTGATTCCATTGCGAGCAGGGTCCGAAGTAGTGGTTTTATCTATCGGCTTCCTCTCTCTCATTCTTTGGCTGAGTAGGGATCCAGGAAGGGTTACAAGGACCTCAAAAAGTGCATACTACAGCTTATAAAGGAGGAGGACAAGTACATGTACTTTTCTGGTAGTACTCTCGCTCCTATAGGGTTAGCAACTAAGGACATGTTAAAAGATATACATGAAATAACAACTCTAAAAATAAAAAGATAAAAATATTCGATCCTTTACGGCTTAGCATATGTAGAGTTGGTGACCCCGATTTTGTATTGTGTATTGTATGGATCTAGATTAAGGTTCAAAGATCAAGTCTCGTGTATTTGCACAAATTTTGTCTTGTGTGCTTCCTCTTAGACCATGCTTACTTCGAGCCTTTCTACGATTTTACAATCCTTTTATTCCTCGTTGACCATCGTATCCTTCCTCTTGCATAGATCCTTATTTTCCTCTACGATGTCACGTCGAGCCATGGATGGTTTATTCGAGACTCCGCCAACACCCACATCAATTCCATGGACTCAGCATCGCCAATAATTTGAGGCCATTCTCGAGAACCGATTCGAACCTTGCAAATCGATCTCCAAACTCCTTGTCTTCTTTCCATTCTCTTTTCATTTCTTAATAAACTGGGACCACTCTTGCCTCCATGTCCGTCTGTTGAGAATGGAGGTCGATTTCAGTCCATATCTTTTACTCCATTCACAAATGTCTAGATTAACCTTAATCCCAGATTCATCAATTTAGATGGTACTCAGTTTCACAGTATTTTGATTGGGATACCTCTTGCATTACAGATAGAAGTCAGTCCTGGATCCCAATCTGGAGATTCTTTTGTCAGATTCAGACCCAGAGATGGCTCCTCATGGCAAAGGGAAAGAATAGTAGACACGCCAACCAGAACAGGGCCAAGCACCCGATCAGAACCAGGTGAATGCTCAATTGTCGGCTTTCATCCAACAACTGACTGAGCAGACACTAGTGCAGACTGCATTCCAATTCATGATGAATGATATGAGGAACATACCCAGAGGAGGAGGAAGAAATGATGAACCACCCCGTGATGATTAAGAATAAGAGGAGTCGAAGAATGAGAATCCTAATCCTACAATGAAAAAGACTTATAACCCTCGAGACAGCCAGATGACCAAGTGGATTTGCATCCCACCGGTGCATGCTCACTCTGAGCTAAAGCCTCAATTCCTTATTCTTGTGCCCACCTTTCATGGGAATACTAATAAGGAACCATATTTCATGGGAATACTAATAAGGAACCATACATTCACCTGCAGCAGTTCTCTCACATCTGTAGAATTATACAATACTCTGACTGATAACTGAGATTTTTTGAGGGTCTAGAAATCTCACAAGGCGAGAGATCCAGTCGATGCGTCGACCGCTCAATAAACCTCAATCAATCAACAGATAACCCACAATATGAATAAAGCAATAAATATAAAAAATGTGGAGTTAAAATTTATTATAACTCCACAACAATGTATATAGCGTGTAAGTATGTGTTGAGGTCGAATACAGGGAGCAAACGGGAGAAGGAGGCACAAATAATGCTCAAAAATGCACCTTTTATCTCTTGTCCAAGTTATTATTTTTTGTCGGTTTTTAATTTTATATAATTTTTTATTTATATTTTTGTAATTAATTTTTAATTTTTCAAATTTTATATTTTCTTCTTATATTTTATATTTTATATTTATATTACCTTTTCTTTTATATAAACAATATAACATATATAAGGCTTTATATATACAATATATAGTAATATATTTATAAATATTAATAAATATAGATAAAATTAAGAAAATAAATTGTTTTTAGGGTTTTTAAATCTTTTTTAATTTTTATATTATTTTCCAGGAATATTTGCTATTTTTTATGCATTTTTAAAGTCAACAATATCCCAAATACTGGATAAATAAAATACCCGAAATTGATTTGGATTTTTAAAATGGTAAATAAATCCCAAAATTACCATAATTAATTTTAATATGTAAATATGTATATAAATAAAAATAATAAAATAGAAAACTTATTTTTGGATTTTTAAATAAGTTTTTAGATTTTTATGAAGGATTTTAGGGTTTTTCAATTTTTAAGCTTTTTATTTTTCAATTTTTAGTGATTTTTGGTCTGTGATTAAAATACAGTAAAATAGACTATATATATGTGTGTGTTTTTTTGGAATTTGTATAGATGCTTTATATTTTTTTGATATTTTATAAATCAAATTGGGAATAAATAGGCTCCCTTTCATTTTTAATAAATAGATTCAATGCAAAAAATGGCAATTAAAAATAATGGCATGAAAGTATAAAGCATGGATCATTTAATCCTATTTTTGTAGATTTTTAGGAGCACATTAACTATATTTAATAAATAGAAAAACAACATAAAAACTAACGTCCTAGCAGAGGCATAATCACAAATAAAATAAAAGACAAGGGCACAGATGCAATTTTGCCAACATAATAAAATATTTATTTAATTTTTAAAGACTAATTTACAATATATAAAAACGTCAAGGTGTAATTTACAATTTTGCCACCACGTGAGGTGACGTGGACTGGACCCAAATGTAAATTCATAAAGCTCAGGGGTCCATTTACAAAATGACCATTTTATTTGCAATGTTATATTTTAATTACATGACTAAATATTAAATACAAAAATATACGGGGTAAAATGTGAAAATTACCCCATTTAATGCGCGATCGGACGGTGGGGACCCTTTCACTAATACATGGGTCGCCTCCTTACGCGTCGATGACATTTCGCCGATGAATGGATGAGATTAGATCGCGAACGGCGATCTGACGGTTGAAGCTCGGCGACCTCCAATGGCTCTGATGCAATCTAGGACTCCATTCTTGATCGACTGGCGATGGAGGGGTCCGGAAGAACACGGGAGGAACTCGCCTGGGGCGAGTTTGGATCTGGAATAGCGAGCTCATCCGACCTTCTCCGTCGCCGCCAAGTGTCTCTAGGTGTTCCTGGACGTCCTCCGCGTCAAATGGTACCTTTGATTGCAGCCTAGGTGCTCAAGAATGATTCGACGACGGTGCTCGACCTGGGCCTGTTTTCCAACTGTCAATGCTCCTTAGATGGAACTTCTAGACCTGCAAACAAGCTCAAAAGCGTCGGAAGGAAAAGGCGAGGGGTCCGGGCTTTTACTGGTGGAGGAACGGGATGAGGCGTGGCAGAGTGGTTTGTCTCTGGCGAACAGTGGTGGAAGGAGACAGGCGGGCCAGATCAAGGGTTGATATGGGTGAAGGAAATGTGGATCGAGGTGGAGAAGCATCGGGGAACGAATTGGGATGGTCAGCAAGGGTCAACGTGTGGAGACGGTGGAGTGAAAGTTCACCGGAGCGGAGCTCCGGCGAACTACGAATCACATATTTTACACTAAATCTACGATCTAAATGATAAACTAAATGCTTGATTAAATTGTTGCAATTGAACTCTACCTAAAAAGATGATAAAAGCGCAGCTTTTACCTGGGTTTGACGCCAAGAGCAGCGGTGGTCGGAGTTGGTCGCCTTGGTGCACCTTTGCTCCGTAGACCGCTGCGAACTCAGGGGATCCCCTCCTGTCACGAGGGTGCTATGCTTTTGCCGAGTCACATGGTTTCAGGGGTTAGAAGATGACCAAACTTTCAATGGAGGCTGGAGGTATTATTTATATACAAGACGAAGTAGCCTTATTAACCGGGCAAGATCAAGGGAATCGAGCATGTACAGGAGATCTACAAGGCTGGTGGATGTACAACGATCCATGATTATTTTCTCTGAAGGAGTCGATGAAAATTGATGGAGGGATCGATCGGGAAAATGCATGAAAATGGGGGAAAGGACTGTTCTGACGTGCCAGGGGGTCTGAAGGGACAGCTGATCAGGGGTCAATTGTTAAAGCGCAACCATTGGGCCATGTAGGCTCACTAGGTGACAAAACATCTTATTTATTAAAGAATAATTATTTAAAAATAATAAATGCTATTATTGTTTTTTGTGTATAATATAAAAAATGTTTATTGTTTACTGTAGTATTTTATTGATTTTTATTTATTTTTGATGTATTTTATTAGTAGTTAATTTTTAATAGTGTATTTATAGATATATTTACCTATATTAGGTACGGTTTTATTTTTATTCTGTATATTTTATTTTATAATTTTATTCTTTTATTTTATGTATTTATAACTTATTTTCATGAATATAAACACATTTTTATTTTATTTTTATGATGTTATTTGTACACTTAGATAAATAGATGTGTATATTTTATAGGTATGGTATTTTAACTCTGTTTTATATACATCTTTTATTTTAATGTATTTTATTGAGTTTTATTTTAGTTTGGTATTTTTCATAGAATATAGATAATATTTAAAATATTACAAAAAATATAAAAGGATAAAGAATGAAAGAATATGTTTTCCCTTTATTTATATACATGTATAACTATAAGCATTTTGCCTATATTTTCGCATAGACTTATTTTATTTTTCTTTTTGGTTTAGTTTTTGTTTTAATATGTACATATGTCAAAAATAATAATCACATAATTATAAAAATATAAATTTGTAAAAAGAGTGAGAAATGAATAAATTGAATATTCTAATCGGTATAATATACATTGAGGGCCAAAAACCTAATTTTCAAGCGGTAACTCCAAAAAATATGAAACAACCACCATTAAATAGCCTGTGAAAAGTTATATACAATTAGAGGTGATTTTGATATGTCTTCAGTTTTTATTTGAAAGATATGGGTCTGAGAAGTTGGGTTTTTGGCTTTTCGTTTTGAGTATAAAATGAACACGGTGTATTATTCTTGTACAAACTCAATTTTATATTTTATTTACATTATTATATCAACTTTCATGTACAAAGTTTCTTCATTTGATGACTAAATAATGAAGAATTTGTCGAAAATGCATAAATATTGAATAAAAGAATTGGGTTTTATTTTATTTCTGGCCCTTATCTCCCCCTACTTTATTCCTTGTTGACCAACTCAATTCTTGACATGGTCTCGGGATTTAGGGTCATAAAATACCTTCGATATTTAATTATTTTTCTTTTCTTTTCTTTATTCTATAATTTTGGTGTTAAAAATAGTATTATTTTCACAATAATTGCAATAAATGATGAATGCTATTTTGTACAAATAAATACTATTTACATGCATTAGCTAGGTATTTTATGGCCAAAATGATAGAATAAAGGTGACGAAATGGAGATTCATCACCCCCTTTACTTGCCTTTGCTAGTCTCTAGCAATCACTTATGTAATAAGTATGAAAAGTATAAAGAAGAAAAGAAAAAGAAAGAATAAATGGAATTGATTTCAATAATTAAACTTGTCTTCACAAAATCAAAGTTTGGAGCTCAGGTTAGACCTTGATGTGAAAATGTGTGTGGAACCTGGTCGGGAACCAAATTCAAAACACAACAGCCTTAGAGAGTTACAGAACTCGGTTCAAACCACCTCAATAGCCAGATCAGAACTAGCCTACGTCATACACAAACCCTTATGACTATGAAGCTGACTTGTACAGTGTAAGCGATAGTGGCTCTCCCCAACTAAAATGACAAAGGAACTAACTTCTATAGAATGACAACCCAATGATTCCCCAATCCAGCACTCTGTCCTTGAGGAGCGGGGTATTCCCTTCTAAGTTCAAGTGGCATCCAACTCAAGAGGAGGAGGTGAAAAAAAGAATAGACAGTAGCCAGTGTAGCTACCTATCCCAGGATGCATGACCAATGTAGTCAAGTCATCCAGTTGCAAGCTGACATGGTATAACTTTGATGCTCAAGCTTGCTTATTTTTTATACACCATATACATACTCCAACATGCATTTTATTTTTATCTGCAGACCTATCCACTTTTTTTGGAGTTTTTTAGAAATACTATATACAACAACATTTACATAAGGAGTTTTTCCTCTTGAGCCAAAAGACTATCCTTCTTTAGAAGCATTATTGCAACCCCACTCTCCTATCTTTAGACTTCATGGCAACTGGACTAGGTTAGGGTGCACTTCCCTTCCTAGACGAGGATGAATGTTTCCACTCGTGTGCATCTCAAACCGAAAAATCCCTTCCCCTCACCACTCCAACTGAGTTGAGCCAAGTGAAAGGTGCAAGTGTCCAAGTTAGGTCACAACCGATAAGAGTCATGTGTGCGTCTCGAAAGTTCTAGTTAGTCATTTGAGGTGACTTGAACCCAGCCCTGAGCCTCAAAGAATTAAGTCCCAATGGACCTGAAGTACCTTAAACCTAGTTCCCATAAGGTTCCAGTGCACTTAGGTGCAGTAAGGTCCAACCAAGCTCCAATCTTCGACTTTATTGGACTAGTTCAATCATCAAGCTTAATTCAAAAGAATGTGAATGATATGCAAATGTTATGTACAATGTAGAAAGAATGATGCTATTTTCAAAAAGAATTTGAAAATGAACAAAATTTTTACACAAAGAATTTTGCAAAAAAGAATTTTTGCACAAGAAGTATAAAATATGTACAACTATTTACACGGACGTGCTTCTTTTTATTTATAAGGATTAATAATTTAAAAAATTTACAGTTTTAAAATATTATTTGTTATTAGTATATACATGAGTGATAAAGAATTATTATCATTTATTATTATTTTTTATATTGATATATATATTCCTCAAACTTATTTGAAAGTATTTTTTGAAAATTATAGTTCAAAATATATTTTTGCAAATATTTACAAATATTTGAAAACTAATTTGCAAAGGTTTTACAAATAGTAGATATAGATTTTTACAATATTTTTGCAATCATTTTCCAAACATTTGCAAATAGGTTTTCAAAATAATTTATTTCACACAAAGAAATAAATTTTATAAACAAAATATTTTTTACAAAGGTTGAAAATATTTTACAAAAAGTTTTCCAAATAGGTCAAACCATTTTTCAAATCATTTTGCAAAACATTTTAACCTGATTTATTAATCAATATATACACAAAGGATTTTTGAGGAATATATATCCTTTTATTAATTTATTTAAAGAATTTTATATTTATATATAGTATTTTAGTAATTTAGCCATATTATTAGAAATACGAAAGTACGAGTTTTGGCTAAAGTATATATAGAGTATATACGACCTCCTTTACGTAGCATGAGTTATGTCCTCATAGACCGAAGAAGAGAAAGAGAAGACATAACTCATACTGAGTATAGAAAAGCCTATACTACAACGAATGAATACGAAATGAAAGAATGAAGAGATAAATGAATAAGAAGGTGACCGTCCTCCCCTATACTTAGGATCAAGAAATCCTAAGTATAGAAGACTATACTCAAAGAAAGGAGGGTCAAGGGTAGGAATAAATGGATCACAGATCGGTCTATCCCCCCTGTACTTAGGGTGAGATATTCCTAAGTATAGATGAACAAATCAACAAGAGAGGAGACAGTGGAGGGGATCAACGAAGAAAGAATCTTGGGTGCACACCCCCTTATACTTAGGACAGAGTACATCCTAAGTACAGAAAACTGACAAAAAGGGCGACACCTTGTTTTTAGAAAATGAAAGAGGAAAAGGAAAAGAAGAAAAGACATATACAGATAGATGACAAGATCATAGAGAATGTACGTATCACTCCTCTTATACATAGGGTGAAAGATCCCTAAATATAAGCAACGACAGGAGTGATGAAACAGAACGTAGAAGAAACAACACGGTGTGTACCCCTTATACTTAGGACAAAGTACGCCTTAAGTATAGACATAAAGATATGGCGCATGATCTGGGGTACACGTGACATGCGAGAGAAAGAATGAATGTAAGACGAAACACATAAATACAACAAGGTAGACTGGTGAAGTGCAGGACGGTATCTGACAAATGACTACCGTACACTCATCATCGTCTCCCTGTGAGAATGACGATGCAATCAGAACGTGAAAAGACACCCGGATATACGACCAATTGGGTGTTGGCTATTAGGAAAAAGAGATCGAAAACTGAGTAAGTTTCCGGTAGCGAAAGGGAGCAACGACTCATAAGGAAAGAATGATAGATCGGAGCTGTTACCGTAAGACATGGAGGGAGAAGGAACAATTTGATCGCTCTAAGTCAATTATGGTCATAGAGATGTACAATCAGTGAAAAATAGGAGACTCTCAATGTAGCGGCATGATATCCGGTGGTCAAAAAGTCAAGAGGGTTAGGGATACACTGAACATCACAATAGATGGCTCAACCCTACGAGTCCTCAAGGTGAGCAGACTCAGATGACTCAAGTATCTCAGAAGACTCGGCTCGTACTCCAAGAGGAAGGAAACACAATCAGAGAGGAGATCGAGTACACAAATCAGAAGACTCGGCTTCATGCTCCACCAGAGAGGAGACACCAGAAATGTAGTATCCAGAAAATGAAGTACCCTCCATAGATAACCATCGGGGAGTAGTACATGCTAGTCAATGAATAATCAGATAGAGCTTACCCTTGCGAGGGTCGTCAAGATGAGCAGACTCAAAGGAGTCGGATCCATCAAACAGATCATCAGAAGCTGTCACGTTAGGTGATAGGTCGGCTACCAGCAGAGGAGACCGGCGAATCTAGAAAATGTGGCAGTGTCCCGCAGACAACCGTAGGGGAGCATACTGCCAACTAGGCATCGACTAGTCAGAGCAGATGGCTCATCCTTGCGAGGACCATCAAGGAGAGCGAACTCAAAGGAATCCAGTCAAATAGATCCCAAGATCCAACAAATCAGATACGATCAAGGCAGTGGGGAGCAGGACGACTCAGTTCCGTGCTCCAACAGAAAGGAGGCACAATCAACAAGTGAAATCAAGCGTAAAGAATGTGTTGCATTTTCCCGCAGATAGTCCTCAGGGAACAATGCAAATTAAGCAAAGAATAGTCAAATCAGATCTCAGCCTTGCGAGGGTCGTCAAGGAGAGAGGGCTCGAAGGAGCTGGATCCATCATATGGATCCTCAAAGGAGGTCTCGGCAGGTGACAGTTCGACTACCATCAGAAGAAACCAACAGCTCAAGAAATTGTCATAGTCTCTCGCAGCTAACCCTTGAAGAGCACTATGAACTAGACATGGAATAAGCAGGGCAGAATAAAACTCGTCCTTGCGAGGACCGTCAAGGAGAGATAACTCAAAGGAGCCAGTGGATTTGGCCTCGTGCACCGACAAACTGGGCACACAATCAGACATGGAGGCCAAACAATAAAATCAGATGATGCAGTTTCATGCCCCAACAAGGTGGAGACATAGTCAGTGAATAAAACTGATCGTAAAGAAAATGTTGTGTCCTCCCGCAGATAGTCCTCGAGGAGTAAGGCAAACTAGGTCAATCAAGACATGGGAATGCTGGCATCACATCTCAGGTCCTCAAAGTCATCAATCGATCAATCCTCCATAGGGCATAAGATCACGAGGGACAAAAGATCAATCTCATCAGTTATAATGTGGTCCCTCAAGTTAATCCAATCCGCTGAGATGGCACAAAATATAAGAAAAAATCCTCTAAGCGCCATGGGTGGATGGACGAGTCAGGAGATCGAGGATGGATCAATCAAGGAGATGAGGGAGATCATGTGGGTTCCAGTCACCATCACTTTGAAGTCCAAATCAAGATAGTCAAGCAATCCTCTAAATCCAGATGGTAGGAACCTCAAAATAGATCGATCATTCATAGCTTATGAAATCATCATCAAATCAGCACACTATGTCACATCCTCAATCCGGTGTGCGTGATCAAAAATCCTCAATAATGAGTCACACCTAGTAATTTTGCATCATCAAAGTCCTCAATAATCTCCAAGCACATATCAAGTCCAGATCCACCAAATGTAGCATACCAATCTCAGCATCCTTAAAATGGGTCCGACTTACTCAAATAATCAATGGAAGTCATAATCCTCAATGTGGGCTATATCTGTAAGCACAATGATCTTAGGTAAGAGAAGAGATGATACGGGGGATACGAGGAGGGCAGGCGAGAGGAGAACGAAACAAAGACAGAATTGTGTGTTCCACACAAGGCGAGAACACATCCAAAATTATGGTTCAATGAGAGGGTCTCCTCGAACCGGACTAGATATGGGTGATATGGGTAAGGAGAAAAACCACAATATCCGGCGAAGACGATGAAGCTCAGGACCCAATAAGGACACGAATGCATATGGGGAAATATATGTATAAGAGATGTAGAAGGACTCAATGACGAAAATACTCACACACACACACGAGACTGAAGACTCTAAGAATGAATGAAATGCAACCGGTCTCAAAGTCGCAATCAATACACAAAGCAAACCCCCAGTTCACCTACTCAACACAGTGAAGACCGAGATGTGGTCTTTTTATCTTGATGATTTTAGAGTTAGGTGATCATCCAAAAGTTGTACACATCGAAGACAGGCTTGGGATTTGGGCCCTAATCCTTAGCGTGTACGTGAGAATAAAATGTACATATAAGGAGGGCATTGCTCTCCCCAAGACAAGGAATCCACTACGTTTTATTTTAGATATCAAGTAGAGCTAACAGTCCTGATTTTATTTTGGTTATCACTTTTTTTGGTTTATTTTCAATGCACGTTCCTAATGGTTTTCCAATTCTATTTGACATCCTAAGTGAGCAAAATCAGAGGGAGAATGTCAGAAAAGTCATGCAAGTCGGAAATCGATTATGCATGCAAAGTCAGAAGACTTACAATGCTTCCCAGCTCTCTCCATGCGTGATGTATAACAGAATTGAAAATCTATGCTAGATTTAAATGCAAACTGATGAAATAACCCTAGATACAGAAATTGCTATTGTCGTAAAGAACCGCATGCTATATATCTAGATATGAGAACCAAAAGTCCGATCTCTGAAGTGCATCAGTGTCTGCCACAGCAGATCCTACAAGCGTTGTATAGAATTTCTCCTGACGCTTAATCTCAAATATAAATAAATAGCAATTCAAAATTTGACTAAGTCTAGAAGCGAAGGTATAGGTAGATGCAATTATATTAGGGGCTTTGGACCTTAATCAATCAAGCAAGCAGTTCCTAAGCTAAGGCTCATTCACACAAAATAAATAAAACAAAATCGGAAAACAAATAAAAATAAAGTGAGAAAAACGGCGAGGCCCCCAAGGGAACAATCCCTCGGGCAGTGGGCCCCGTGAAGTCACTGTACCTAAGAGTACAAATTATTACACATAGATGTCACTCTCTCTCTCACACACACATGAATATATATAATAATAATAATGTAAAACTAATAGTCTGCTCTACAAAATTCACCTCTGCTTGCTCTTGATGCTCTCTCCTACCGGCAGATTCAGAAGGCCGGCTCGCCTTGCTTGGGTGCGTTGGCCCTCCTAGGATGTCCTCCTTCACGTAGCGATCCCTTGCATCAAGGACAAACAAAGAGAGTGGTCAGCATAGTCAACAATAATATCAAATAATAAATGCATAATAAATAAATGAATAATCAAAAATAAATAAATGCAAAAAATAAATGAACAAGAGATAATAGACCAACAAAATAATCTCCAACTATGCGACGTTGCTCCCCGGCAACATCACCATATGATAACTGAGATTTTTTGAGGGTCTAGAAATCACACAAGGCGAGAGATCCAGTCGATGCGTCGACCGCTCAATAAACCTTAATCAATCAAAAGATATCCCACAATATGAATAAAGCAATAAATATAAAAAATGTGGAGTTAAAATTTATTATAACTCTACAACAATGTGTATAGCATGTAAGTATGTGTAGAGGATGAACACAGGGAGCAAATGGGAGAAGGAGGCACAAATAATGCTCAAAAATTCGCCTTTTATCTCTTGTCCAAGTTATTGTTTTGTGGGTTTTAATTTTATATAATTTTTATTTATATTTTTGTATTTGATTTTTAATTTTCCCAAATTTATATTTTCTTCTTATATTTTATTTTTTTTATTTTTATAATACTTTTTCTTTTATATAAACAATATAACATATATAAGGCTTTATGTATACAATATATAGTAGTATATTTATATTAGTAAATATAGATAAAAATCAGAAAATAAATTGTTTTAGGGTTTTTTTATATCTTTCTTTTTTTATTATTTTCCAGGAATTTTTGCTAATTTTTTGTGTATTTTAAAGTCAGAAATATCCCAAATAGGGGATAAATAAAATACCCGAAATTGATTTGGACTTTAAAAATGGTAAATAAATCCCAAAACTGACCAAATTAATTTTAATATATAAATATGTATATAAATAAAATTATAAAACATAAAAACTCATTTTTGGATTTTTAAATAATTTTTTAGATTTTTATGAAGGATTTTAGGGGTTTTCGATTTTAAGCCTTTTGTCTTTCAATTTTTAATGATTTTTAGTCTGTAATTAAAATTGGATAAAATAGCCTGTATATTATTTTTTGGAATTTTTACAAACGTTTTTCTTTTTTTTAGTATTTTATAAATCAAACGAGGAATAAATAGGCTCCATTTCATTTTTAATAAATAGATTCAATGTAAAAAATGCCAATTAGAAATAATGGCGTGAAAGTATAAGGCATGGAGCATTTAATCCTATTTTTGTAGATTTTTAGGAGCACAATAACTATATTTAATAAATAGAAAAATAACATAAAAAATTCCTAGCGGGGGCATAATCGCAAATAAAATAAAAGATAGGGGCACATATGTAATTTTGCCAACATAATAAAAATTTACTTAATTTTTAAATACTAATTTACAATATACAAAAACACTAGGGTGTAATTTGCAATTTTACCACCTCGCGTAGCCCTCCACGTGAGGTGACGTGGACTGGACCCAAATGTAAATTCATAAAGCTCAGATGTCCATTTGCAAAATGACCATTTTATTTACAACGTTATATTTTAATTACGTGACTAAATATTAAATACAAAATGGTGTGGGGTAAAATGTGAAAATTACCCCCATTTAATACGTGATCGGACGACGGGGATCCTTTCACTAATACACGAGTCGCCTCCTTACGCGTCGAGGACATTTCACCGATGGACGGATGAGATTAGATCGCGGATAACGATCTGACGGTTGAAGCTCGTCAACATTCAATGGCTCTGATTTGACCTCGGATTCCATTCTTGATCGAATGACGATGGAGGGGTTTGGAAGAACACTGGAGGAACTTGCCTGGGGCGAGTTTGGATCTGGAATAGTAGGCTCGTCCGACTTTCTCCGTCGCCGCCAAGTGGCTCTACGCGTTCCTAGACGTCCTCCGCGTCAAATGGTACCTTGATTGTAGCTCGGGTGCTCGAGAATGATCTGGCGATGGTGCTTGACCTGGGCCTGTCTTCCAACTGTCAACGCTCCTCAGATGGAGCCTTCCAGACCTGCAAACAAGAGCAAAAGCATCGCAAGGAAAAGGCGAGGTGTCCAGGCTTTTATTGGTGGAGGAACGGGGTGAGGCACGACAGAGTGGTTTGTCTCTGGCGAACGGTGGTGGAAGGAGACATGCGGGCCAGATCAAGGGTTGATCTGGGTGAAGGAAAGGTGGATCGAGGTGGAGAAGCATCAGGGAATGAATTGAGATGGTCAGCGGGCGGTCAACGAGTGGAGACGGTGGAGTGAAAGTTCATCGGAGCGGAGCTCCGGCGAACTACGAATCACAGATTTTACACTAAATCTACGGTCTAAATGATAAACTAAATGCATGATTAAATTACTGGAACTAAACTCTACCTAAAAAGATGATAAAAGTACAGCTCTTACCTGGGTTTGGCTCCATGGAATAGAGGTGGCTGGAGTTGGTCGCTTGCGTGCACCTCCACCCTCCGTCGACCACCGCGAACTCAGGGGATCCCCTCCTGTCACGAGGGTGCTATGCTTTGGCAGAGTCACAGGGTTTCAGGGGGTAGAAGATGACCACACTTTCAATGGAGGCCGGAGGTATTATTTATATACAAGACGCAACACCCTTATTGATCGAGAGAGATCAAGGGAAACGAGCTATGTACATGAGATCTACAAGGCTGGTGTGGATGTACAATGATCCATGATTATTTTCTCCGAAGGAGTCGACAAAAATTGATGGAGGGATCAGCCGATAAAAATGCATGAAAATGGGGGAAAAGATTTTTCTGACGCGCTAGGGGGTCTGAAGGGACAGTTGACCAGGGGTCAACTGTCAAAGCGCAGCCATTGGGCCACTTAGGCTCACTAGGCGACAAAACAACTTATTTATTAAATAATAATTATTTAATAATAATAAATGATTTTATTATTTTTTAAGTATAAAATAAAAAATGATTATTATTTAAGATAGTATTTAATTATGATTTTTATTTATTTTTGGTGTATTTTATTTGTAGTTAATTTTTAATAGTGTTTTTATAGGTGTATTTGCCTATGTTCGGTATAGTTTTATTTTTATTTTGTATATTTTATTTTATTATTTTATTCTTTTATTTTATATATTTATAACTTATTTTGATAAATATAAACATATTTTTATTTTATTTTTATGATGTTATTTGTACACTTAGATAAATATATATATATATTATAGGTATATGTATAGGTATTTTACCTGTGTTTTATATACATATTTTATTTTAATGTATTTTATTGAGTTTTATTTTAGTTTTGTATTTTTATAGAATATAGATAATATTTACAATATTACAAAAAATATAAAAGAATAAAGAATGAAAGAATAGGCTTTCCTTTTTATTTATTTACATGTATAACTATAGGTATTTTGCCTATATTTTCGCATAGACTTATTTTATTTTTCTTTTTGGTTTAATTTTTGTTTTAATATGTACATATGTCATAAAAAATAATCATAGAATTATAAAAATATAAATTTGTAAAAAGAATGAGAAATGAATAAATTGAATATTTTAATCTGTATAATATACAATGAGGGCCAAAAATCTAATTTCCACACAGTAACTCCAAAAAATATGAAACACCACCATTAAATAGCTTGTGAAAAGTTATATACATTGATATGTTTTGAGTTTTTATTTGAAACATTTGGGCTTGGGAAGTTGGGTTTTTGGCTTTTCATTTTGAGTATAAAATGAACACTGTGTATTATTCTTGTACAAAATCAATTTTGTATTTTTTTTTACATTATTATCTACAACTTTCATGAAAAAGTTTCTTCATTTGATGACTAAATAATGAAGAATAAAATATGTGTCTAAAATGCATAAATATTGAATAAAAGAATTGGGTTTTTATTCTATTTCCGGCCCTTATCTTCCCTTACTTTATTCCTTGTCGACCAACTCAATTCTTGATTTGGTCTCGGGTTTAGGGTCATAAAATACCTTCGATATTTAATTATTTTTCTTTTCTTTTCTTTATTATATAATTTTGGCATTAAAATAACATTATTTACACAATAATTGCAATAAATGATGAATGTTATTTGGTACAAATAAGTGATATTTACATGCATTAGATAGGGTTTTTAAGGCCAAAATGATAGAATAAAGGCAATGAAATGGATATTCATGACCAACATCCCATTAGGCGTAGTCAAGATGACCATGTTTCCCTTCAGTCTCCAAGACAAGGACCTGTACTGGGTCAACCATGTTTTACCTCTCGGTCGACGCAATCAGATGCAAGCCTAAATTAGCAACTTCTCCAAGGCTACCCACGAGTCGATTCATGAAGCATGGGAGCGATTCACAAATCTGCAGAACAAATGCCCCCACCATGATATACTGAGGACCAGCTTGGTCCAACATTTCTTCAGGGGCCTGAATGTTGAAAGTCAGAGATTTTTTGACACTACCTGTGGAGGATCCCACTTCAATAAGGATGAAGATGTAGTCTAGTAGATTTTTGAAGAAATGGCCGAAGGAGAGGTCACCCTCTCTTCATCTCGTGCATATCAGAGGCATTCCTAGGTCCTCCACAAGTCAGTCTACTTGGCAGCTTCATATGAGGCAGAGAGAGATGAGAGCTCCAACCTCAGCATCATTGGGGGTCATCTCTCAGAGGTTGATATCATCGAGAAGCGATCACTGGATATCGAAAAATTAGCTACGACCAAACAAAGAACCCAGAATCTGGACAAGTTAAATCAGATCACCAATCAACTGGAGTTGCTAGTGAGTACCATCAATGCCTGCCAGTCAGCGACTCCACCGTCCGAGACTCCTGCTGAGAAGAAAAAAGAGTAGCCCGTGCAACATCAGCCTCATCCCAATCAGTAGTAGCCGATGGCCCAGCTAATCGATAGCATAATAGCAACAATTATTAGTTTACCAACCAGAATCCCATTCTCTATATGATCCATTCTCTCCTCCACCGCCTCTCATTCAAGAGTTGAATGGAGTTTAGTCGAACGACATGCAACTGGCCCATCCAGGCGGACCTCAGCAAGGCCAGCCTGTAAATTCTCATCCATTCCCTTAACATCAATGAGGGAGATTTCTCCATCCTCATTCTTAGCCTCAGTACCACTAGTCTTCACAGTATCATAACAATTGGAGAAATAGTTAGAAGTACCAACAACCGCAATACCGCCTCACCAATCATACCATTCGTATGCAGCTGCACCTTAGCAGCAGTATCCTCCTCCTCCCTACCAGCATCAGTATTAGCTTCCTCCTCAGCAACAGTATCAGCAACATTCCTCTTAGCCTCCGTACCATCATCCACAACATGGTTCGCATGTTGAACCTTCCGAGGCGGTTCCTGTGAACATGAGCCTTGACTATCTGGCCCAGTTAGTAAAGGGTCTAGTAGAGATGAATCATAAGCCGGACGACCCGACGACCATAAAAACTCTAATTCCAGCCTAGGTCAAAGTCATCCCCAATAACTTTAAGCAAAAAGAGTAGGTAGAATGTAAAGTCACATCTGTGCTTGTAGAGTTGAATGATTGTGATTTTGTTTTGTCTAATGTTGTTACTCTCATGAGAAGTAGGACCTTGCCTCCATTACCACTATCAGGAGGAAGAATAAAGCTTCATCTGGTGAATCATCGTCTTTTGCATCAGTCGTGTCAGGTACAGGTTTGGGTGAGGGAGAAGAAGGAGAAGGGCCAGCTGCCAGCCACCATCATCTCCAACAAAATAACAAAAACATCAGAAAAATGAAAAATACCAAAAAGATGATTGCAGTCGAAATGAAGCCACACCATCCATTGAGGAGCAAGCCATAACAGTCGATCTAGCGCCAGTTGACAGAGCGGAGACAACAATTTTTGGATGTCCTCCCACAGCTCTAGTTTGTACATCTTTTTGTAGCCTAGTTGTACAAAACATTGTGGACATGAATTGTGATGTAAATAAGAATCATATTTCGATTTCAGTTCTGTACATATTCCTTTTCTTGATGCATAGAAAAATCCAAAAAATTGCAAAACGAAAAAATGCATTATCTGATCCAGGTGTTGTGGGTATTCTTTAGAACTTGACAGTTGAATTGCCTTTGCTAAAAGCCATGGATTATATGTCGATGCAAAGAATGACTTGAAAGAAGCATGCACGGGCAAGCGTCGGTCAAACCACAATAACAGACACTAACTAGTTGAGAAGCACATCCTCACCATAGCTATAGTGGCAGACATCAACAATTTCCCAGAGAAGAAGTCAGATAAAGGAGCACCCTTGATCAGATGCAAGATTTTTTATGAAGTCTTCAAGCGAACTCTACTTGATAGTAACTCATCAATCAACCTCATGCATGCCTCACTGCTCACAGAATTTGGGTCGGGAGCACTCAAGCTGATACGCATGATCCTTCATTTCGCTGTAGATCAATCAAGGTTTATTGGAGGATGTTGTTGTAATGGTGCAGGATATGTAGTTTCCTGTTGATTTTATGGTCCTTGATATGGACTCACCTGCACCATTACTCTTGACCTCGATGATTATTAGATATCCATTCCTACACACTGTGGAGGCTGTTGTAGGCTATGGGTCTGGGAAGATCACGTTTTGCTCGAGCAGCAACACAATGATAATGGACATGGTCAGTGAACCAAAGGTCGTATCTGATCAAGGTCAAGAAGAACCATCTGAAGAAGACTGTGACTTTATTGCATAGATCAGAGATACATAATTCTTTTTGAATAACTCATGGGTTCAGGGAATCCTTCTTCCAGAGGAGGACCTGCAAAACACAGTCGATACATGCTCCGATGTCAACTGGGAGACATATTATTACTTGATGATGGACCTTTTTAAGGTGGAATATTCATGCTAGCTTGAACATGATGAGTTCATTGATGATTTGTTCGGCATATTATCAGCAAAGCACTAGTGACCGAGGTGAGTAGCACCTCCAAAATTGTAGCAGATGATCCACCCACCAGTTTATTTTCTGAAGTGAATTAGAAGCAGGCTTGATATAAACCAGAATTAACGCCACTTCCGGCAGGCCTCAAGTATGCTTTCCTTACGGGTGTTGCAAACATGTATCTAATCATCGTCAGCATCAGGCTGACCTCAGATCAGGAATCTCGACTACTCGAGATTCTAGATAAGAACTACAAGGTGCTTGGTTGGCGCATATTAGACCTAAGTGGGATAAATCCATCTTAGTGCTCACACCGCATTTATTTGGAAAGATCTAGTGGAAGAGGTCAAGCGAAGCTGAAGGAGCAGAAAGCTGCTGCGACAAGACCCACCAGCAAAGCCGGAAAAGGCAGAGATGAAATTGAGTGCTTGCTTGGGAACATCCGGGTAGGCCCTCCACTTTCTCTTGTTTCCTTTCTGATTCAAAATAGAACCCTCAGTGGGAGATCCCAGCAGACTTGCCCGAGAGGGACAGGTTCAGGTTCGGGGCATAGGCCTGGGAGTTTCGCCTTTGATTCTATTCGGGCGTTCTGAATGAATCATAAAATGCCAAGTTGTCCTGAGAATTTCAGAGAAGGTTGAACCCTAACTTGCGGGACGTTGTCATGAAGGAGATCTTGAAATGGTGTGACGCAATGGTATTTGTCCCATCTCTGACTCAAAATGGGCGAGCCCCTTGCATATAGTTCCAAAGAAATCTGAGTTCACCGTGGTTACTGAAAAGCGAGAAAGCGAGAGCCGCTAATTAGCGGTCTGACAGGTCAGACTCACTGTCGCTGATGCGACTGCTCAAACTTCCTCGGTCTTCAACAATTAACCCACACAATCAATCAGAGAATGAATAGCAAGGATTAAAATTTATTATACCCTACTAAAGATGTACAATGGCAAGCAAGTAGGGGTCGAACTCAAGGAGCAAAGGTGTAAAGCACGGATAAAAATCCAAACCTAGATCTAACAAGCTACTTAGCCAATCTAAAAATTTTTGTGGGTTTTTTATTTTTATATAATTTTTTTTTAAATTTTTAATTTTATAATTTTGTATTTTGATTTTTAATTTACTGATTTTTATTTTCTTTTTATATTTTATATTTTTTTTATATTTTCTTTTTCAATATTGGAATATAAAAGCAATGTAATAAAAGACAAACTAAAGTAATTATAAAAAGGTGCAAAAATAACCAAAAATTCAGAAATGAGATGTTTTTGATATTTTTAGGATTTTTTACTGTTTTTGTGATTTTTGGGAGTTTTTCAAGGTGTTTTTGATATTTTTAAATATTGAAATAAAGCAAAACAGTGGAAATAATGCTGGCTGTGGTAAAACTGGGAATTAAAAATAGCAAACAGCAACAACAAATTTTCACACTATTTTTCAAATAAAAAGAACAAAATTAGGAATAAACAGAACCTGAGTTTATAATTTTTGGATTTTTCTACTATTTTATATAATTTTTTGAAGTTTTTGGATTTTTTTTAAATTTTTAGTGTTTTTCTTTTGAAATATTTAATGATTTTTGGACTGACACTAAAATAGGAGAAAATAGACACTAGATAATTTTTTTGGAATTTTTAGAGGTGTTCTAATATTTTTTTGGTATTTTCTAAGCTAGACAGTGCACAAAGTAGATGTTTTTGATTTTTAATAAATATGAAAATAAAGTAAAATCAGAAACTAAATAGATGGCGTTAAAGTACACATGTCCAGATGCTTAAGTCTATTTTTGTGGAATTTTTTGGGCTCGAAATGATAGGTCAAATAAATACAACAAGCATACAAAAATTAAAGGCCTAGCAGGGACCTGTCTGCAAATAGATAAAACTATGGGGGCACAGATGCAATTTCCACCACAAAATCACGCACAGCTCACGTGAAACACCATTCACAGGGGCATAATTGCAATTAAAGAAAACCGGCTGGGCATGCATGCAAAATTTCCAACAATATATTATATATCCTACGCACAGGGACGAAATTGCAAATACATAGAAGTCATGGGCCTAACTTGCAAAATACCCAAAAGTCACACGCCAACGTCACGTGAGGTGACGTGGCGTGGACTGGAATGCAAATAGTGATAATGTGAGGGTCTGCGTGCAAATATTACAATACTTTTTAAACTACAAATAAAAGTTACTGGACTAAAAAGTAAATGCAAAAAGCGTGGGTTAAAAGTGCAAAATACCCACTGCGCCTGATCCAGCGGTCGATGGCGAGTCACTTGTCCACGTGGCGCGCATCTGACGGTGCGTACCCCTTCATCGCGGACGGCTGGGATTAGATCATCAAGGCTTGATCGGACGGTTGAAGGCGAAGGCGATCGAACGACCGGTGGCGTGTCTGGCGCGGGCCCTCGATCCAACGGCAGGGAGGGGTTCACGAAGAACACCTCCCCGGCGAACTTCGAGATGCGATTCCGGCCGACACACGGCCGCTCCGGCCCCCGGATCAAGGGCAAAACGATCCTGGGGCTCTTCCGCGTCAGCAGGTGGTCTCAGGCGAGGCGGAGACGGCTCGAGGTGCTCGGACGGCGGAGGAGACCTGGGCAGGTGGTCCTGGGTTCGTCGATGGTCGATCGAGCCTCCTCTTGGGCTCGGACCTGCAAGGTTAGGCGCACAAAATCCCAGCGAACAATTTGGTGGTTCCCGATGGTTCCGATGAGACGAAGGATGGTGCGGGCGAAGAACTCCGGCGAGCGGCGGAGAGGGGAGTTCTGATGACTCGATCTGGGCGAGATCGAGGTGGATGGAGAGGTGGAGCGGAGCGACAGAGCGAAGGGGAAGAGGATGGAGGTGTTTTGGACAGCGGAGGTTCACTGGAGTGGCCGGAAACGTCGGGCGGAGCTCAGCTCCGCCGTGGCTTCGATCTTGGATTCTCAGCGATTGGGTGATCGAAACTAAAAACCGCTATAGATCTACACTAACCTATGCTACAGCTACAAGAAAACGAAGAGAAAGGAGGAGGGAACTCACCAGAGACGTCGAGCGGTGAAGCACGGCGGAACTCCGGCGAGGGTTGGATCGGCTTCAATTCGACGCCAGATGACGCAAACCCCAGCTCAAATCGACTCCTGCTGTCACCAGGAGCACAATGGGCTAGGGATTTTCGGGTGGATTTGGCGGAAGAAGGATCAAAAATCAAATCGAAGTCGGGGGTCCTCTTTTGAAGGGTTGACGAACGGCGTGGAAGACGAGGGTCCAGCGCCTCGATCGATGGTCCTCGGCCCAAGGAATCACTTGGGCGTGATTCGCCATAGATCGAGGTGCAAAAATGCAGAAGACGTCGACACGATTTGGTGCAAGGTTAGACCTAGAAAAAGACGAGAAGATGGGACAAAAACTCATCTGACAAGTCTGGAAGGGGAGGTCAGACAGTTGACCTAGGTCAACTGTCAGACCAACCTGGTTGGTCCACGTGGACCAACCAGGAAAAACCTTCACGAAATTGTAAAAAAAATCGAGATAAAATAGTAAATGGATGAATTTTAGTTTGGTCAAAAAATAAAAGTTGTTTATTAATTTATGGAGTATTTTATTATGAATTTTATTTAATTTTACAAGGCTTATTTTTACAAGTTCACCTTTTTACCCCTTTATAGGTATAATACCTATATACTTTATTACTTATTTTTCTTTTGTGTATTTTAATGCTATTATTTTTGTTTATTATTTTCTAAAATTATAACATACTTTAATGTACACAAATATATTTTTATTTTAATTTTCTGATATATTTTATACACTTAATAAAATAAAAGTGTTATTTGTATAGGTTTAGCTTCATGTATTATACCTATATATTATAATATATACAAGTATTTTTATTTGTATTTTATTTATGTTTTTATTCTGATTTTAATGCACCTAATTATTATAAGTATTATTTACAACATTATAAAAATATAAAATTATAAAAATAATAAATAAATAATAAATTGAATATTTAAATATGTACAAGGTACAATAGGGGTCCAAAAGTCAACTTTCAAACCGTAGCTCCGCCAAATGCGAAACCACCGCCATTAAATAGCTTATTTTCTTCTATATACAATTAAAGGTGAGTACGCTGCATTTGGAGTTGTCGTTTGTGAGATACGGGTCTGGGAAGTTGGGATTTTGGATTCTTATTCAGACCATAACTTTTTATCTGTACATTATTTTTCTGTGAAATCAATTTTGTATTTTTATTTATTAAATTATCTACAACTTTCATGTACAAAGTTTCTTTATTTGATGTATAAAAAGTGGAACCAAAAATAGGTCCCAAAATGGATAAAGAATGAATAAAATAAAAGGAATTTTATTGGTATTTTTGGCCCTTATCTCCCCCTACTTTATTCCTTGTCGACCTATTCATCAAGATGCCTAGGTCTCGGGGTTTCGGGTCATAAAATATTTACAATATTTTATTCTTTTTCTTTTCTTTTCTTTATTCTATAATTTTGGCATTAAAAACTGTATTTTATACAATATTTACACACATATGCATGAATGCTAAAATGCATGAATTAATGCTATTTACACGCATTTACTAGGGTTTTTAAGGCCAAAATGATAGAATAAAGATGATGAAACGTGGATTCATCATCCCCCTATACTTGCCTTTGCTAGTCCCTAGCAAACACTTATGCAATAAGTGCAGAAAAAGAAAAATAAAGAAAAGAAAAAGAAGAAAGATGGACTAAATTTAATTGTCAAACTTGTCTTCACAAAATCAAAGTTTGGAGCTTAAGTCGGATCTTTGGAATTTTAGTGCGGGCGGAACCTTATTGAGAACCGAATTTGAAATCCAACAGCCCCTGAGAATCCCAACACTCTGCCCAAGTCTCCTCAATAGCCAGATCAGAAATACTTCAACTCATACGCAAACTCTTACGACTATGAATCTGACTTGTACAGTGAAAGTGATGGTGGCTCTCCCCAACTAGAATGACAAAGAGACTGACTTCTCCAGTACGACAACCCAATGATTCCCCAATCCAATGACTCCATCCTCGAGGAGCGGAGTATTCCCTTCTAAGTTCAAGTGGCAACCAGCTCAAGAGGAGGGGGTGAAGAGAAGAATGGACGGTAGCCAGTGTAGCTACCTATCCTTGGATGCAAGACCAGTGTAGTCAAGTCATCTTGCTGCAGGCTCACATGATATGACTTTGGAACTCAAGCTTGCTTATTGACTTTACAACATATGTACATACTTTGCAGGCTTTTTATTTTTGTACATGCCTGAACCTTTTTTTTTTTTGAAATACTATTCACAGCAGCATTTACATAAGGAGTTTTTCCTCTTGAGCTAGTAGACTATCCCTCTTTTGAAGCTTTATTGCAATCCACAGCCTCCTGTCTTTAGACTTCCTAATCACTGGACGGGTTGGGGTGCACTTCCCTCCCTAGAGGAGGACACGTGTTTCCACTTGTGTGCGTCTCATACCAGCAAATCCAATACCCTCACCATTCCAACTGAGTTGAGCCATGTGAAAGGTGCAGGTGTCCAAGTTAGGTCATTATCAACAAGAATCGTGCGTGTGCTCTGAAATACTCTACTTAGGCAGTCAAGAATCCATTGAACCAAGTCTCGTGATCCTCAAAGAATTAAGTCAACTAGACCTGAAGTACCTCAAACCCAGTTCCTATGAGGTTCCTGTTATTAGGTAGATTTTAAGGTCCAATCAAGCTCCAATCTCCGGATTTTACTTAGACTCGTTCAACTACCAAACTCAATCCGAAAAATGCGAATGCTATGCAAATGATATGCAGAATGCAGAAAATATTTTTGTGATGCAATTTTCAAAGATTTTGAACTTTTTATGGGTTTTTGAAAATATGATGCATGCATGTGCAGATGCATTTTTTGTCTTTTTCAAAAAGATTTTTTTCAAATGTTTTTGGATTTTAATTTTGCAAATGTTTTTGGGATTTTTGAAAGAAAAAGATTTTGGCTAAAAACTAGGTGAAAAATATGTACACGGGAGTGCTTCTTATATATACGAGAAGTGGATTTTAAGAATTTACAAGGGTACGTGGTCAATTTTATACATATACACATATAGTGGATTTTTGTGTGATGTGAATATTCCTCAAACTTATTTGACACAAGCTTTTCACACAATTTTTGAAAACTATAGTCCAAAATAATTTTTACAAACATTTTACACACATTTGAAAATCATTTTGCAAAGGCTTTCAAAATAGTATATATAGGTTTTTCAAATCATTTTTGCAACCATTTTTCAAACCTTTTATTTCACACAAAGAAAAGAAATTTTACAATCCACACAATTTCACACAGGTTGAAAACATGTAACAAAACATTTTCAAAATAGTTTTCAATAGATGTACACAAAGCTTTTCAAACTATTTTTCCAACATTTTGCAAAAAACATTTTCACCTGATTTATTAATCAGTAAATACAAAAAGAATTTGAGGAATAATCACATCTTTTTATTAAAGATTTTTAATGAATTTTAAAGAATTATTAGCCATATTATTAAGAAAATACGAAAGTACGAGTTATGACTAAAGTATATACGCAGTATATACGACCCCCCTATACTTAGCTTGAGCTATGTCCTCATAGATCAGAGAGAAAAGAGAAGACATAACTCGTACTGAGTATAGGAAAATCTAAAGAATGAAGGAATAATAGATGAATAAATGAATGAGAAGTTGACCGTCCCCCCTATACTTAGGATCAAATAATCCTAAGTATAGCAGACTGTATACAAAGCAGGGAGGGTCAAGGGTGGGAATGAACAGATCATACTCAGATTGTCTCCCCCTATACTTAGGGTAAGATATCCCTAAGTATAGACAAGAAGAGGAGACCATGGAGAGGATCGAAAAGAATAGAAGAAACTCGGGGTGCACACCCCCCTATACTTAGGACAAAGTACGTCCTAAGTATAGAAGACTGTCTACAAGGGGTAGCACCTTTCTGATAGATGGAGACGATAGAAGAGGAAAAGAAGAAAAGAAGAAAAGAAGAAAAGAAATGAGATTGGGTATGAACAACTCGGGATGCACATCCCCCCTATACTTAGGATAGAGTACATCCTAAGTGTAGCAGTGATGAAAGGGATGGCATCAATTCGGTAGAATAAGATAAAAGAAATTGAAAAGAAGAAGAAAAGAAGAAAAGACGAAAAGGAAAATCATTCAAAAATGTTTTGATGTGCTTTGCCTTCCTCTGCCTGTCTCGAGCTGTTCAGCTCATCATCATATATTACTTGAATGGAGTCAACGACGGCCATGAATGTGTCATGTTCAAGGTATGGCTTCAGAAGCTGTCCATTGACTACAAAAGGCTGTGCGTCAGATGACAGATTAGATATCAATACACTTCCGTTGTCACGCACCTGCCTAACTACAAACGGCCCAGTCCATTTGCTCTTCAATTTGCCTGGAAAGATCTTTAATTTCGCATCGAACAACCATACCTTCTGACCTGGATCAAAGGACTTGTGGCGGATGTGCTTGTCATGCCATGTTTTGACCTTCTCCTTGTACATCAGGCTGTTGTCATATGCATAATCTCTGAATTCCAGTAATCTATTCAGATCCAGTTTCCTGTTCTGTCCTGCTTGCTTGGAGTCCAAATTACAGATGTTAATAGCCCATAAAGATTTATGAATAAGTTCCACGGGCAAGTGGCATGGCTTGCCATACACCAGACGGTAGGGAGACATTCCCAAGGGTGACTTGTACGCTGTTCTGTAAGCCCAAAGAACGGAATCAAGCAGCTGAGACCAGTTCTTGCGATCCGGACGCACAAGTTTCTGTAGAATTGTCTTGATCTCCCTGTTTGAACATTCAGCTAAGCCATTGGACTGCGGGTGATAGGGTGAAGCAACACGATGCTCGATGCAGAATTCCTGGGTCAGCTTCTTCACCTCTCTGTTTATGAAATGACTGCCCCCGTCAGATATGAGGATCTTGGGAATCCCGAACCGTGCTATGATGTGATCTCGTAAGAATCGACAGACAGTCCGACTGTCGGCGGCTCGGGCAGGGATAGCCTCCACCCAACGACTGACATAATCGACAGCAAGCAAAATATACTCATAACCCTGACTGTTAGGAAACGGGCCCATAAAGTCGATCCCCCATGCGTCAAAGACATCTGAGATCTGAATGTACTTCAGAGGCATCGTATCTCTCATTCCTATGGTTCCACCCATCTTCTGACAGTCAGTGCAACCTTTGACGTATTCATCTGCATCTTTGAACAATGAAGGCCACCAGAGGCCACTTTGAAGAACTTTTGCTGCCGTCCGTTTTCCTGAATGATGTCCTCCAGAATCTTGATCATGACATAAAGCGAGGACACTTGGAACCTCCTCCTGAGGGATACACCTTCTCCAGATGCAATCGGCTCCCTCACGAAACAGATACGGGTCTTCCCACTGGTAGAAATGGATTTTAGACAAAAATCTGTCTATTTTCAACTTCGGCCAGTCCTGTGGGATTTTCTTGGCAACTAGATAATTCACAATGTCCGCATACCAAGGAAGTGAGGCGACAGACAGAATCGATTCATCTGGAAAGGTCTCTGTGATAAGCTGCAAGTTCAGCTCAGGAGACTCCGGTTCAGGAAGTCTTGACAGATGATCAGCCACTACATTCTTTACCCCAGGTTTATCTCTGATCTCCATGTCAAACTCCTGGAGGAGAAGGATCCAACGGATGAGGCGTGGTTTAGCATCCTTCTTCTGCTGTAAATACCGAATGGCCGAGTGATCAGTGTAGATGATAACTTTGGACCCAAGAAGGTAAGATCTGAACTTTTCCAAAGAAAAGACTACCGCTAGCAGCTCCTTTTCAGTGACAGTGTAGTTTCTCTGGGCTTCATCGAGCGTTCGACTAGCGTAGTGAATTGCAAACGGTACATTGTCTTTCCTCTGTCCCAGTACAGCTCCGATGGCATAATCCGACGCATCGGTCATAATCTCGAAAGGCTGAGTCCAAATCGGTGGTTGTAGGACAGGGGCCTGCGTGATGAGCTCTTTTAACTGATTAAAGGCAAGGAGCACACGATCGTCTACAATGAACTCATTGTCCTTGCCGAGCAACTCAGTCAGCGGTCTGGCCAGTTTGCTGAAATCTTTAATAAATCGTCGGTAAAAACCGACATGGCCCAAGAATGACCGGACTTGCTTGATATTTGTAGGTGGCTCCAGCTTAGATATTACATCCACCTTGGCTGGGTCAACCTCCATGCCACGTTTAGAAACAACGTGACCCAGCACTATTCCTTCGGTCACCATGAAATTGCTCTTCTCCCAGGAGAGCACAAGATTCACTTCGCAGCACCTCCGTAAGACTCGGTCTAGATAATCCAGACATTGATCAAATGAATCCCCATAGACCGAAAAATCGTCCATAAAGACCTCGAGAAAGCTACCCACCATATCAGCAAAAACTGCGAGCATACACCTCTGAAATGTGGCTGGGGCGTTGCAAAGCCCGAACGGCATCCGTCTGAAGGCATATGTGCCAAAAGGACAGGTGAACGTGGTCTTCTCTTGGTCTTCAGGAGCGATAGCAACCTGATTATACCCAGAGTAACCGTCCAAGAAACAGAAATATTCCTTCGCGGCCAATCTCTCCAAGATCTGGTCGATGAAGGGTAGCGGAAAATGATCCTTCTTGGTGGCGAGATTGAGTCTTCTGTAGTCTACGCACACTCGCCAAGAAGTCGGTACTCTGGTTGCGATCTCCTCTCCTTTGTCATTTTTCACGATGGTGATCCCTGATTTCTTGGGCACAACATGCAGAGGGCTCACCCATTTGCTGTCGGAGATGGGATAAATGAATCCCGTGTCACACCATTTCTGGATTTCTTTCATAACCACCTCTCGCAAGTTTGGGTTAAATCTTCTTTGCAGTTCACGAGAGGGTCTGCAGTCATCTTCCAGAAAGATGCGATGCGAACAGAGTGACGGATTGATCCCATGGAGATCGGAGGTTCGCCAGCCTATCGCCTTGCGGTTACGTTCAAGAACCTCCATCAGACGAGATTCTTGATCTTCGGTCAGATGCGCATTGATGATAACCGGGTACATGTTTGGTTCTCCTGCAAGGAAGGCATACTTCATATTGGAGGGCAAAGGTTTCAGCTCTGGCGGGGTCTGAGCTGCTTCAGTGGTGACCTCAGCTATTAATACATGTGGTGATTCTTTCAACTGTGCAATGTCCACCATAATCTGCTCTATTTCCTCTCTCAGATCCTGACAGAATTCTTCAATGATTTCATCTTTGTCCGAAGATGCTTCCAAACTCGGCTCCTGGTTTTGAAGGCATATCAACCCCATAGCAGTGTCTTGTAGTACATCAGCAAGTTCCTCATCTTGATTGATACACGGAAATTCGACTGCGGTCTCCACTTCCTCCTCTGGACAGAGGAGTCCGTGGATCTCATTATCATCCAGGAAGAGGTTGGTGTCTTGAATCTCGGCTAGAAAATCGCAGTCTTCATCATTCTCAATCACCCTGGCACATGATACAGATGTCGGTTCAACGGGCGTTCCCTCAGACAGGGTCTCTACTCAGATAATTTCATTGCCAGCTCCAAAAGTGATTTCTCCTGTCCCATAATTCACTACTGCGTTTGACGTCCGCAGAAAAGGCCTTCCGAGTATGATCGGGGTAAGGAGCAACGGAGTGGGGACGTCCATATCTAAGACCACAAAATCGGCGGGGAATGACTTTCCCTGTACCGTGACGATCACGTCCTCCAACAGGCCCCTAGGCCGCTTGACTGACTTGTCTGCAAACTGCAGAATCATTTTTGTAGGTTTGAGCGGTCCCAGCTTGAACTCCGTGAGTAGTGAGGCTGGCATCAAATTGACAGAAGACCCGCTGTCGAGGAGTGTTCGTTCGAACTCTTGATCAAACATCTGACAACGTACAAGAGGTGCTCCCATATCTGGCTTTTTGTCCGGGAGGTTGCTGATGGCATTGACGGTGGCCATAGTGAGGATGTGCTTTTCAGATTTACCGCCTTTGCTTCGGGAGTTATGGGGGGTTGGCCTGCGCTTGGTTGTACATGCCTCTTTAAGTCCTTTCTTCACGGCTGGCATGTACTCAAGAGCTTTCATTAATGGCATATTTAACACCAAATTCTGAATGATTTCTATGATAGCAGGATCAGACAAAGCATTTTTCAAATTTTTCATTTTTTTGTGTTTTTTCATTGCTTCAGGAAAAGGAATATTTACAAACTCTTCTCCAATTTCATTTAAAATAGTGTCCGTGTTGTTGTTTACAGGTAGATGACAAAAAGGAATGGATTCATCTACAATTTGTGGACCAAAAACGACAGGCTCGGCTTCGGGTGCTGGCGTTGGACTCGTTGCAGGTGCGGTGCTCCTCCTGTCAGGAACTGACTGTGATGCGGGTGCAGGCGTCTCCAATGCTGGCCGGTCTCCACTGAGGTTACTGCTATCTTTTTGTATTTTTCTGTTTTCTTCATTTTTTGTGATTTTCTGGATGCTGGTGCTGCTCCCAAAATGCTTGCTGGCCCTGGTGTTGGCTGGACTGACGATTCCACGTCAGATGCAATGTGCTTTCCTTTCGCCGTCGCCGATGGCTGGAGTGTCCTACCGCTCCTGAGAGTAACAGCGTTAGATAAAAAACAAGTAAGTTCACCTGATTCGGGTTGGACACTACCGGCTACCTGCTCCTTGCGTCGGAAATTGTTAGGATTAGCTTCGACCTGGGCTGGTATGACGGTTTTGGCTGCCGTCAGGTCGTCGATCTTCTGGTTCATCTCAGCCATGTTCTTCATCAGCTGTTCCAAACAAGCCAGGGCCGGATTGGCAGGTACAATCTCAGAGGATTCCCCCAGCTGGGGTCTAGAATGCTGGTATTGCGGCTGAGATTGCGACTGGTATCCTTGCGTAAATTGTTGAGGAGGGGGGTTTGATGAGTACTGTGAACTGTGCTGATTGAATTGGGCAGCCGGCTGTTGGTGGTAGCCCTGTCCTCGATATCCGGACTGCTGAGGACCATGTTGATAATTCTGCCTCCACGTGTTTCCATGCGAAGGAGGCTGGTACTGGTAGGGCTGCTGGAAGGGTCTCCCACCCTGGTGTTGCTGCTGGAAGGGCCTGTTGCCCATGTTCTGACCCTGAGAGTGTCCCTGAGGACGGGTCAGCTGCGCTTCGTTGTTCCAGACGCCATTGATCTCCTGGATCAGCGGCGGGGGTGGAGAGAACTGCTCGGAGTAAGCGGGCTGGTGCTCTGGTTGATATACAACCATCTGCGTCTGAGGCTGCGGTGGCTGCTCCGGAACCTGCACGTAGTACACGTGCTGGATAGGCTGGGGCTGCTGTGGAGTCGGCTGAGGGTTTTGCTGCACTGTAGGCTCCTTCTTCTCAGCGTTCGGCTCGGCAGAGGTAGACACAGCGTTGCACATGTTTGCATTCAACGCTCGGACGAGCTGCTCCAGCTGCTGGGAGATCTGGTCGAGCTTCTCCAGACCTTGGGTCCTCTTCTCTATAACTGCCAGTTTTTCGAGGTCCTGCGACCTCTTCTCGATGATGTCCACCTTGGACAAGTGGCTCCCGATGATACTCAGGTTGGAGCTTTCATCTTTGTCCTCAGTGTGAGAAGCCATGTTAACTGGCTTGCTGATGGCGGTCGGTGGTTTCATGTAGACCCGGGACGAGGATTGGGCTGCTTCTCCCTCAGCCATTTCTTCAAAGACATTCCACACGACATCCTCGTCCTTGTTAAAATGTGAACCGCCGCAAGCTGCATCCACGAGCTTTTGGCTCTCAAATGATAGCCCCCCAAAGAAGTGTTGCACGAGACTGGTCTTGGGTATTTCATGGTGGGGGCACTTCTCCTGTAGATCCTTGAATCTCTCCCACGCTTCATGGATCGTCTCGTGGGGCTGCTAACAGAAACTGGAGATCCGGGCACGCATCTGGTTTAATCTCCCCAGAGGATAAAATTTATGGAGGAAAGCAGATTTCAGTTCCTCCCAGGTGGTGATGACCTTCCCGAGATGATCGACCCAGTAAAGGGCCTTGTTTTGAAGGCTGAAAGAGAATGCGGTCATCTTGATCACATCCAGGGGAACTCCGGGGTAGTGAGCAGTGGAGCAGATGCGGTTAAACTTCTTGAGAAAAATATATGGCTCTTCAGTGGTGTTCCCATGAAAGGTGGGAAGCAGCGACAGAAACTGCGGCTTCAGCTCGAAGTGGGCGTGCATACGTGGAATCTGAATCCACTCAGTGATGCGCCCTGCTCCTGGGTTGTATGTCTGCTTGAGTGTGGGCTTGGGCTGCGGTGGATCTTCTTCTGCTGCTTCAAAGTCAGGTCCCACTGAAAACTCACCATTGATTTCAAAGTTCGGCTCCTCCTCTTGTCGGCCATCTCTCGCATCTGCCCTTCTTCTCAGATCATTCAGCATGTCCTGGAAGGCGGTCTGGGCCAGGGCTTGGTTAGTCAGCTGCTGCTGAATGGCTTGAATGGAAGCCAGCAATTGACTGTTAACCTCGCCCTGCGTGGTATATTGTCCTTTCGCTGCGTTGTCTTCAGGCTCCTGCTGGGGCTGTGGTCCTTTTCCCCTTCCTCCTGCCATTTCTATTTCTGCTGGGTTGACTGGCTCGAGCTCTGAGTCTGCACATGGTAGAATGCCTCGATCAGTCTGAATTGCAGCACCAGATAGAGAGATGCGATCTGTGTCAAGGTCGACACAGAACTTCGTTAAGGATGGCGATGTGTAAGGAGTAAAATCAATGGCCATCCAAAACGGACAAAGTTCGGGACGAGATTGGTCCCGGTTTATTGAAGAAGGCAGGGAGTCTGGAGGTCGGTTCATAGGGTTTGAACCGGTGTCTCGGGAATCGCCCTGAATTATTAGAGAGGGTGAACGGATGGAACCGATGTGGGTGTCGACAGAGCCTCGACTAAACTGTCCATTCGTCGCCATCTCGAAGATCAAGAGGAAGATCGATGTGGATGAAAGATACGGAGGTCAACAAGGAGCAAAAGGAATGTAAAACAGTAGAAGGCTCACAATGAGCGAGGGTCAACTGGAGGGGAAACAAAATTGCGCACGGCGTGAGGTTTTTGATCTTGACCTAAATATGATTAGCAATCAAACACAAGACAAGGGAGTTCACCAACTCAACGCGTGAAGCCGTGAAGGTTCGGCTTTTATCTTTGTAATTTTTATCTTGTTTTCAGGAATTTATCTTTCAACGAGTCCTTAGAGCGCTACGCCTATAGGAGCGAGAGTACTGCCGGAAAAGTATTCCCGTACTTGTCCTCCTCATGTATAACCTGTAACTTGCGCTTTTTAAGGTCCTTGTAACCCTTCCTGGATCCCTACTCAGCCAAAGAAATAGAGGGAGGAAGCCGATAGGCGAAACCGATACTTCGGATCTCGCTCGCAACGGAATCACCCGTGAGCGTGCAAGATCCTACTCGGACGCAGCCGGTGAGACAGACACCCCCGTGAAGGCGTGGCCTATGCTCGGTACTTCGGACAAGGTCGGCGCTCACACAATAGTGAGTCACCACTGGCGACCAAGCCTTACTCGACTACGTACGATAGTAGCGCCAATACTTCGGAAATCCAGGTGATACACAAGGCAGCCACAAGTTGGGTTTTGGGCTCTAATCCTTACGAACGCTCAACTCACTTGGAAGGAGACCTTCCCATGCAACCTGAAAACAAATGAGGGTGTTACTCTCCCCAATCAATGAGTCCAATTACCAATTTTTATTTAGGTCAAAGTTTTCTTAGCAGTCCCTTTTTTTAAATTTTTTTTGTGTTATCGCTTCTTTTGAGTAGATTCAAACAAGCGCCTAACGATTTTGTATTTTCTTTATCCTAAGGTATCCAAAATCAGAGGGAGAAAAGAGTCGGGAAAAGCCAATGCAAGTCGGCACCAAGATGGAAATCTCACCTTTGTGCCTATATGATGAATGCAAAGTGAGAAGACTTACAGTGAATCCCAGCTCTCTCCATGCGGGATGCAAGGCAGAAATTTATAAACCTAATCTATATGCCGGTTATGCAATGCGGAAATCGTCCTAGAACAGGCAACTGCTAGCGTGAGAACCACGAGTTAACCGCTAACTCTCAATCCTAGTGTCCGGTCTAGGCTCACTCCTCCTTTGCTCAACACATTTGAGTTAGGAGAAAGCGCTTGTGTGGAGTGAGCTCGCGACGCGCGGATCGACAGCCAATGATTAACTACTTAATTAATCTAAGTCCAAATACGAACTATAGGAGCATGCAAGAGTTATTAGGGTGTTTGGACCTAGGTTACTCGAATCAAGCAGGACCTACTTCTAAGAGCTCAATCCACAAAAGAAAATAAAAAAGAAAATAAAACCGGAAAATGACGGTCGAGAAAACACGAAAAAGCCGCGGTGAGCCCCCGGGTGAACAAACACCCGGAAATTAGGCCCGAAGTGTTCAACTGTCCAAGTCCTGTATTATTACAAATTATTCAAATACTCTCTCTCTCAAAAATAAAGCAACTCTCTCTCTCTCTAGTTCTCCTGCTCTCTCCTGCCGGCTAGGGTAGAATAGCCGACTCCTCCTCCCAAGGCTGCTCAGGATCCCCTAGGCGATCCTCCTCGGTCGGCGGTCCCTCGCAAGAAAACAAAAGAGATGTCAGACAATTCAAAATAAATAATACACAAAATACAAGTAAGCAAAAATGGCTAAGTGACTAGAAAGACCCAAAGATACTCTACAAGCCGATGCTCCCCGGCAACGGCGCCATTTGATAAGCGAGAAAGCGAGAGCCGCTAATTAGCGGTCTGACAGGTCAGACTCACTGTCGCTGATGCGACTGCTCAAACTTCCTCGGTCTTCAACAATTAACCCACACAATCAATCAGAGAATGAATAGCAAGGATTAAAATTTATTATACCCTACTAAAGATGTACAATGGCAAGCAAGTAGGGGTCGAACTCAAGGAGCAAAGGTGTAAAGCACGGATAAAAATCCAAACCTAGATCTAACAAGCTACTTAGCCAATCTAAAAATTTTTGTGGGTTTTTGATTTTTATATAATTTTTTTTAATTTTTAATTTTATAATTTTGTATTTTGATTTTTAATTTACTGATTTTTATTTTCTTTTTATATTTTATATTTTTTTTTATATTTTCTTTTTCAATATTGGAATATAAAAGCAATGTAATAAAAGACAAACTAAAGTAATTATAAAAAGGTGCAAAAATAACCAAAAATTCAGAAATGAGATGTTTTTGATATTTTTAGGATTTTTTACTGTTTTTGTGATTTTTGGGAGTTTTTCAAGGTGTTTTTGATATTTTTAAATATTGAAATAAAGCAAAACAGTGGAAATAATGTTGGCTGTGGTAAAACTGGGAATTAAAAATAGCAAACAGCAACAACAAATTTTCACACTATTTTTCAAATAAAAAGGACAAAATTAGGAATAAACAGAACCTGAGTTTATAATTTTTGGATTTTTCTACTTCTTTATATAATTTTTTGAAGTTTTTGGATTGTTTTTAAATTTTTAGTGTTTTTCTTTTGAAATTTTTAATGATTTTTGGACTGACACTAAAATAGGAGAAAATAGACACTAGATAATTGTTTTGGAATTTTTAGAGGTGTTCTAATATTTTTTTGGTATTTTCTAAGCTAGACAGTGCACAAAGTAGATGTTTTTGATTTTTAATAAATATGAAAATAAAGTAAAATCAGAAACTAAATAGATGGCGTTAAAGTACACATGTCCAGATGCTTAAGTCTATTTTTGTGGAATTTTTGGGCTCGAAATGATAGGTCAAATAAATACAACAAGCATACAAAAATTAAGGCCTGGCAGGGACCTGTCTGCAAATAGATAAAACTATGGGGGCACAGATGCAATTTCCACCACAAAATCACGCACAGCTCATGTGAAACACCATTCACAGGGGCATAATTGCAATTAAAGAAAACCGGCTGGGCATGCATGCAAAATTTCCAACAATATATTATATATCCTACGCACAGGGACGAAATTGCAAATACATAGAAGTCCTGGGCCTAACTTGCAAAATACCCAAAAGTCACACGCCAACGTCACGTGAGGTGACGTGGCGTGGACTGGAATGCAAATAGTGATAATGTGAGGGTCTGCGTGCAAATATTACAATACTTTTTAAACTACAAATAAAAGTTACTGGACTAAAAAGTAAATGCAAAAAGCGTGGGTTAAAAGTGCAAAATACCCACTGCGCCTGATCCAGCGGTCGATGGCGAGTCACTTGTCCACGTGGCGCGCATCTGACGGTGCGTACCCCTTCGTCGCGGACGGCTGGGATTAGATCATCAAGGCTTGATCGGACGGTTGAAGGCGAAGGCGATCGAACGGCCGGTGGCGTGTCTGGCACGGGCCCTCGATCCAACGGCAGGGAGGGGTTCACGAAGAACACCTCCCCGGCGAACTTCGAGATGCGATTCCGGCCGACACACGGCCGCTCCGGCCCCCGGATCAAGGGCAAAACGATCCTGGGGCTCTTCCGCATCAGCAGGTGGTCTCAGGCGAGGCGGAGACGGCTCGAGGTGCTCGGACGGCGGAGGAGACCTGGGCAGGTGGTCCTGGGTTCGTCGATGGTCGATCGAGCCTCCTCTTGGGCTCGGACCTGCAAGGTTAGGCGCACAAAATCCTAGCGAACAATTTGGTGGTTCCCGATGGTTCCGATGAGACGAAGGATGGTGCGGGCGAAGAACTCCGGCGAGCGGCGGAGAGGGGAGTTCTGATGACTCGATCTGGGCGAGATCGAGGTGGATGGAGAGGTGGAGCGGAGCGACAGAGCGAAGGGGAAGAGGATGGAGGTGTTTTGGACAGCGGAGGTTCACTGGAGTGGCCGGAAACGTCGGGCGGAGCTCAGCTCCGTCGTGGCTTCGATCTTGGATTCTCAGCGATTGGGTGATCGAAACTAAAAACCGCTATAGATCTACACTAACCTATGCTACAGCTACAAGAAAACGAAGAGAAAGGAGGAGGGAACTCACCAGAGACGTCGGGCGGTGAAGCACGGCGGAACTCCGGCGAGGGTTGGATCGGCTTCAATTCGACGCCAGATGACGCAAACCCCAGCTCAAATCGACTCCTGCTGTCACCAGGAGCACAATGGGCTAGGGATTTTCGGGTGGATTTGGCGGAAGAAGGATCAAAAATCAAATCGAAGTCGGGGGTCCTCTTTTGAAGGGTTGACGAACGGCGTGGAAGATGAGGGTCCAGCGCCTCGATCGATGGTCCTCGGCCCAAGGAATCACTTGGGCGTGATTCGCCATAGATCGAGGTGCAAAAATGCAGAAGACGTCGACACGATTTGGTGCAAGGTTAGACCTAGAAAAAGACGAGAAGATGGGACAAAAACTCATCTGACAAGTCTGGAAGGGGAGGTCAGACAGTTGACCTAGGTCAACTGTCAGACCAACCTGGTTGGTCCACGTGGACCAACCAGGAAAAACCTTCACGAAATTGTAAAAAAAATCGAGATAAAATAGTAAATGGATGAATTTTAGTTTGGTCAAAAAATAAAAGTTGTTTATTAATTTATGGAGTATTTTATTATGAATTTTATTTAATTTTACAAGGCTTATTTTTACAAGTTTACCTTTTTACCCCTTTATAGGTATAATACTTATATACTTTATTACTTATTTTTCTTTTGTGTATTTTAATGCTATTATTTTTGTTTATTATTTTCTAAAATTATAACATACTTTAATGTACACAAATATATTTTTATTTTAATTTTCTGATATATTTTATACACTTAATAAAATAAAAGTGTTATTTGTATAGGTTTAGCTTCATGTATTATACCTATATATTATAATATATACAAGTATTTTTATTTGTATTTTATTTATGTTTTTATTCTGATTTTAATGCACCTAATTATTATAAGTATTATTTACAACATTATAAAAATATAAAATTATAAAAATAATAAATAAATAATAAATTGAATATTTAAATATGTACAAGGTACAATAGGGGTCCAAAAGTCAACTTTCAAACCGTAGCTCCGCCAAATGCGAAACCACCGCCATTAAATAGCTTATTTTCTTCTATATACAATTAAAGTGAGTACGCTGCATTTGGAGTTGTCGTTTGTGAGATACGGGTCTGGGAAGTTGGGATTTAGGATTCTTATTCAGACCATAACTTTTTATCTGTACATTATTTTTCTGTGAAATCAATTTTGTATTTTTATTTATTAAATTATCTACAACTTTCATGTACAAAGTTTCTTTATTTGATGTATAAAAAGTGGAACCAAAAATAGGTCCCAAAATGAATAAAGAATGAATAAAATAAAAGGAATTTTATTGGTATTTTTGGCCCTTATCTCCCCCTACTTTATTCCTTGTCGACCTATTCATCAAGATGCCTAGGTCTCGGGGTTTCGGGTCATAAAATATTTACAATATTTTATTCTTTTTCTTTTCTTTTCTTTATTCTATAATTTTGGCATTAAAAACCGTATTTTATACAATATTTACACACATGCATGAATGCTAAAATGCATGAATTAATGCTATTTACACGCATTTACTAGGGTTTTTAAGGCCAAAATGATAGAATAAAGATGATGAAATGTGGATTCATCAGTTACCAATGAAAGAGGAGCAGAGATTTCCACTCGGGTACCAACATCTTGGCATGTGTGTGTTGCTTACCGATGTCTCAATACTGTAATGAAGAAGGACCACTTCCCCTTGCCATTCATTGATCAAGTTCTGGAAAGATTGGCTGGCAAGAAATTCTTTTGTTTTTGGATGGGTGTTTCGGGTACAACCAAGTGACAATTGCCCAAGAGGACCAAGAGAAAACTACTTTCACTTGTTCGTTTGGCACCTACGCTTTCAGGAGAATGCCCTTTTTAATTTTGCAATGCACCTGCCACATTCCATAGTACATGCTTGCAGTTTTTGCTGAGATGGTTGGTGGTTTTCTTGAGGTGTTCATTGATGACTTCTCCGTCCATGGTGATAGCTTTGATTCTTGTATTCAATACCTAGACAGAGTTCTTCAAAAATGCCAAGAAGTCAATCTTGTTCTACCTTAGGAAAAGAGTCACTTCATGATCACTGAAGGATTGTGTTGGGCCACATTGTTTCCATGCGTTGCATGGAAGTCGACCCAACAAAGGTGGATGTGATTGCCAATATTGAGCCACCTCAGAATGTACGAAACATGAGGTCATTCCTAGGGCATGTGGTTTCTACAGAAAATTCATTAGATATTTCAGCCGCATTGCCCGATCTCTAACTGAATTGTTGTGCAAGGAGACCAAGTTTAATGTTGATCAACAGGTTCTCCTTTCTTTCAATCAGCTGAAGGAGCTAATCACTCAAGCTCCAGTCCTACAGCCATCGGATTGGTCTCTACCCTTTGATCATGGCAGATGCGTTAGATTTTGGAGTTGGGGCTATGTTAGGATAAAGGAAAGACAAGGTGCCATATGCCATTCACTACGCCATCAAGACAATAGATGAATCTCATCGTAAATATAATGTCACAGAGAAAAGTTGATGGCTGTGGTTTTGCCCTCGAGAAGTTTAGATCCTCTCTTATTGGGTCTAAAGTCACAATTTACACTGACCACTATGCTATCTGGTACCTACAGCAGAAGAAGGATGCAAAGCCTAGATTGATCAGATGAATATTCTCCTCTAGGAGTTTGATTTGGAAATCAAAGATAAACATGGAGTTTAAAATGTGGTAGAAGATCACCTCTCCGGAATTGAGCATCAAGAACCTCCATTGAGTGATGTACCCATCACAGACACTTTTCCTGATGAATCGATTCCGATCTTACCTCTCTCCCTTGGTAAGCTGATATTGCGAACTACTTCATTTCGCATGTAGTACCACATGTTGGACAAAAATCAAGAAGGACAAGTTCTTGTCAAAAATTCATTTATACAATGGGAAGACCCACTTCTATTCAGGGAAGGAGCATATTGTATTTGGTATCGGTATATCCCTCAGAAGAAGCATCATAGTGTCCTCGAGCATTGTCACTCGCTCGAATATGGTGGACACCATTCTGAAGAAGAATGACAGTGAAAGTATACGCAGTATGGCCTCTGGTGGCCTACACTATTCAAGGATGCAGCATCGTATGTCAAAGGTTGCATTGACTGTCAGAAAATGGGAGGAACCCTTACAACAAAAGATTCAATGCCCCTGAAATTCATTCAGATTTTAGACATATTCGATGCTTGGGGCATCGATTTCATGGGATCATTTCCCAACAGTCACGGATTCGATCACATCCTTCTTGCCATTGATTATGTGAGTCGTTGGGTTGAAGTTATTCCCATCCGAGCCGCTGACAGCCATACAGATTGTCAGTTTCAAGAGCGAACATCATTTCACAGTTCATGATACTAAAGATTATGATATCCCACAGGGGTGGTCACTTCATAAATAAAGAGGTTAAGAAATTAACAAAGGAGTACGACATAGAGCACCGAGTCACTTCTCCTTACCATCCTCAGACCAATGGCATGACAGAGCTCTCAAACAAAGGCATCAAGACAATTTTACAGAAGCTTGTTGGGCCGGACAGAAAGAACTGGTCCCAACTATTGGACTCCGTCCTTTGGACATACAAGACAACCTACAAGTCTCCCCTGGGCATGTCGCCCTATTGTCTTGTGTATGGAAAATCGTGACATCTTCCTGTTGAGCTATAATTCACAAATCCCTATGGCAAGTCAACATATGTAATATGGACTCACATAAAAGTGGTCAGTAGAGAAACATGGATCTGTGCAGACTCTTGGAATTCTGAGACTATGTGTATGATAACAGCTTGATGTACAAGGAGAAGGTTAAAGGTTGGCACGACCGGCACATAAGACGAAAGACCTTCGAGACTGGATATAAAATAAAGTTATTTGACGCAAAGTTGAAGATATTCCTGGGAAAATTAAGGAGTAAATGGACATGGCTATTCATAGTGAAAGAAGTGTGTGAAACATAAGCATTGTAATATCAGAGTTGCCATCTAACGCACAACCGTTTGTCGCCAATGGTCAATTACTGAAGCGATACCTTGAGCATGGCACTTTCCTGGCCATTGTCGACTCGATCCAAGTGATCTTTAATGATGCATTATTCACAATTCCAACATCATCCAAAGATTCAGATAATGCTCCTATAAAACTTTTTCTTTAGTTTTCTTCTTTTCGTCTGTTATTTTCTTCTAGTTATTTTCTTTCTTCTCATTCTTTCTTTCATTCCTCTCAGTCTTAACCACTATAATAAGGATATGCTTCATCCTAAGTATAGGGGGATGACTGGGTCTCGTTGTTGATTCTTTGATCCCTCACATGTCTCCTCTATTGTTGATATTCCAATCTATATATAGGGATATTTTACCCTATGTATAGGGGGAGACATGATGAGTTGTTGATCTGTTTATTCCCCATCAAGCCTCCTTGCATGTAGATACAACCTACTGTACTTAGGATATTTCATCCTAAGTATAGGGGGGATGGTTGACTTCTCATTCATTGATTCTTTATTCTTTAGTCGTTGTAGTATAGGCTTTTCTATACTTAGTAGGAGTTATATCTTTTCTTTTCTCTTCGATATATGAGAACATAGCTCAAGCTAAGTATGGGGAGGGGTCGTAGATATGTTGTATATACTTTATCCATAACTTGTACTTCCATATTTTCAATAAGTATGGCTAAAATACAATTGATTATTTGTAAAGAACACCCTTGTATACAATTCATTTAAATTCTATGGATATAATGATTAATAAATTTGGTTAAAAATGCTTTTGCAAACTGTTTGAAAAATAGTTCGAAAATCTCTTTAAAAGATATTTTGAAAACTATTTGAAAAATATTTTGCAAAATGTTTTCAAACTTTTTAAAAATATTTTGTTTGTAAAAATTTCTTTCTTTGTTTTAAATAAAATGTTTTGAAAATATATTTGCAAATGGTTTGGAAAATGGTTACACAAATGTTTTGAAAAAAATATATATTTTTTGAAAAATCTTTGCAAAATGATTTTCAAATTTTGTAAAATGTTTGAAAAAATTATTTGTCAAATTAGTTTGCAAAAATAAAGTTTTTAAAATGTTTGTAGAAAATTTTCAAATTATTCTAAGAACTATATAGATAATGTAAGCTAATAAAGAGCCTTTACAAACCTTCTGTATCCAATTGTGTGAATTCTTAAATCTCCATTCTTGTAAATACCAAAGAATCACTCTTATGTAAATATCTGCACATATATCTTTTTTAAAAAAAACTTTTTTTTGAAAATTCCTTAAAATTTGCAAAAAATTAAAAATCCCAAAAACATTTGCAAAATCTTTTCAAAAATTGCTTAAAATTTTGTAAAATTTATTCAAAAATCCAAAAAAAATCAAAATCAGAAAATCGCATTACAAAAAATATTTTTCTTGCATTGTACATAACATTTGAAATTTTTAAATTGATATTATGATTGAACAAGTCTAAATAAAATCCGAAGATTAGAGCTTGGTTGGACCTTAAATCTACTTAATCAAAGGGACCTTATGGGAATTGGAATTGAGGCACTTCAGGTCTGCTAGACTTAATTCTCTAAGAACACGAGACTCGATTCAAGGTCATCTTGACTGCCTAAGTAGAACATTTTGGAACACACGCACAATTCTCGTTGATAATGACCTACCTTGCACACCTACACTTTACACTTTGCTCACCTCAGTTGAAGTAGTAGAGGGATGGATTTACCGACATGAGACACAAGCCTGTGGAAACATCAGAAGTGACATATTTTGGCCATTGTACCCCAACCCGATCCAGTGGCAACAAGGCCTAAAGATAGAAGTTGTGGGTTGCAATAAAGCTTCAAAAGAGTGGATAGTCTACCAGCTCAAGAGGAAAAAGTCCTTATGTAAATGCTATTGTATATTATATTAAAAAATGCAATAAAAACTCAAAATATGTGGATAGTCCTGAATGAAAATAAAATACCTGCTGGAGTATGTATATATTTATATAGCCCATAAGCAAGCTTGAGCTTCAAAAACCTATGTAACCCTACAACTAGATGACTTGGCTACACTGGCCAAGCATCCTAGGATAGGTAGCTCCACCTCCTCTTCTTAAAGCTGGTTGTACTTGTACTTAGAAGGAAATACCCTGCTTCTCGAGGAAAGAGTTGTTGGATTGGGGAATTAGGGTCACCATGTTAGAGAAGACTGACTTTTACTGCTTCAGCTGAGGAGAGCTAGATATCACTCACACTGTACAAGATAGCTTCATAGTCGTAAGGGTTTGCGTATGAATTGATTTTTTCTGACCTAGCTATTGAGGAGACTTGGGCAGTGTTTTGTGACTCTCAGAGGCTTTTGTGTTTCAGGTCCAGTTCAAACACAAGGTTCTGACCACACCTAAAATTCAAAGGCCTGACTTAAGCTCCAAACTTTGATTTTATGAGGACAAGGTTAAAAGCTATAATCAATCCACGTTCTTTCTTTTTATCTTCTTTATTTTCTTCTCTTCACTTATAGGCATAAGTGTTTGCTAGGGACTGGCAAAGGAAAGTATATGGGATGGTGAATCTCCATTTCATCACCTTTTTCTTTTATGTTGGCCTTCATTCCCAAGTTAAATGCATGTATATATCATTATTTTGCATAAATTAACATTCATTATTTATTTTATTAATATCGTATAAAATACATTATTTAAAGCTAAAATTAAAGAATAAAGAAAAGAAAAAAGAAATAAAATGCCAAAGGCATTTTATGACCCTAAACCCTAAGACATAGGCATCATGATAACTGGGTCGACAAGGAATAATGTAGTGGGAGATCAGGGTCAAATAAACAATAAAACCCTCATTTTTACTCTTCAATAATTCATTTTTGGGACCTATTTTATTCTTTATTATTTACACCTCAAATAAAAAAACTTTGTATATAAAAGTTGTAGATAAAATATAAAGAAAAATACAAAATTGATTTCATCTAAAAATAATATGCAATGTTCATTCTACACTCTGAATAAGATTCTAAAACCCAAAATCCACAGACCCCTAACTTCTCCATAAAAACTCAAAATGCATCAAAAGTACTTTAATTGTATATAACTTTTAATTAGCTATTTCATGAAGGTGGTTTCATTTAATTTGGAGTTAAGATGCAAAAGTTAGATTTTGGACCCCTTTTGTACTATATACCTGAATAAAATATTCATTTTATTTATTCTTTATATTTTTCATTATTTCATATTTTTTATAATTATGTAATATTATTTATATTATATGTACATAATTAGAATACAATAAAGCCATTAAAAATAAACTAAAATAAATAAGTGTATAGAATATATAGATGAATATACTATACATATACCTATATAATAGATACATCTATTTATTTAAGTGTACATATTATAAAAAAATAAAAAATATATTTGTGTGTATTTAAATAAGTTATAAATATATACATTGAGTATATAAAATAATAAAATTCAAAATACAAAATAAAAATAAAATAAGCTATATATGGGTAAATATGCCTATAACTATACATGTAAATACAAACTCATAATAAATAGCTCCATAAAAATAAATAAAAATAGTAATTAAATACTACAGAAAATTACGAACATTTTTATTTTATATCCTAAATTAATTACTTCATTACCTATTTATTATCGATTTTACCCATAATTTCCCTCTTGGATCTTTCTGGCTAGTCCACGTGGACCATCCAGAAGCAAACCCTACTTGACCTAGGTCTACTCCCCTACCTCCAACCCTCTGTCATGTCAGACGTTAATCAAGCCATCTTCTCTCAATTTCCCCTTTCGATCCATTGATTTTCACTTCTTGATTCCTTCACGAAAAACCCTTTGCGATCTACCCTCAATCACACCAGCACTTTTTCAAAGTTAAAGATTCATCGATTCAAGCAAAAACCCTAATAGAATAAGCCCTCCTCGCCATGTCTATAAGTAACCTCTTCCTCCTTCATTCTCAATTTTGATCCCTATTCAAGCCCTTAATCCATCCACCTTTTGTGTAAGTGTGTTCCAGGTGACAACAAGGATATCCCCAAGGTGTTGGAGCAGAGCAAGGAGGAGGAGAGGATGTCCAAGTCGTCGCTCTGGCGAGGCCTCTGCTCTCTGGTCCCTAGGTATGACCTGCACAATTTTCTTCCATTTCTAGATAGAGTTAGACTTAGATTTTATATTCATGCATTTCATCTTGTCTTTAGATTCGTAGTTTTGCTTAAAATTTAAAATCGAAGATCGTTGGAGCTCTCTGATCCGACCATGTTTCGTCGTATCTTCGATTGTTTCGCCCCACCATTTTACGCCCACTTCATTCCCCATTGTGTGCTCCATCTTTCCCCCATCCTGGACCAACCTGATCCTCTCTGGATCGGCGAATCGAAGCTTCTCCCGCTAGGCGCTAAGGACCCGAGTAGGGTCAATTCTGGTGCAGGAGGAGGTTCCTAGGCACCAGATCCTTCCTAGAGATCCAGACCTCTCCCCAGCGAGGCCCAGACCTTCTTGATGGTGCCATTCAATGTGGGACGCCTCCAGGAAGATCAAGAGACCATCAACAAGCTCCTAGGTGATCGAGACGAGGAGAAAAGTACGATCGAAGGAAGGACGAGGAGGTGTTCTTCCATGTTCTTCCTCCCCCCTCCAGAGCCATCAGATCTTCATCGAGGCCCAGATATAATATGGGTCGTTCATTTTGGACGAAACGGTCCCCCGTTCCTAGCTGTAGATCAAGCAAGTGGAACCTACATGGCGCCACCACAGCCGTCCGTGGGTGCGCACTAAGGGGTAAATTTCACATATGCCCCTACCTTTTTGTATATTTTTATCTAATATTTAATGTTTGGTTTGAAGTATAAATAATAATGGTTAAATTGCATGGACCCCTTGCATTTTTGTGTATTTTCATGTATATTCGTGCCAGCTCACCTCACGTAGTCCCCCATGTGAAATGGGTATTTTGCTACTATACCCTCGTAGGTTTTTGTATTTATAATTAGTCCAAAAATGTATAAATTGCATAGTGGATGTTAAATGTTTTGTATATTGCAAACACACCCATAGTATGTGTTTTTAATCTAAATATTCATGGTTAAATTACACCTTAGCCCTTGGATTTTTATTTTAGGATTCTGAAATGCATGGAAACTTAATTATATTTGCAAAAGTCCTTGCTAGTATCCAATTTTTATGCATGTTTTTCTAATTTTTATAGATATCATCCATGCTCTAAAAATCATGAAAAAATAGGATAATGTACCTGAATGCTTGATCTTTCATGCTAATTTTTATTTTTTGCATTTTATGCACATTTCCTATTTATTAAAAATCAAATAGAGCATATTTTATCCCTGTTTGACTTAAAAATATCAATAAATATAAAATCATGTTTAAAAATTTCAAAAAAATATATTTTTATCCATTATAGCATTTTCTAGCTTCCAACCAAAAATCCTTAAAAATATAAAAAGAAAATGATAAAAAATTTAGAATCTCCAAAATCCTATAGAAATATAAAAACTCTACAAAAATTCTAAAAATATTTTTTATGTTTAATAATTTATATACATATATTACTACATGTGAAAATTAGGTTTGAGAATTTTTAACTGTTGTTGATATTTTTAATCTCAAAATAGTTTGGCCTATTTATTTAATCCATATTTTGAGATATTTTAGATTTTAAAAATACCTAAAAAAATAGCAAAAATATATAAAACTTCACAAAAATATTAGAAAAATATTAAAAACCCAGAAACATCATATTTTGCAAATTTTGGTTATTTTTATCTTTATTTATAACTATAATACACTATATTGTATAAATATATATAGTTTATATTATTACTATGCTTATTATAAATACCTTATAAATATTTTAATATATATTCTATAATCAGGACTATATTTATTAATATTTCTTGATTTTTTATATATTTATTATATCTTAGGTACATGATTCTATACACATATATACCTGCATAAATACATATCTACACTTATTATATAATATTTAAAATAAAAATAAATTAAAATTAAATAAATATATTGAATAAAAAATCAAATAAAAATTATAAAATAAAAAACCCGCAAAATAGAAAAAGACATTTATGTACATAATTCACTCTTGATTAGCTATGATAATTACGCTACCTTGTTTGCTCTTAGTGGTTCGACCTCTACATGCTTACATTCTATACATCTTTGTTTATGGAGTACAATGAATTGTGCTTCACATTTTCGTCATTCATTGATTAATTACATTTTACAGGTACTTGTTATTTGAACCCATCTTTCGTGAGCGGTCGCCTCAACGACACTCCATCTTCGCTTTTCTTTTAATGAGGATAATTTCATACCCTGGCGGGGCTCAGGCTCAACAATACCTGAGCAAAATGTGGGATTTAAGCATCAGATACAATGAAATCCATTAAGAATTTTAATTAGAGCTACGTTTTCTTTAACAGCCACTTTTTGTGATTTTTTGGATTTTCAAGTTTTTGACTATTTTTCAAAGCAATGGCTCATCTTTTTGCTTGATTCTCTATTTATCATAAGTGATCAAAATAAAGGGAGAGATCAGAAATGTAATGCGAGTCGAAAATCGATGATGGAATGCTAAGCTGCGATAATCAACCTCAAATTCAACTAACAATTAACCCACGATATATGATAAATAAATCAACGTGAAGTGTGAGTTAAAGTTTATTTTATTTAACTCTACAAAAAGTGTGTGTATGTGAAAGTATGTAGAGTATTGAACTTTTGGGAGCAAATTAGTAGGTAATTAATTATTAATAATTATATGTAATTAAAAATAATAATTTTTGTATATTTCTTTAATTTTTGTATTCTTATTTTATATGGGTTTTTAGTTATATATTTTTTTATGGATTTTAAATTATTTTATATTTATAGATTTTGTTTTAAAATTTTTAGTTTGTTCTTAATTTTCAAAATTTTAATTTCTTTTTGATTTTAAAAATAAGATATATAACTATCTATAATAATATAGATATTATCTATATTATAATAATATAGATTATATATAGATAAGGGAGCTGGGAGCCTACACCTTAGGGTGTTGGTAACTACCTACATCCAGCCTTTTTTCATTATTTTCTTTTTTTAAAGGAATACTTAGGGGGATTTACTTAATATTCTCAGGGGAATATGTGTTTCGTGTTTTGTATAAAACAAACATTCCTAACACCTTCATTTAGAATGTGCCAATTTCAACAATTCTAAGATCATTAAAATTTTTGGTAGTCTTAATGGAGGTGCTAGAAGTTCCAAATTAAATTGAATTTGGAATGATATCATTTTCATATATGGTGATCTAATTTCCCTAAGGTTTCATTTCAAAAAAAATGAAAAAAATAATGAAAAAACATTCGGGGTAGGTACTTACCTACACCCCCAGTTATAGGCTCCCTTTTTCCTATAGATAATATAGATATATGGTTTTTTTATTTAAGTCAAAATATATTCAAAAAAAAGAAAATAAAATGGATTTATCTTTTTTTATATTTTCCTCTATTTTTGGCAATTTTAGATAATTTTTTCTAATTTTTTACGAATTTTTAATGATACAAAATATACAAAAATGAATAAAATAAATATTCAAGATTTGTTTGACTATAATAAATATATATAAGTCCAAAATTAACTAAAAAACTATTTTAATATTTAATATATATTATAGAAGATTCACAAATAGGATGATTTTTTTTTGTTTTTTTCCTTTTTTGTTGATTTTTATAAGATTTTAGGGTTTTGTGATTTTTATGTTTTATGTTTTGTATTTAGTTATTTTTGGATATGTGATATAATATATTATAATATAGATAATAGAATTTATTTGAACTTTTGGGAGAAGTTTTTCTAAGTTTTGTAAGTTTTTATTTAGACAGAGAATGAATGCATCTTTTTGGATTTTTAGAAAACATGAAACTATGTTAAAATGCCAAATTAAAATTATGCAAGATTTAACATAGTATCAAGCACTTAGCGTAATTTTCATAGATTTTTCGTATAATAAAATATTTATAATGCATAAAATATAAGAAATAAATGCCACAATTACTAAGACCTATTTTCAATTTAAATAAACTTAAACTTCATATAATAATAAGTCTAGAAAACATAAGGGCATATACAAAATTTTTACAATGCCCCATGTTACACTACACATGAGGCGAAGGACCTAAGTGCAAATACGATAAAGTTCTAGGTCTTGATTGCAAAATACCCTAAATATTTTACACACGATACTATATTTACCAAACTTAATTAGAAAAAATAGAGGGGCTTGGTTGTATTTTACCCTAAAAGGTGTGGATCAGACGTCCGGGATGATCTCACTTAAGTGCATCGACGGTCCATGCGCACCGATACCCCTTTGCTTATCTGTGGCCATGATTAGATCTCAAATGCGATCATAGGGCTGTGGCGATCCCTCAATGAAAGGCGAAGATTAAAATGGACATGCCTCTTTCTATCTGATAGTGCTTGCTCTTCCCAAGAACAAGAAAGAACAGCGGGAGAGGAGAGCTTCGATCAGGTGATTCTTCATCCTCTTGCATGCTCTTGGGCAACTGATGGTTGCAATGGGTTCCTAGTGGGCCTCATCAATGGAGGCCTAGAGGTTGGAGATGAAAACACATCACATGGAACTCCTAACATGACAAAATACTCCCCCAAAGGGGGGTCTTTGAAGCATACACATGCATAGAAGAAAAGAGGGGACAAGGGAAAAGGTTCCATACCTTTTATTGGACGGAAATGGAGTCAGATGATGTTGAATGGATACCTCTGGTGATGGGTGGTGGATGGAGGTCGAAGACCTCGATCTAAACAAGATCAAGGGTGTAGGAGGTGATCTAAAGATGGAGAAAATGAATGAGGGAGGTGATTGTGTGGTTGGTGCGTCATGATAGAGGGTCGATCACGATAAATGAAGCCCGGAGCTCTAAGCTCCGATGAACTCAAATTTTTGGGATTTTTTCTAATAGCGATGGAATTAAATGAAGTAAAAAGCATGACTACACGTGGAATAAAATGCGAAATAAAATGCTGATAAAAGAAGCAATTCACCTGCCTACAGTGGTTGGGAGCAGAGGATCATCAGAGATGTCTCCACTGATGGTTGAATCAGCCGAAGAACCCCTTTCCACGCCTTGGATCGAGAGATCCCACCTTCTATCACAAGGGTAAATACTCCATGCTTCGATCAAAAGGGTTACAGTGGTCCAAGATCGATTAAACTCAAAAATGGAGGAAGGGGGTTTATTTATACACAAAGAAGGTGGTCATCACGTGAAGGAGATGACGTGTGAAAGAGATGGAGTTGGAGAGGGCTAAGGTTTGGGCATGGAAGAGGACATGGGAGGTGCGGGATGGTTGAGTGCTCGAGGAAGAAGACGGTGAGGAGGGTGGAATAGAAATGGGAGAAGTGAGGGGAGTCAATGATCTGATAGAAGTCAAAGGCTCGAATGGTACATTATTTGACTCGATATCGTGGTTTAAGGTCATTCAGTATTTGTAATACTTCATTTATTTTCCATTCCTTTCCTTTTTTGTATTCTTTAATTTTGGATTTAAATACATGTATTAATGTCAAATAATTAAATACTCATTACATATTCACATTGAATATTAGTTTGTACAAGTTGACATTATTTATAAGTGTTTTGACAGGAATTTAAAGACAAAATGGAATATTAAAGGTAGATGAATGGCTATTCATCAATACACTGATTCATCAAGAAGCTCATCACACCAATCTTGTTCTAAGGTCCCCAAAAATTGCACTTCCATTCCATCCTAACATCGGCCTGGTTAAAACATGCAATATCTCATCCACATGTCCTAACTTGGAGCATAGCATGCCCCAGCGGAAGAGAATGCGATATGGGTGGGAATGAAGAGGGCATGCAAGAGAAAGTGCAGAACAAAATATCAGACAAGACATCGACCATACGAGGATCGATCTCATACCAGATAGGATAAAATTGTGGTTCAAGAAGAGAGTCATCTTGAGCCAGACACAGGGAATGGAGATAACAGGGGGTAAACGAGAAGGAAACCACAAGAACTGACGGACCCATCATCATGGCACAAGGAAGGATGAAATAAAAGAAAAGAAAACTCGAAGAGAGCTAGACTCAAGGAAAGGTAAACCACAATACATCCACGCCTAATCAAACACAAAGCAAACCCTCAATTCACCTACTCACATAGTGGTGACTATCAGAATTCGATCTTCTTATCTTTTCGATTTTAGAGTTAGGTGATTCAAATAATTATTCTTATCAAACACTCAGGTGAAGTCTCCTAGAATGGTTCATGCCTGAGTAGTGGTGCACACCAACTTTATCACAAGACCACTAAATTAAGATCTGAGGCAAGTGTTTGCATCAATAACATGACTCGAAAGTGAGTCCAAGCGCTTAGGTCACAAGTCCAAAGCTTGAGGCTCTAATCCTTAAGTGTACACACCTCACCTAGTTAGGAGAATACCTACGTCCACTGAGGGAGTTTCTCTTCCCAAATCAATGAATCCGTTACATTTATTTTTAGGGTCATGTTGAGTTAATAGTCTTAGTTTTAGTTATGTGTATCACTTTTTTGATATTTTCAAAAATATATGCCTAACAATTTTTCTAATTACTTTTAAAACCTAAGTCCTAGAAATTAGGGGAGGATGTCAGAAAAGCTGATGCAGGTAAATCAATGAAGCATGCACAAGATAGGAAGCATACCAGACTCCATCAGTCTACATACACAATGATCCCCACAAAAGAAATAAATCTATCCTATATGCAGATGCAAGCGAGAATCGTCCTAACATGAGGTTCTATTAGCATGAAGCACCTATTTATTAATTTGACTAAGTCCAAGATGAATGTTCTATAGGAATAATTATTCTATTAAGGGGGTTGGACATAATATTTACCAAGCACAAGTAAAAATAGAATCCTAGTCTAAGGGCTCAAGCACACAAAATAAAGAAAATAAATATGAAAAACAAATCATGAAAAATAAAATAAAATAAAGGACAAATAGGGAGGATAAAATAAACAAGGCGAGAAAAACCATGCTAAAGCCGACCATGTCCCTGAATGAACAAACACCCAATAAAATAGACCTGATAAAATATGGAGTGTCCTGAGTTATTACAATTTAAATAATGAGTCACTCTCTCGCTGAATTAAAAGTGATACTCTCTTGCTGATTAAAAGTGAAAGCAAATGCAATTGTCTCCTCTGGTCATGTTTTTCTCCTTGGCTCTCTGGCCTGCTAACCCGAGTAGTGGGTCGGCCTCCGTCTTGCTTGGGTACACATGGTCTCCTGCGTGATCCACCGTAGCTCTACAAGTAGTTTTCTATTTTTTATGAATTTTTAAAGTTGAAAATATATGAAAATAGTGAATAAATAAAATCCGTGAGAATGGTTTGGGTTAAATAAATATATATCAGTCCAAAATAAACCTAAAACTATTGTTAATACATTATATATAATAAGAAAAATTCAGAAATAAAAAGAAATATTTTTGTATTTTTATATAATTTTTGCTAATTTTTATAAGATTTTTAGGGTTTTGTGATTTTTATATTTTATCTTTTGTATTTTTTAGTGATTTTTGGATATGCAGTAGAATATAGTGAAATATATATTGTAATTTAGTTTCAAATTTTGGGAGACATTTTCAAATTTTCTAGGATTTTTAAATGCTAAACATGAAAATAAAGTATGCTTTAGTTTTTTAAAAGAAAATTGGAATGCCACACAAAACTTATGTGTGAAATGTAATGTTTCCAAGCACCTATCCTAATTTTTATAAATTTTTTTTACATAATAAAAACATTTAATATGAAGAAAATACAAGAAATAAAAATATACATCAGAACAGGGACTTGTTTGCAAAAATAATAAACTAAATGTGCATTTAATAACAATTCCAGAGAGTTAAAGGTTATACTTGCAAATTTATTGCATCTCACATGGTGCTACACATGAGATGGAAGGACCTATATGTAAATACAATGAAGCTTGGGGTCTAGACTGCAAATATTCCTATTTTATTTTACACGTTCTATTTTATTTACAGTACTAAAATACAATTACAAAAGGTGTGAGGGCTTGTGTGAAATATACTAGAGAAGCAGCGTGCTTGGAACTTGCAGTTGATGGACGCTTAGTGTGCGCCCACGTGGATCCCACTTAAGATCGAAGATGTAGGGCGCATAATGGTTCGTTTATTTTGGACAGCCCGTATTAGATCTGGGCCATGATCTTCATCCAACGGCCTAGAAGATGCTTGGAAGAACATGTAAGAACTCTTCCCTGTCTTCACTACGATCCTTGATTCCTCCTTGCTTTGGCATCTTCTCGTGCTCCTGACTAGCCCAAGAGCTTCCTAGGGGCCTTTCGCACCTGCAGGAGGGCTCTAATAGATCCGAGCCTCATCGGAGGAGGCTTGGAAGGGTCTTCTTGCTCCGATGACCTAGGAGTTAAGCTTTGGATTGATTCACGCTCCAGGTACCTTCTCGATCTCTCCAACCTGCACCAAAACTTTCGCGGCTCGAGGGGGAGTCACCTCGATCAGAAAAGAGGTTGCTACACACATGGGGGAGGTGACTAATTGTTCTCCAATGAAGGGGTGGTGGACTGAAGATCTGATGCTCGATCCATGCAAAATCAAGGTGGAGTCGATGCGTTGAAAGATGGAGAAGATGAAGGGGAAGGAAATGGAGGTCGAGATGGATCAAAATAGAGGTTGATATGCAATGGGACAGTGACCAGATCTCTAAGCATCGGCAAACTTTGATTTGAAAATCTAACGCTAAAGGAAACTAAATGCCATGAAATAAAATGCATCATTAAAATAAGGAATGAAAATGCGAAGTAAAAACACTAACCTAGAATCTCAAACTTGGTAGGAAGCTAAGGAGCAGCAGACCTCGTCGGGGATGAAGCTCAGTGATGGTGGATCGTCTTCTCTGGCTGCCCTTCTCCTCGCTGACGTCTGGAGGGCTTCCTGATACCCAGGAGACTCACTTACTGAAGGGATTGAGGTTACGGGTGCTAAAGAAGGATCAAAAAGGGGAGGGAGATCTGGGTGTTTATTTATAAACTTAGCGATTGGGTGATCTCGTAAGGGAGATTGCCTGAAGGGCAGAAGGGATCACTAGTAAAAAATATTGCATTAGCCACGCAAGCAAGCCACGATAAATATTATTGTGGCTAAAACCTATTTACCACGGTAAATTACTGTAACATGAAGTTAATTGCAATGATAATTATCGTGGCCAAAAAATGTTAGGCTACAGTACTATTAATGTGGCCAAATTTTTTGACCACAATACTATTACCATGACTAATAATTTGAGACCACGAAATTTTTATCGTGGCCAAAGTATGCGTAAAGATTGCAAAAATAATGATGGAAACCCTAAACCTAGGGATGCAAACGGATGGATATGAATGCAGATATAGGTATTATCATATCCTTACTTATCCATTTTTTCAATACGAATATGGATGCGGATACAGATATTGATGGATATCATACCATATCCTTAAAAAATGGATATGAATGTAAAACGGATACTGATCGCATACGAGTAATGTTAAAAATAATATATAGAATCGACTTAAAATATATATAAATTGGATGGAAAATGCATGATATAAATTTTCTAAATGTGTTTATATCAAAAAAATCATACAAATAATAGGCTAAAAGAAGGCATAGATTTATGCTATATATAGTTAAAAATCAATCTATGATTATATTTATATACGAAAACGGATATACAGATACGGATACATATATTTGTAGATATCAAAATGATATCCATATCCGTAACTATTTTAAAATGGATACGGATACTAATGTCAATCGGATACGCATATATGTATCTATTTGCCAACATATTTGTTTTTAAGTGGATGTTGATATGTAATTTTTTTCGATATATCTGGAGATGGTTGGTACAGATAATGACATATATGTATATTATATACAAGTTTAGTCTACTAGGGAAAAATCATTACAATAAACTAAGATGACTATAATCTCTTTGGATAATAAGATTAAGCTATATTTTATTTACCATTGAAATCCCTCCATTCCCTCCCAAATTTCACCCTTCCCTCCCAACGAAATTAGGAATATATCCCATCGTTTCTTAATTAAAGAACACAATCGTACATTATTCCATCCATTCCTAAATCGTTTCCCAAATCCCATATTCACGGTTCCCTCTAAAAATCCAAATCCCATGATTCCCTCCTAAATCCCTAAAAAAAGCTCAACACGTGTGTCCTCTTCCATTTCATATTGTGCCGCCCTCCCTTTTCCTATTGTGCCGCCAGACCCATCTCCCCGTCGTCACTCTTCATAGACCCATTTCTTTCACCTCGCTCGCTTGCCCCCTTCACCCTTGGTGCTCTCGCTTCGTCGCAATGTTCCTTAACGAACGTGATCATCATCTCTTCTCAACGTACGTGTTCGTATTTGGGATTTCTTCTTGTGTATGCGTGCTTACATTCGATTTCCTTCTCTTCAAGGTACACACACCTTTAATTTGTATATTAAGAATGTCTTGTATCTGCTCTTGAGTTGGGCATCACTGTAAAGTTATTTTCAGTTCTTGTAGTCATGTTGTTTACATCCCCAAAATTATCATATGCTTGTTTCATGCTTTACCATTCTTGTTGATGATAGTTGATGACATCAGTTCGTTAAACCCCACTTCTTGTTATATGAATCTGTTATCTCTGGCACATTTGATTAAAAAAAACTTTTTATTGTAGGAGTTACAAATTTTTCTAGTGCCTATAGTTTTTTATTTGATATTTAATTTCTTCTTATTCATATATATTTTAAATATTTTGGTTCGATATAAATTCTATATAATATAGGAGATGGGATTGCTTTGTGAGAGTATTAGGAGAAAAAGTTAAGAGGGGAAGTCCTGTGGCATTACATGGGATAAAACGTAACTTAGTAATATAAATATAGTTCTATACGAATATTAGGGAAATAAAAGATATGAAATGAAAGGAATGATTTCTCTTATTTTACATATTGAGTTCAGCATAATATTCAAATATCTCATTAGTTTCAAATTTATGGATTATTAATATATAACAGATTTTTTGATCACTAGCATTCCATGAGAAATTTCGAGATCACAAACACATAACATATATATGTATAAGATTCAAAATCTTGAATCACTATATGACAAATTTCTAGATCACTAATATATGACCACATGAAAGGGTTGCTCTGTCTCAATCTATATATTGATTTCTAGATAAGATTCAAATATTTACGGAAGACTCAAATCATTAGGGAAATAAAAGATATCAAAGCTCTACAAAAGATTCATAATCATCCATCAATTATAAGAAATCAATGAGACTATCTCATTCTACAGTTGAGTTCAATTTCATGATGACATGGATTATGAAATATCCGTATATGATGATAATTGGGAACCAAAATAGATTTATGTTATTATTAGTGTTGGTGTTGGAAAATAGGTGAATTATAATACAAATCATGATCTTTAGTTTGGATAACTACATGTAGGAAATTTTGTTAATAGCACATGGTAACTTATAGTTTCTCCTATTATGAAAAATGATGGATTGATATATTTTATGTAGATGGACAAGACTTGGTTGACTAAACGATTGTCGGATATTGAAGTATATAATAGAGGAGTCCATGATTTTTTAGATTGGGCATTTCATTCCGATAGAGCACGATACCGATATGGATCTCACAAGGATTGTATTTATTGTCCTTGCCGGAAGTGTATGAATAATAAGAGATATAAACGAAAGGATGTATATGATCACATTATTTTAAATGGGTGGTGGCAGAGATACATTATATGGAATTTACATGGAGAAGAGGAAGGGCAACAATTAACATCAAAAGTTGTAGAATTCGAAGAGAGAGATGAAGACATTCCTCTTCCTATGGGAGCAGATGAACCTACTGAATTCGGGGGTAATTCGAATAATATTGAGGACGTTGATAAAGGAATGGATCCATTTCTCAAAGCTTTTATGGAAGCGGAGGAACCCATTGCCAACGGATTGAAGATGTCTCGATTCAAGTTCATCTTAAAACTATTCAAATTGAAAGTTAAGCATCAAACAACAACTGCCTTAATGTCAAATAAGCTGCAGTTTATTTCCGAAGTATTAGAGAATCCACCCAATTATCCAGAAAGTTGGTATGAGGCTAAGAAGAGACTCCATGCGCTAGGAATGAATTGTGTGAAGATCGTTGCATGTCCAAATGATTGTATTTTGTTTTGGCAAGAAAATAGCCACCTTGAATTTTGCCCACATTGTAAAAGTTCTAGATACAAAGATGTTTGTGATTCTGTAGTCAACAACAAGAGAAGACAGAAGTCGGCAAAAATTCTACGATATTTTCCTTTAATTCCCAGTTTGCAACGCCTCTATCAATCACAAAAAAAATGGAAAATGGATGTCATGGCATAAGAAGATAAGAAAAGATGATTGTAATGGTCTTATGCGCCATCCAGCTGATACTAAGGAGTGGAAAGGATTTGATTTGATCTATCCAGATTTTGCAAGTGAGATGCGTAATGTTAGACTTGGGATTGCAAGTGATGGTTTCAATCCTTTTAGTAACATGAATAATAGCTACTCTATATGGCCAGTCGTTGTATTCACATACAATTTGCCACCATGGATGTGCATGAAATCTATGTTTACAATGATGCCATTATTAAAACCTAGAAGTAAAGGTCCTGGAAATGCAATTGATGTATATCTACAACCATTACTTAAAGAGTTGAAGATTCTGTGGATCAATGGTGTTAAAACATATGATGCAGATAAAAACAAAACTTTTTGTATGCGAGCAGCAATTTTATGGACCATAAATGATTTTCCAGCATATGCAAATTTATCTGGGTGGAGTACAAAAGGATATATTGCATGTCCTATTTGTATGGATCGAACACATAGTTTACATCTGAGTGGCAGTTTAAAACAATGTTACATGGGTCATCGCCGTTTTCTTCCAGAAACACATAAATGGAGGGATCGTCGGTTCAATAAGAAGTTCGATGGTAATTCAGCTGGGGAATATTTGGACTTGGGAAGCATTCGTTACAGTGGAGCAGAAATATGGAATCAGCAACAATGTTTGGAGGAAATTCTACTTGGACGTCCTTTTAAACAATTTAGAATAGGTGGTTGGAGGAAAAAGAGCATATTCTTTAAAGAATTACCATATTGAAAAGATTTAATAATTAGACACAATTTAGATGTCATGCATATTGAAAAGAATGTCATGGACAACATTCTCTGCATATTAAATTTATCAGGCACATCTAAGGATACACTTAGAAGTAGACAAGATCTTCAACATTTACGTATCAGAAGTGACTTGCATCCAATTGAGGTCAGAAAAAATACATTTGAATTACCAAATGCAAGCTATACATTGCCACTTGAAAAAACGAGAAACTATTTTAAGGTTTTTGAAAACGATTCGAGTTCCTGAAGGTTATGCAGCAAATTTATCAAAATGTGTTAATATAGCTGAGAGAAAAATTTCCGGCCTAAAGAGTCATGATAACCACATATATATGCAAGTATTTATGCCATTAGCTTTACGTGGAAGTCTACATGACAATGTACTACAACCATTGATGGAGCTCAGTTTTTATTTCAAAGCAATTTGTTCTAAAGTTCTTGATCCTACTATTTTATTAAGGTGGGAGACTGATATTGTAGAGACATTATGCAAGTTGGAGCAAATTTTTCCACCATCATTCTTTGATGTGATGGTTCACTTAGTAGTCCACTTGGCCAACGTGGCTCGAATTGCAGGACCGGTACAATACAGATGGATGTATCCAGTAGAGAGATTTCTTAAGAAGTTAAAAGACCATGTATTTAATATGGCGCATCCAAAAGGTTCTATAGTAGAGGGTTATCTCTTTGAAGAATGTGTTAATTTTTCATCATTATATATTGACGATGAAAATGATATTTTCAACTATGTAGAAGAAATTAAAGATGACATAGACATTGATAATGATGATGTTGGTATTTTATCTATTCTTTCAGATTATGGAAAGCCAGCAAGTGGCACAACTCGAAAGTTTTTAGATGCTGATGAGATGAATTTGGCTCATTATTACATATTAATGCAGATAAAACAACTTGATATGTTTTTCGAAGAGTACAATGATATGTTTCAAAATCTTGAACGGCGAAAGTCTATCTATGCACATAATTTCTTGCAATGGTTTAGGTCTAGACTGAACCAGCTCAAAGATTGTCAAGATAGTAGATGGGCTCATGAGTTGCAGATTTTAGCTGAAAGACCATTTTCATTTGTCCACACATATACTACTTATACAATTAATGGATTTAAGTTTCGAATCAAATCTGTTGACTTACATAGAAAAACATAGATGTGTGGTGTAATTGTGAAATCTCATCTTCAATCAGGCTTGGATGGCTACTATGGAGAGGTAATTGAAATCATTGACATCAGTTTCACACACGATAAGCGTGTTGTCGTTTTCAAATGTATCTGGTTTGATGTATTCAATAAAGATAGAGTTTTTGTAAAAAAACAAAGGTGGTTATATTAGTTTAAATCAAAGTCGTATATTGGGGACAAAGGAACCATTTGCACTTGCAAGTCAAGTTGAACAAGTTTTTTTTGTTGACGATATTGAAAGACCTGGATGGATAATTCCGATTAGAACAATACCGCGAGCCTATTACAATATGCATGAAAGAGATATAAATGATTCCGATGAGGAAAATGAAGCATATCAAGAAGATAATTTAAGCTAGTAAAGGTAATAATATATGCAATTATTGTTTCTATGTCTAATTATTATTGCTTTGCTTGCTACAATATATGAGATATGCTTTACAGACTCTTTTCAGTATAATGTCAGGATTGTTGTAATGCAAATGCCTCCTCGTCGACGGGCAATTGATCGCAGAGTACATGATCACAACACACAAGATGAGCAACATTCACCCTCTCCACCTACAAGACCATCATTGATAAATCTTAATATTTAATTATTCAGTTTAATATTAACTCTTGCATAAATTAGTGTCTTCCATGTTGTAACAAAGGTGGTCTACCATCGACGGACGATCGATGATATTGTACATGATTGCAATACACCAGATGTACATCATTCGCCATCTCCACCTTCAAGGCCGTCATTTGCATCGGTAATGTTGTGTTATTAAAGAATGTATGAACATGAGAATTGTATTTTTTTTATAAAGGTTGTCATTTTTTAAAATATGATTTACTTATATTGTTTAACACCAGGTGGCATCTCGTCGACCAGCAATAGCTCATAGAGTTCATGATCGCAACACACCAGATGAGCATCGTTCTCCTTCTCCTCCTACGAGGCCATCGTCTGTATCGGTAAAGTTGTATTATTTAAGGCTGTATTAACATAAAAATCGTATTTATCAGTAAATTCCATCATTTTAATAATATGAATAATTTCTATTATTTATCATCAGGTAGCCTCTCGTCGACGGGCAATTGATCATATAGTAAATGATCACAACGCACCAGATGAGCATCATTCACCATCTCCTACCATGAGGTCATCATCTACATCAGCTACTCCATCTGAGGAGGATGTAGGGACTCCAAGTACACATGAGTTCAAAAGACCACGAGTACGGGGTGCTGCTCAAGGAGTTGCTCTCAACCGTCTTAGACCAGGAGAGACTTTTTTTGTAGATCTTGTGGACGGTTATGCTGTTGGAATCAATAGTGAACTTTTTCGAAGTCATTTAGGTATACTCACTCGTAGTATTATCCCAATTACGATCCGGGATTTTCGAAGAGATGCCACAAAAGAGATGCGTGATCTACTTATGAAGAGATTGAGGGTAATGTTAATATATACCTTAGGAACATTGTTCATATTTTTTATATGATAAATTTAATCAGAATATATTACAGGAATCATTTTCATGGGAGATCAACGATGAGTTAGATAAGATGATTCTTTAGCATGCTTCAGAGTTGCATCGAAGTTGGCGATTTCGGATTAAGAGAGATGTAAGAAAATCAATTTATTTAATCATTATAGGTTTATCATTGGGATGAATTCTTGTATAGAATTATAATCCAAACTTGTTATCTATATTTGCAGCACTTTGATGAGAATATCCCGATAAGTCAACTACTTGCTAATGTACCGGAAGGTATAACTGAAGAAGATTGAAGAACTTTAGTTGATTATTGGACATCCAAGGAATATAAGGTATAAATTCAACTAGATCTACTTAGAATCTATTTGTCTTTACCATTGTTGTTGATTAGAAGCTTCTCTTTGTTTATAAATGGTATTTGTTTCAAATCTTTGTTCATGCATCAAAATAATTCCAACTGTCCTGTTTAGTTTAGATTTCTGTTCGAAAATAATAGGTGCTAATTATGGAAATTATATTTTTGTAGGCAATGCAATGCATAAATGCACATAATCGATCCAAGTTAACACATGCAGCTCATCGCATGGGTAGAAAAGACACCAAGCAGTTAAAGCACGAGTTGGTATGTAATTATTATTTTATCCAATTTAAGTAATTTTTATGCATTACCTCATATATTTATTTATATTAAATTCAGGTGAAAAAGGGTATTGATGCTGATCGTTGCAATCTTTTTATATACTCAAAAAGTGGAGAAGGAAAAGATGGCTCAAGAATGTGGCATGATAAGAAATTGCAACAACAACATGTAAGTTAATTTACTTATGTTTCAAATTCATTTTAATATATGTATTACTTCAAATTCTTTTTATTTCATTGCATCAGGAGTAAATGATGGCACTTCAACATCCAGATGATGGATCTCCTATCTCTCCAGATGCAACATATCTACAAGCTACTGGACCTGAACATCCAGGACGCGTGAGGGGAGTAGGCGGAGGGGTTAATCCATCCAAGTACTATGGACGTAGGGGCCAACCAGATAGTAACTTACACGATCGAGTGACAAGATTAGAGGTCTTGTTAGGAGAGATAGCAAAATCAATTGATGTCATTGCCAAAGCACAAGAGGCGTCATCATCGAAGGGCAGTCGTTCATCACAAAGAGAGTGTTCATCATCTGGAATGAACAATGGCATGGGTGAAAGAAGAGATGATGATGAAAATTCAGAAGATGATGCAGATTTTAGTGATTTCACTTTAGATGAATAGCATTTAATTTTAGACCGATCTTTATGATACACCTAATATTATTAGATTTCAAAGGTCATATACTTTCTAATGTTTTATTAGCTAATTGAACCTTAATTATCTCTTATTTTGTTAAAAACCTTATGTTGACATGAAGATTATGCACTTTTTCAACTTGTGTGTTTATGCTTACAATAAGTTTGTTTGTTACCTTGTATGTAGATTTATCATGTGTATGCATGTTCACCATGTGATTATGACGGTACAGGGAATGAACATCGAATACCATATGCATATCATATGAGATTTTGTTAAATGATAAATTGACACATGCATTGTTTTTTTTAAAGTCTGTTTTTTTTGCCACGGTACCACTTCCATGGCAAATCTCTGTTGTCACAACTATTAAACCGTTGTCAAAGCCTATGCGCTTTGTCAAGATGTTTTTACCACATTTTGGTTACTGTGGCTTAAATAGATTTGCCATGCTATTAAACCGTGGCTTGAAAGTTTTTTCAACGGTAAAATTACCGTGGACAAAACAGTATAGTCACAGTAAGTCCACTATGGCGAAAAAGTAACCTCTTTGGCCACGGTAAACTATAAGACACGGTCGCATAAACCAAGGTAGTATTACCGTGACCAATATTATCAGGCAACGGTAATATGACATTAACCCACGATACTCAACCGTGGCCTATTCTATGTTTTTTAGTAGTGGGTTAGTGGAGGCAACAAACATGGCGTGATAGAGGGAAAGAGCAGCATAAATGGTGAAGGGATCGAGGTTGAGGAGTAGCGGAGAATGTGTAAAGAAAAGGGGAAAGATGGGGTTCACATGTTCTGATAGGAACATAAGCTAGTGGCCATGCAGGGGGAGCTGTTGACCAGGAGGTCAACGCTCCCCAGCGCCTGATTGGTCCATGTGGACCAAGTCAGGACAAAAGATAAGAAAATTTATGTATAAATTAAATATAATAAATATATGAATTTATTAAATAAAACTTAAACCATAAAAATGTTTATTATTTTATAAGATATTTATAGTGATTTTTATTTATTTTTACATCATTATTTATTAGGTGTTAATTTTTACATGTACATATAGGTATATATACCTATATTTTGTATCTTATATTTTTATTTTATTTTTATAATTTTATTTGTGTATATAAATATATGTATTTACATTATATGTATAGTATGCCTATGTTTTGTAATGTATTATTTATCTTGGGTGTTTTATTTTTTTTTTAAATTTATGTATATTTTAATATGTTTTATATAATATATACAATTAGTTAAAAAATATAGTAAAAATATAAAGAATAAAATAATGAATTATATGTACAAATGGCCAGTACAATAGTTCCTCAAAAGCCAACTTTTGTATATTAGATCTTTTCAATGAAATGAACCCTCATTTGATGGATAATTTAATTTTAAATACAATAGAGGTGAGTTTAGTTCAATTTGAGTTCATATGGAGTATATATTGAATAATGAAGTTTTGTTTGTAGCTTTTTTATCTGTGTGTACATGTGCACCGTGCATGATTTATTTTGGCAAATATTTTTATAATTATATATAGGGTAAAATGGGCTGCCCCCATGGGGGGAGCTAACTTGGCTCCCCCGTGACATTTCGCTCATTTTTTTATTTTTTTTCAAAATTATCTTTCGTGGATTTTCATCAATATATACCTATATTATGAGATTAAAATTTCACGCGAAACAGAGACTCCTACGGCCTCCATCCAGATGGGGTCGATTTTAGCAATTCTGTTACCGTTAAAAAATGACTGTCTGGATGGAGGTTGTAGGAGTCTCTGTTTCACACGAAATTTTAATAGCATAATATATGGATATAGTGATGAATATTCACGGAAGAAATTTTCAAAAAAAATAAAAAAGCGGACGAAATGCCGCGGGGGAGCCAAGTTAGCCCCCTCGGGGGCAGCCCCATTTAACCCATATATATATTATGTACAAGTTCAATAGTGTAAAAATGAGTTATTTACATAGTATATTGTATAGAATGGAATTATGGTTTTGAATAATGTGTACAATATATGGTTTTACCCCCTACTTTATTCCTGGTCGATCTAGTCAATATTTGACTTGGCTCGGGGTTTAGGGTTATTTAGTATCTTTGATACTTCATTTAATTTTCTTTTATTCTTGATTTTTTAGTTTAAATACAGATAATTACATGCTATTTACATACTAATTACGAGTCAATGTTAGATGTTAATTTTTGCAAATTAGTGGTTTATATAAGTGTCTTGCTGGGGATTTAAAGACAAAATGGAAGAATAAAGGTATATGACTGGCTATTCATCAGTCCTTGAGTCGACCCTGGACTTATCCATGATAAATTAAATTGATCCCTCTTCACGGAGATCTTCGCTCGGTTCGGATTAAGTCGCATTAGGCCGTACTAAAACTACACATTATTCACTTAGCCTATTTAGCGGATCATCAGGGACCCCCATTCTCTAGCGGTTCTTCTTCTTTGCTAGAGCTACCAACTATATCTCCAATGGATGTAAGTCATTAACAGGATGCCAGCGACCCCTAGAAGTCTTGGGGTGTTGTTTGCTGATGGTATGCCACCACTGGGGTGGTTCTAGCCTTCTACAACAATCTACGACATCTCTAACAGTGCTATCTGCTACCTCCATGCCACCATGGGGTTAATTCTTCATTCACGTACCACCGCAAGGTCATCAACAAATGCGGTGAGCATGATTCTCCAGTCGCATACCACTATTTCCATCGACGAGATCATCCTGTTATGACCTATACTTTTACAATTAGAACTAGCTGTCATTCTACCAACTTCTTGATCATCATACCTCGATTATTATGGTTTTAATGCCCTAAATCTTCACGATTGTCTAAAAGATCTATACAACATCTTCTTAATCTCTCTGGCCATGACTCCCATCGAGACAAAACTCCTATTTTCTACAGCTTTCATTATGATGTAGGGTACTTCTATCAAACTCAAGGATGTAGACAACAATGTACTATGGTCTCACACTTTCAAGGTATTCATCGGTGGTCAGTGGAAGCTATCAATCTTGACAAAGGAACAACTACATGAGATAAAAAAAGACTATGAGTCTTTGCTTGGGAACAACTATCAGGACATGACGTGGATGACCAATAGCATTGAATTCCACATTGCGGCAACATATACATCTCTACAAACTTGATCTATACACACACGCGCACGCTTTTGTCACTTTTTCACACTTACAATGTCATACCTAAAAGATATGTCATTTTTCTTTCACCACCACCATCCCATTTTCTTTCACCTCTTTGAATTCATTAATATCTCCTTCTCCTCAGATTGCCTCAACAAGAAACCACCTTATTATTTCTCTTACCCATTCTTATCTTTCCCAAATTCCTGAGCTCGTTAGTAGCCTGACAGGGAGGGAAAGATGAAGAGGGCGATCGAAAATGGGCCAAAGGAGTGTGTAACGGGAGATGACTATGGAAAGGAGGTAGATATGTGGTGATCCCTAGGGGGTTTATGGGTGACATTCAGAGGATGAGTGATCAAGGAAGGCAATGATGATAAGCGAAGGAAAAACTTAATTTTCAACATATACTTGTAACAGGACCCTAAAATCTCAACCAATAACCTTGTAATTACAACACGACCGATATAATTTTACAAACTCTCACACCGCAACTCTTACACGTGTACATGTGTTAAACAGAGTAAACTACCTGATCATGGTGTATTACAAAGATTATAAGGGTTATGGTTTAACTAAGAAAGATTTCAAGGGTCATGGTATAAAAATATCTAAATGTTGTGTAATCCAAATTCCAAATTATTCAAGGACACTTGTATAAACATGAGGATTAAAGGAGTAGCCGTAGAAAACTCCAAATAAGTCAGTCATATCTATAAAAAAATCCCCCCAAGAAAGGCCTAGACCCCCACGAAAACAACAAAGTCCGAAAACAAAAAGCACATATCTGCAATTCTCCCCACCTCAAATACAGATTCCACCCATAACGCGGGGCCCGTTCCCCGTCCTTCCCCTCAGTCTCGGGTCATCACCTCCGCTCATGTTGCTCCCTCTTTGTCTCCTCTCCTTCACGGTGAGTCGGTGACACCTCCATTACTCTCACCTCCAACTCCCTCACCTCCCCCGCGACCGTTAGGTCTCAAATCTATATATAGATCCGCCCCACTGCTCCTGCACCTGCCCGTGTCCTCTCCCTCTTTCCCTCCCTCTCTCACTCTCTCTCTTCCACTCACACACCACCACTGTCACCTCGCTGGCCATTGGCCACTACCACCACCACCACTACAAACCCTAGAGCTGAGCTCGAGCTCTCATCACCCCATTGCCACTGTGCTGGAGCCAGAAGATCGAACCCATCAATCTGATCTGTACAATGGGGTCGAAGCTGCTCAGGCTTCTTCTCTGCGCAGCGGTTCTCGCCGGCGCAGCGCTCGGCGGCGACCCGACTGTGTACTACGAGTGGGACGTCACCTACTTGAAGGCCTCCCCTCTCGGGGTTGAGCAGGAGGTGGGTGGTGCTGCCCATATAGATGAGATCCCTTGGCATTTGTCGGTTCTTTGTTTTTAGGAGAAAGACTCCAACTTTAGCTCTTGTTTGGTTTTTTCCTTCTTTATGCGGTTTTCAGTTTGTTAAAATGTGTCTGGTTAAGCTGCTGACTATAAAAAAGATTCAAATTTTAGCGTTTTTTTAAGAAAGTTTCATTTTTTATCGGAGTGGTTGGAGCAGTTGCAGCTCAGACGGAGTTAGAAAGTCCATGTAAGGCACGGAATGGGGAAAAGGAAGAATATTTGACTTATAATCCGCTTAATTGGTCCAATGGTTGCGCATCCTGGGCGCCATTGAAAGGAACAGTTCAAATTTTACATTTATCATCGCTTCATGCTGTTTTTTAACGTCCCAAATGCTGATGAAACGTGCTTACAAGTGGAGGCTTTTAACACCATATCTTGCCTATGTTTATGCAGTTGCTTGATCATGGCATTTTGCGGGTAGGAGTTAAATTATGGAATGAAACTGGACTAGAGTGTGTCAATTGTGTTTGATATAATGGTAGAGAAAATTGAAGTCCAATATTGTTATTTTTTGATGCCCAGTTTGTAGGGTATATTTGGAACTTGTTGGCTAATTAAGGAAGGTAGAGTCTGCCACTTGAATCTTTTAATGCTTTCTACAAATCTGGATGTTAAAGCTGCCGCGAAAGGACCACATTACTCAAAAAAGGATGTGACTAATTTATGACTGCTGTTTTTCTGATGTCTTAAATAGGGGAAATGGAGTTGAATTTATTTGCAACTTGCAGGCTATATATTTAAATCCTGGAAGGGATGTTGGTGTTTAAATGCTTTCAGTTTTGTCTCTTTGAACTATTTATTGTTTTGTCTTCGTTTGCTGTGTATTTAATTTTTTTTGCAAATCTCATTCAAAGAGAAAGATAACAAATATACGGACTTTCCTTTTTGATCTTGTACCTCACAAGGACATGGTTAAGGCTAGCTTATTTCTTAGTTATATTTTTCACTAACAAGCTTGAAGAATTTATTAACCCTTTCAGTTAGGATGAAAATTTTAGCCTTTCCCATGAAAATTTTACGAGTTCCTATTCCAAGAAATTCCAAACCATATGTAAAATGTAGATGGTGATCTCAGCTTACTTCTTGGGTTTGTATGTTGCTTTTGAGGACTATTCTGTGCTTAATTATTAGTATATCACATATTATGTTCCAGATTCTGGCTTTGAAATCTCAGTTTTTGGATATCTATTTATTTATTAAATTCTCTAGTAAAAGTCCAAAAGATCCGTACTTTTTATTTCATATCTATCGATTTCAATGATAAGTTAGCTATAAAGTCCTTTTAATTAAGAAAGTTCATCATTTTCCGGTCATTTATGAAACCTTGCATCTTGAATTTTGTTATAGGTGATAGCTATCAACAAGCAGTTTCCAGGGCCCCTTATCAATGTGACCACAAACTATAATGTTATTGTGAATGTTCAGAATGACTTAGATGAACCACTGCTTTTTACATGGTACGATCTGATTCCTATAGAGTTCTAATTGTGATTCAGGAACTTCCATCACGGACCACCTTATATTATTTTGAAATGTTCTGTAAAATAAATTTTCTTCTTTGATCAGGCAAGGGATCCAGCAAAGAAAGAATAGTTGGGAGGATGGAGTGTTAGGTACGACTTGTCCGATCCCACCAGGGTGGAACTGGACTTACAACTTCCAGGTGAAGGATCAGATCGGAAGCTTCTTTTATTTCCGTCCATCGGGCTGCAGGTGGTTATGGCGGTTTCACCGTTAACAATCGTGCTGTTATTCCCGTGCCTTTTGGACAGCCTGATGGCGACATTACCATTTTCATTGGAGATTGGTACAAGAGAAGTCATAAGGTTGGTTTTCTGGTCGTCTTTTCCCTTTACGTATGAAAACTGCTTGTAGAAGTTTATATGTATCAACATGAATGCAGGATCTGAGGAAGGCACTAGATGATGGCAAGGACCTAGGAATGCCTGACGGCGTTTTGATAAATGGAAAAGGTCCTTATAGATACAACAATACTCTTGTTCCAGATGGTATTGCCTATGAAACAATTCATGTTCAGCCAGGTAAAGCCTGTTCATTTAAATTTGCTTCTGACTTGGACATGAATTTGTGTATTGATTGATGTTCAGCCAGGTAAAGCATGTTTATTTACTTGCTAATGATGGTATTTTTTTTGAACAGGCAAGACTTACCGTATACGTGTACACAACATTGGTATATCCACTAGCATGAATTTCAGAATCCAGAACCACAACATGCTTCTTGTTGAGACAGAAGGGTCATACACGGTGCAACAGAACTACACCAATTTAGACATACATGCTGGGCAATCGTACTCGTTCTTAGTTACGATGGATCAGAATGCAAGTAGCGATTACTATGTTGTTGCAAGTGCCCGATTTGTGAATGAGTCTTTATGGGAAAGGGTGACAGGTGTTGCCGTGCTGCACTACTCCAATTCCAAAGGAAAAGCTGCTGGTCCTCTACCAGAACCACCTAACGATTTCTTCGACAAAACATTCTCAATGAATCAAGCCAGATCTATCAGGTTTATTGATTTTTTGTTGATGCAATCCATGCAAAATCACTGATTACCATTTTCTTCTTGCTACGAAAATTTGAAGTTCTTTCTGCATTTATTTCAGATGGAATGTGAGCGCAGGAGCTGCTCGTCCCAATCCTCAAGGCTCCTTCAAGTATGGTCAAATTGACGTAACACAAGTGTATGTATTAAAAAACAAGCCGCCAATACTCATAAATGGGAAACGGCGGACTACTTTAAATGGAATCTCGTATGTCCCTCCGGATACACCTCTCAGGCTTGCTGATGCATATGATGAAATGGGTGTTTATACGCTGGACTTCCCCACGCGCCCATTAACTGGCCCACCCAGATTGGGTAGATCCATAATTAATGGGACATACAGGGGTTTCATGGAAATTGTATTTCAGAACAATGACACCGTAGTTCAGAGCTACCATATGGATGGATACGCTTTCTTTGTAGTGGGGTAAGAATTAATTCTATGCTAACATGCAGACCTGAGATCTCTTCACTGAATGCGCTCAATTGTTATGTATTATTCGCAGAATGGATTACGGTGAGTGGACTGAAAGTAGTCGTGGAACATATAATAAGTGGGATGGCGTTGCAAGATGTACCACGCAGGTAATGCAAATTCCAACAACTCAGACTTTTTTAGGCTTTCTTCACACAGATTTGTTTGTTGTCTCCTATATTCTTCCGAGATGTCATTTGATTGGAATACTTGTTTTACTTAATCAAATTCAAATTGACATGTTTTTTGGATCAATAATAATCACTTCTATGATATAATTACCCAAACGAGGCACAATCATTTTTCATAGTTTTTTCGTTCTTACATCTTATATTTTAATTTAAAATTCATATTCACTAAAAATAAATTGGCGGCTGCTTTTTAGAGCATTACGGACTTGTGAGATTCTTTTAGTTCATCTTTATCCAATATTATGCATATGGCGGTGACTAATCATGGGTAAAACCCCTAGCCAACCCATAAACATGTCAGATTTTAAATAACCGAGCAAGTGGTTTGAAAAGGCCACAAGGGTTGAGCATCCTGACTTGAGTTCGATCAAGAGCCAAGCGTCAGTATGTTGATCATTGAGCAAGAGATCAATTTAGGTTACTTAGTAAGAGTCAAGCATTTAGATCCAAGTCCCAATAAGATCGGAATATCCAATTTTAAAGGTCACAAACAACTTAACGCCAACCAATGCGTTAAGTTGAGTAGAATAAAATCCCTCAAATCAAAGGGAAGTCAACCCTTAAAAGATACATGTTCAGCTATGTCAATGAAAACTGCCGTCATTTCTATCTACTTGAAGAGAAGCTACGGTCATGATTTTCATCTATTTAGATAGTATACATACCTTCCTCTCTCCCTTAATGATATTCCTTTGATAGTGTATTTAAACCAAATTCATTATCTAAAAACTCTTTATTTTATGCGAACTCACAAGTACAAAGCATAGAAAGAAAACAAATGACAGAAAATAGATGACTAATGAATCTATGATTCATTAACATTAATTTTACCTTTCATCTTAAAATCCTTAACAAATACATGTAAATATACAAATGTATACCTGCAGAACTAAGGAAATATTCTACATCTATTGATCTCGAGTTTGAGGATACTAACTATAGAAGTATAGTGAGCAAACTACTCTATCTCACTATTACTAGGAGAGAACCATCTACACTCATTGGTAGGATGTTCTTCTAATCTTTTGATATTTGAAGGAATATCTTGGGTGAGGACTCTTCTATAGGGTCAATGGTCAAAATGATGTCTCCGCCTATGCATATTAAGATTATGTCAGTTCGCCTAAGGAATCGTCGATCCACTACTACTGTATATGCCATGTTCATTGATGGCAACCTGGTTAGATGACGTAGCAAGAAACAAACAATGGTTTTTAGATTAAGTGCAGATGCAGAATACATAGAAATGACCACTTGGGTAAGATCACCTGGCCTGTCTCCTTTCTTCAGGATCTTAGACTTCCTGCTATATACATTGTCACCAATATAGTATTCCATGAGCGGACCAAGGACATTGAAGTTGACTGTCACTTCATTTGAGATGCGGTACGAGGAAGGTATATCACTACTCCTCATATCTCCACAGATCTTCAGCTCTCAGATACATTCACGAAGGCGCTACAGAAGAAATGTCTCTCGTGGATGATTTCCAAGTTGGACATGATCAATAGATATCTCCAAATTGAGGGGAGTGTTAGAGTTATTTTATTATGAAGTTTTTTTTTATATTTTTTTATTTATTTATTGAGTCATGTAACCCTTCGATGTCTTATTTATTGAGTCATCTAAGGCTATATTGGGATCTATTGGGAGACCTAGACCTCTTGAGCTCAAAGTCATTCATTCTCTCATTATTCTCCAGACTAAGCAGTAGATGTTATGGGCAACGAAGGGAGGTTGTCAGATCATGCCTGAAACCCTGGAATGTTGGATGAGGTCAATTGCTATCACTAGCTGATATGGCTCTCTTTAATATAAGCGCATAAATATTCTAAGGAAAGTCATGGCTTAATTTTATTAGTTTGAGGAACTGAGTCGCGACGAGGTTTATGAGATTGGGTAGTGATGAAGCTTTGGACTATCACGAGAATAGCGACAATAGGTTTGTAACGCGAGTTGATCAAATAGGGATGCAAAAGGCTGGCGATGCATTGGAGAGGGGTGAAGAAGGTGGAGAGGAAGAGGTTAGAGTTGACCCTACTCGTCAACCTGTCTCTATGACAAGAGTGTGGTGTTTGGAGAGGAATTGAGGCAGACCTAGGTTGACCTAGATAGAGGGGAGCATGGCGCCCAATGAAATAACACCATGCGTCATTGACTAGGAAATATTTGACCAAAAAATAAAAAAATACGAACAAATAAAAAAAATATCAATGAAAAAGTGGTTAACATAAACATATTGTAGATCTTAATCTATTTCTTTTATGAAGACCTAGTGGACTATGTACATATGTTTTTAGATATTTTATATGTATAAAATACCTATTGTCAGAGTTATTTAATTATTTGTTTAACTCTTTTTATCCCTACTTAATTGTGAAAAAAGGCCTTGTTTTTGGTGTGAGTGCATGCATTGGAGAGGGGTGAAGACAGTGGAGAGGAAGAGGTTAGAGTTGACCCTACTCGTCAACCTACCTCTGTGACGAGAGTGTGGTGTTTGGAGAGGAATTGAGGCAGACCTAGGTTGACCTAGATAGAGGGGAGCATGGCGCCCAATGAAATAACACCATGCGGCATTGACTAGGAAATATTTGACCAAAAACTGAAAAAATACGAACAAATAAAAATAAAATATCAATGAAAAAGTGGTTAACATAAACATATAGTAGATCTTAATATATAACTTTATGAAGACCTAGTGGACTATGTACATATGTTTTTTTATATATTTTATATGTATAAAATACCTATTGTCAGAGTTATTTAGTTATTTGTTTAACTCTTTTTATCCCTACTTAATTGTGAAAAAAGGCCTTGTTTTTGGTGTGAGTGCATGCATTGGAGAGGGGTGAAGACAGTGGAGAGGAAGAGGTTAGAGTTGACCCTACTCATCAACCTACCTCTGTGACGAGAGTGTGGTGTTTGGAGAGGAATTGAGGCAGACCTAGGTTGACCTAGATAGAGGGGAGCGAGGCGCCCAATGGAATAACACCATGCGATGTTGACTAGGAAATATTTGACCAAAAAATGAAAAAAATAAGAACAAATAAAAACAAAATATCAATGAAAAAGTAGTTAACATAAACATATTGTATATCTTAATCTACAACTTTTATGAAGACCTCGTGGACTATGTACATATGTTTTTTTAGATATTTTATATGTATAAAATACCTATTGTTAGAGTTATTTAGTTTTTTGTTTAACTCTTTAGCTCTACTTAATTGTGGAAAAAGGACTTGTTGTTGGTGTGAGTGCATGCATGAATGAGGGAACTGTTAGTACACGAGCGCACATATTTTGATGATACCAAAACTTGTATGGAAAGCTAGTAGCTAGGTCAAGACCAGGAAGAAGTTCAATATAAGGAGCTCAAGCTTAAGTGAAGAAGAAGAAGCTAAGAAGCTCAAAGGAGTTCACAACTAAGGAACTTCAACTCAAGTTCAATAAAGGATATCAAGCTCAATAAGAAGATAAAGGTTTCTCTTTTATTGAGTCATGCTTTCTATAATTGTCTTAGATTGTAAAAAATCACAAAATCATGCATAACCCTTTGATGTGACTCTTTACGTTCAGGTTAAAGAGTCAAGCTGAGCGATCAACCTCTTTATACTGATCGACCAGACCTGATCGATCAGCCTTGCTTTCCCGATTGATCGTTATTTGAATTACAACTACTATTTCTGATCGATCAATTTTGATCCTTGATCGATCATCTTTTAATTCTAATCGATCACCTAAATATCCACATGATCGATTATTTGATTCTGATCGATCATCTTTGTATCTGCACGCATCTATGTACATATGTTTTATTAGATATTTTATATGTATACAATACCTATTGTTAAGTTATTTAGTTATTTGTTTAACTCTTTTTATCCCTACTTAATTGTGGAAAAAGGCCTCGTTGTTGTTGTGAGTGCATGCATGAGTGAGGGAATTGTTAGTACATGAGCACACATATTTTGATGATACCAAAACATGCGTGGAAAGTTAGTAAACAAATAAGGAACTTCAACTCAAGTTTAAGAAAGGATATCAAGCTCAATAAGAAGATGAATGCTTCTCTTTTATTGAGTCAAGCTTTCTATAATTGTCTTAGATTTTAAAAAATCACAAATCATGCATAGCCCTTTGACTTTGACTTTCAGGTTAAAGAGGCAAGCTGATCGATCAACCTTTTTATACTGATCGACCATACCTGATCGATCAACTTTGCTTTCCTGATTGATCGTTATTTGAATTACAACAACTATATATCTGATCGATCAATTTTGATCCTTGATCGATTATCTCTTAATTCTAATCGATCACCTAAATATCCACATGATCGATTATTTGATTCTGATCGATCATCTTTGTATCTGCATGCATCTTTGTAACTGATCGATCATATTTCATTTTAGGAAGATTTTTGAAGCTGATTTCATTCCTGATTTGTTTGCAACAACTACTTTTTGAGAGATAACGTCTATGGTGAGGGGAGCCGATTTAAAATGAAACCGACTCGCACGTTACGAAAATGTGGAGATCGCATCATATGCGATCTAGATCAACTAGTCATACTAGTCGACGAGGCAACAGAATTTAAAAGTTTTCAATGAAACCACATGATATGGGAACCATTCCCATGTTGTTTCATTTTGATCACAAACAATATGATCTTTAAATAAAGAGACCTCCTGTCTCAAGTCCCATCCGACGTAGACAACACTTGCAAGCGCATGGATGAAATGTGTTCTCCCTTCAATCCTTGGCGATGATCCGAGCTGAGAACCTCCTTATTTCATCAAATGAAATTCATCATCTTCCTCATGAGCATGAAGCACCGATGAAGACAGAGATCCACGAGCAGTCAATCGGGCAGCACAATTGCAATGCGACGACGACAACGCTCTCCATAAACCCTAGTGGATGTCTACTTGGAGTTGATGTGGACAACCTATAGACGTGTATAGAGAGAGGGAAAGAGTGATTGTATGCAACCGTTGCATTCCATACAATTAAGGAGAGCTAGTCTTTCTTTTATAACAAAATAGATATTCATGAATCCCAATCCATGGATACACATAATCAATGGTGTAGATTAATTTGTGCTCAAATAAATGGCCTAGTTTTTTGTTTCAACAATTTGCAATAACAATTAATTAATTTAAACAAATAAATAATATTAAAGATTTCTTCAATTAATTTAATTTCCATTAAATCAATTTCGTGCAGAATAATAGCTAGGAAGAAGGAGAGCCTCCTTCCTCATTAGGGTGGAGCCTTTTCTCCTCTTTCTTAATTGATGAGATTCTCAATCTCATCATATTTTTCACATGTCGCAACAACTTTTGTTGCTTGAATTTTCACCAAAATAATTCCAAATTATTTTGAAAAAAATTCCAATCATGTCATTGATAATTATGAATCATATTCATCCATTCAATATTATAAATCACACGTACATTTTACTGTACAATGTGAATCAAAATCACATTTAATTGTATAATCTAAGTCTTATTCGCATTAACTTATAAATTGTAAATCGTATTTGCAATTAAATCTCTCTTATGATATTACGAGTTATATTCATAATGCTTATGATTATTGTGGATAGTGCTATCCATGATAATCATATCCATGATAATTAAATCTAATTTAATTATCTCAATTATCTCTCTATATGTGTCCAAATAACGTGAATCACATCCATATTATTAGTTGTTATTATGAATGTTAGCTATTATTATTTCATAAAGATATTGCCGAGTAACCATATCCGATAAATGAGAGGATCCGACGACCCGGAACTGGGGTCGCGACAGATTGGTATCAGAGAGCCAGGTTACTCTAGTAGCTTATTCAATAGTTAATAGTTATTAGCAATATTCAGAAACTAAGGATATCTTAAGAAGATCCTTTGATTTTAACAATTGGCTGCAAAACTATTACCATTTACAAATTAGTGTCCCTAATGTATATCATGCTAGGTAGGATAATAACTAATTAATTACCTTGATTCATCTCAAGATCATGGCAGATCAAGAGTTGATTAGGAAAAGGGATATTTACACCCATAACCTTGAGTAGTTTCATTGATTACCCCAGAAATCCTCTTAATCACGAATTACAACCAGAACCCTGAATAAGTGCTCCATCATACACTCATAACCTTTTGTTAGTTTTGTTCATTAACTCAACTGGAGGAAATAAAAAAACCACCCCTACCTTCGTCCTCCAGCCCCTCCCCCCACCAAATCCCCCCCCCCCAACCACCTACCCCTCCCCTTCTTCCTCCTCCAGCTTGCCCCCTCCCTCCCGCCGACTGCCTCCCCCTCCCCTTCTTCCTCCTCCAGCTCGCTCCACTCCTGCCGACTGCCTCTCCTCCCCTTCTTCCTCCTCCAGCTCACCCCACCCCCGCTGACCGCCTCCCCCTCCCCTTTTTCCTCCTCCAGCTCGCCCCACCCCCGGCGACCGCCTCCCCCTCCCTTTCTTCCTCCTCCAGCTCACCCCACCCCCGTCGACTGCCTCTCCCTCCCCTTCTTTCTCCTCCAGCTCACCCCACCCCTGCCGACCATGTCCTCCTCCCCTTTTTCCTCCTCCAGATCGCCCAACCCCCGCCGACTACCTCCTCCTCCCCTTTCTCTCCCTCCACCTTCCCCTCCCCTAGCGCGAGCAACAGCTGCTGCTCCTCCCACCTAGACGCCATGGCTAGGGCTAGTAGTAGCAGCAAGCAACAACAGCAACAACTGCGTGGATGGTGTTGGTGGCGGTGGAGGGTGACGGTGTGGCGAAGATCTTGCGTGCACTCGGCATCAACGTCGCATCTCCTAAGGAGGTCTGGAATATGATGGCAAAACTGATGGAGACAACTTCGTGATGACGTTCTTCTCGCATCACGACAAAGACAGAGGCAACATGCAACTGATGGATGCGTTCCATCTGCGGCCATTCCCTCACGTAGTAGACGAGCTCGAAGGAGGAGAAAACCTCCTCGATTGCACAATGGCATTATTTTATAAATATGACATGTTTTCGAAGGGTAAAATTGTCAACATTTAACTTTTTTCGTCAAAGTTAACGGAGAATCGGAACAGAACTTGACATATGGTTATTTCATGTAAAGGTTAAGCATTATTTGATGTTTTGGATGTAATTCGTGATTATCAAGGGTTCCTGGGATAATTAGGAAACTACTCAAGGTTATGGGTATAAATATTCCTTAGTAAAATGACTGTGACGACAACAATGCTCCAAGAGATGGGGTAAAGCCAGCAGGCACTAGAGTGAAAACTCAATGTCCAAGCTGAGAAACTCGAGGCATGGTGACATCGATCCAGTTTTGGGGTGTGCTTGTTGCATTAATTAAATGGCAAGCTTTTGACAGTAATACAAATAAAATAACCATTCCTCGTTGATATAGACTGAAGATTTAGAATAGAATATATAAAGGTCAGGAAGACGACCCACTTTTAAAGACTTAAGAAATGAAATCGATGAATTTTATACATGACAGTTTATTGTATAACCCTTATAGAGTCTATGTACCGGATACACCTGAGTTAAGAAGAGACATCATGCGAAGTACACTATTTATCGATTATAAAATCATCCTTGAATTACAAAGCTATATAAAGATCTTCATTCATACTTTCGTTGGCCCGGAATGAAGAAGGATGTTGTCGACAATGTTCAGGAAGGCGCTATGCGGTATTCGGTCGGATGGGCCACTGCATAGAGAGCATGCGGTATGCAGGAGAGTGTGTTGGGAGTATGCAGTTTTATGTAGTTTGATAATTTTGTTATTGAAAATATAAATAAAAAATTAATATTATGTTAATATCCTCAATCGGGAGAGTATGCAGGGAGCAAGGTTGCAAAAGTCGGTAGTCGGTACTCGGTCGGTTGGGTCATTGACTAAGGATTAATCGGCAGTCGGGCGATTAAACGGATTTAGTTGGATTTTAATTGGCTTTGAATTTTATGATTATTTTAAATATATAACTCACTTTTATACATATATTTACATAGATTTTGTACATTTATATGGATTTTGTACATTTCTATACTATCATAATAAAATAAAAATAGTAATTGAATTTAAATAAAACATTGAGCATATTATAATAAGTTTGTTTATAAAAAAGCAAAACATATAAGAATATGGTATATCCAAGCAAAAAATTGGTCGACTAGTGTACCTAGTCGGAATTAGTCGGTACTCGGTCGGCCACCCCACTGACTAGTCTAGTCGGACCTACTAGTCGGGCCAGTCGGGTGACTTTTACAACCTTGGTAGGGAGTATGCGGTTTTATGCAGGAGAGTATGTGATTTTATGCGTGGAGTATGCGGTTTTATGTTATTATGCAGGTGGGTTTATTTGGCTTTAGGTTAAATAAAAAAATATTTATTAGAAAAGCGACCGAGTAGGCGACCACATAGGGGGTATACTCGAACGAGTATGCGGGTCAACCAGCATACATGGTCGTTTCACCATACTCGGAGCGACAAAGCTACTGAGTACAAGTATGCGGTTTACTTGGCCGCTTTCTTGAATACTGGTTGCCGAGTTTGTGAAATCTTGTTTTACCTATCAACAAATAAAGGCTTCTCCATCAACGATCATCATGAATTATTACAACCCCTTCCTATCGAGGCAAATTCCTTAGTAGTGCCCCGAGATTACAAAAATCACTGGGTACTACACAATATTTATTTTTTACTTCAATACTGTAGGCATATCACATTGTAAATCCGATACAAATGTCGCATTTTATGAATGCAACATACATGTCACACGTCGAACATGCGACATGCGCCTAATCTCCTAGAAACTTAAGCCCCTCCTAAGTAGGACTTCTCCACAATAGGCATTTCATTCATGCATGTACAATGGATCTGGAGCTCTCTCACCGTCCGCCTTTGCCTCCTCGCTTCCCTCTTGCCGACGTCGTGTCTCCAAGCCTTTGAAAACCTTTGGTGCATCCCTTTCATGTTGTGCATTCACTGTTGGTGCTCCTATACCTTTCTCCAAACCTTGGGTTCAAACAGGATGAGGGAAATTCCTTAGTACCTCAGGATTACAAAAATCCTTAGGTACTACAACGTGTTTTTTACTTGTGTACTGTAGAAGTGTCGCATTCTAAAGATGTGACATAACCGAATGTTTTTTTTACCTGAGTACTACATGCGTAGCATAGCATAAGAATGAGACATTGGTATTGCATACGTAGGATGCGATATAGCTTTATATCGCATTCTCTTTATGCAATATCCAGTAAAATCCCTGGACTCTTAAACCTAATCAATCTCGTTTCGTCTGTTCCTCCGCCACTTCTCTCACCACTCGATCCTCCTCAACCTCGGTGATCCTTTCAGCGACCTCGTGTCCATGAAGTTTTTAGGTTGTTAGGTATAGGATATATCATACACGGTTTTTTTTCTAATTTTGTCTTCCTATAATGCCGAGTTATATGTGCCCTCACGTATTAGGTCAGAATGGAGTTGATTTATTGCATGTTCCATTTGAAGGGTTCAATTATTGGTTCTTCAATGGCCAATGTGCATGGTTTTGGGTTAATGCCAACCATGACCTTCGATGAGTTGTTGAACCTAGTCCACTGGATGTTCAACCTAGATAAAAACAATCATAAAATAAAACTATCACATCACATTCCACGTAGGGTAGACGAAGAGCCTACATTGATGTCTATCGTCGATGATGATGATGATGTACATGGAGTTTTTATGTATGCCCGAACTATTGGGACGACACCTACTAACATTATTATTGAGAGTTTGTTGGCAGGCGAAGTGCCGAATGTTGTTGATGTGGACGATCGCCTCGCTTTCGATCCCTCTATTTTCTAGAACACCGATGATCCCATACCGCAACCATCTACAGATCACGAATGGCACATGAGTGACACGCTCCCTGAGAGAAGTTAATCAAGCTTTGGACGATGTCATCCGTAAGGTAATTGACGATAAGCTAGAAGATGACAGTGATTGTGAGGTTGAAGATAATATCACAAATGAGGAGATACGAGCTGATGAAACTTGTTCCCCAAGCAATTGTTCCTCGTTTACCATTTTTTGGGGTAATAGGTTCTCAAACCCGTTCGACATACGAGGATGACATTCGAAATAAATCTGGGCTTGACAGTGTTGGTGATGAATTTCGAAGAGGCAGAATATTCAATTGTAAATGTGATTTGATTTATACTGCGAAGAAGCATCACATCCTTGCACACTACGACTTCAAGGTTAAAGAGCCCACTATGTTGATCTGATCTGTTTTTTGCACCAACCAATCAAAAGGATATTTTTGGTATCTATGTGGTCATTACAGGAAATTCAATGGTATGTGGGTGATCTCTAAATCGTCGGCCCACACACTTGCATAAAACCAACGGTTAATCATGATCATCCTGTTTAACCCAAACATCGAGAGGTCTTGTGCTCCACACAAGGCGGGAACACAGTCGTCGAATTGACCACATGAAATCCGGATTAAAAGAACAATTAACCCACAAGTCAGAATCAATAAATGAAAAGCAACATGTGGAGTTAAAATTTATTGTTACTCTACAAAAGGTGTGTATAGTGCAAGTAATGTATAGGTCGAACACGAGGAACACAGGGAGCAAGTAGGCAAAAATGAACAAAAAAACGATTGTGATGTACTTGTCTATATAAGTGCCATTTTTGTGGGTTTTTAATTTTATATTTTTAATTTTATATTTTTTATATTTTTATATTTTGATTTTTAATTTTCTGATTTTGTATTTTCTTTTTATATTTTATATTTTTTTAATTTCTTTTTCTTTTGAATTATAAAATAAAGTATATATACAATATAAGTAAGAGAGATAATATATAATATAGAAAAATAGGTAAAAATAATAAAAAATATAGGAAATAAAATATTTTTGGGTTTTATATAATTGTCTACTATTTTTGTGATTTTTCTTTAATTTTACTGATTTTTTGGTATTTTTAACATCCAAAATACTCAAAACAGGAAATAAAATAATTGCCCGAAATTAAAATGGAGATAAAAAATAGTAAACAGTAATAAAAATTCTCCAAATTAATTTTAAAACAAAGATAATAAAATAGAGAAAATTCAGAAACAGAAATTATATTTTTATAATTTTTAATGATTTTTTATATTTTTATAAAGGTTTTAGAGGTTTTTCAATTTTTATGAGTTTTCTTTTATATCTTTTAGTGATTTTTGGTCTGAAGGTTAAGGACACTAAAATACATAATATATATTTTTTGGGAATTTTTCAAGAGGTTTTATAATTTTTATGGATTTTATAATGCAAACAGGGCTGAAAATGCAAGTTTTTGATTTTTATGAATATTAAAAGGCTTCAAAAATGCAAAATAAAAATATGGCGTGAAAGAGCAACAACAACAACAACAACAACAAAGCCTTTTCCCACAATTAAGTAGGGTCGGCTATATGGATTCTTCGCCTCCATTCAGATCTATCTTGGGTCAATCTCGGACTTATATCCAAAAAGCTAAGATCCCTTCGTATAGTCTCTTTCCAACACTTCTTGGGCCGTCCTCGCCCTCTCTTAGCCGGCTCAACATCCCAACACTCGCATCTCCTAACCGGTGCATCAGTTGACCTTCTTTGCAAATGACCAAACCATCTTAAGCGGTTTTCTCGCATCTTATCCTCGATCGGAGCTACACCAACTTTCTTTCTAATTGCATCATTCCGAATCCGATCTTTACGTGTATGTCCACACATCCATCTTAGCATTTTCATTTCTGCTACAGCCATTCTCTGCACATGTCTATGGTTCACAGGCCAACATTCAGAACCATAAAGCATAGCAGGTCTCACGGCTGCTTTGTAAAACTTTCCTTTAATTTTTAAAGGAATTTTCTTATCACAAAGAACAGCGGAGGCTCCTCTCCACTTTAGCCAGCCTGCATTTATTCTATTAGTAACATCTCCATCAATTTCCCCATCATGTTGCAAAATAGATCCCAGATATCTAAAAGAATCTCTCTTCTGAATGTTATCGTCACCAATCTTCACCTCGATTCCTTCACCATTGCTTCCATCAAAGGTGCATTCCATATATTCCGTCTTAGCCCTACTTATACGAAAGCCTTTAGTCTCCAATGCATGTCTCCAAACCTCAAGCTCTTCATTTACTCCATCTCTAGTCTCGTCAATCAACACAATATCATCATCAAATAACATACACCAAGGTAACTCATCCTGAATGTGACTTGTCAACTCGTCCATAATCAAAGTAAAAAGAAATGGACTCAAAGCTGAACCTTGATGTAAACCAATGTTGATATCAAAATAGTCAGTCTTCCCCGTCGGGGTCCTTACACAAGATAAAGCCCTATCATACATATCCTTTATGAGATTAATATATGGGAAAAGGGAGTATGCTCCCTAGTTGTAGCCAACTTAGCTACTCCCACCCCTATTTTTCCCTCATTTTTTTATTTCTTTGGAAAATAAAAATTTGTAAATTCATCATTATATCCCTCTCACATTCTATTAAAATTTCATCAGAAATAGAAATTCCTACGGCCTCCATCCAAACAGGGTCGATTTGAAAAATCCTGCGACCGTTAAAAAAATGACGTCTGGATGGAGGGCCTACGGGTCTCTGTTTCTGACGAAATTTTAATAGAATGTTAGAGGGATATAGTGATGAATATACAAATTTTCATTTTCCAAAGAAATAAAAAAATGAGGGAAAAATATGGGTGGGAGTAGCCAATTGGCTACAACCTGGGTGTAGCCTCATTTAACCCTTAATATATAGGACAGGTATTTGTCTCTTCTCCAAAACTCTCCATAGTATCTCTCGTGGGACGGAATCATAAGCCTTCTCCAAATCAATAAAGATCATATGGATATTCTTCCTTTTAGCTCTATAAATCTCCATTGTTCTCCTCAGCAAATGGATGACTTCAATAGTTGAGCGACCTGGCATGAATCCGAATTGGTTTTCTTTTACTTGGGAAACTTGCCTCAACCTTCTTTCGATCACACGTTCCCAAATTTTCATAGTGTGACTCATCAGCTTGATACCTCTGTAATTTGAACAATTTTGAATGTCTCCTTTGTTCTTATAAAGAGGCACCACAATACTCCTCCTCCAATCTTCGGGCATTTTCTTGCTTCGCCAAATAACATTGAATAGATTCGTAAGCCAAGTCAAACCACGCTCACCTAAAACTTTCCATACTTCTACAAGGATGTCATCTGGCGTGAAAGAGCAATGCAACAAAAACCTTATGCCTATTTTAGGGATTTTTTCGAGATTTATAGATGCATGAAAAAAAGTAGAGACAACAAAGAGAAAATGCAACCCTAGCATGGGTAGTTTTGTAAATATCGGAAAGTATAGGGGCCAAAGTGCAATTTTCCCAGAAAATATATAACACAATAATTAAATTACGAGATTAAATATTAAATCCAAAACCCGTAGGGGTATTTCTACAAAAGCACCAAACATACGTGCACGGGGCACGTGACTTGACAGGGACCTGATTGCAATTTATAAAAACTTGGGGGCCTTACTGCAATATTTTTATAAAGGTTTTAGAGGTTTTTCAATTTTTATGAGTTTTCTTTTATATCTTTTAGTGATTTTTGGTCTGAAGGTTAAGGACACTAAAATACATAATATATATTTTTTGGGAATTTTTCAAGAGGTTTTATAATTTTTATGGATTTTATAATGCAAACAGGGCTGAAAATGCAAGTTTTTTATTTTTATGAATATTAAAAGGCTTCAAAAATGCAAAATAAAAATATGGCATGAAAGAGCAATGCAACAAAAACCTTATGCCTATTTTAGAGATTTTTTCGAGATTTATAGATGCATGAAAAAAATAGAGACAACAAAGAGAAAATGCAACCCTAGTAGGGGTAGCTTTGTAAATATCGGAAAGTACAAGGGCCAAAGTGCAATTTTCCCAGAAAATATATAACGCAATAATTAAATTACAGGACTAAATATTAAATCCAAAACCCGCAGGGGTATTTCTGCAAAAGCACCAAATACACGTGCACGGGGCACGTGACCTGACAGGGACTTGATTGCAATTTATAAAAACTTGGGGGCCTTACTGCAATATGTCCAAAAAAATTATAACTCAAATAAAATGTTTGTGGACTTAACAGAAATAATAAAAGTAGCGAGGGTCCCTGCACAAAATACCCACACCTCACGTGCTCCAGTCACGTGAGGTGACGTGGCCAGGGGCAGGGACCCAACAACAACAACAACAACAAAGCCTTTTCCCACAATTAAGTAGGGTCGGCTACATGGATTCTTCGCCTCCATTCAGATCGATCCTGGGTCAATCCTGGGCTTCTATCCACAAAACAAAGATCCCTTCATATGGTCTCATTCCAACACTTTTTGGGTCGTCCCCTCCCTCTCTTAGCCGGCTCAACATCCCAACACTCGCATCTCCTAACTGATGCATCAGCTGATCTTCTTTGCAAATGACCGAACCATGTTAAGCGGTTTTCTCGCATCTTATCCTCGATCGGAGCAACACCAACTTTCTTTCTGATTGCATCATTCCGAATCCGATCTTTACGTGTGTATCCACACATCCACCTTAGCATTTTCATTTCTGCTACAGCCATTCTCTGCACATATCTATGGTTTACAGGCCAACATTCAGATCCATAGAGCATAGCAGGTCTTACGGCTGCTTTGTAAAACTTTCCTTTAATTTTAAAGGAATTTTCTTATCACAGAGAACAGCAGAGGCTCCTCTCCACTTTTTAGCCAACCACCTTTTATTCTGTTAGTAACATCTCCATCAATTTCCCCATCATGTTGCAAAATAGATCCCAGATATCTAAAAGAATCTCTCTTCCAAATGTTATCATTACCAATCTTCACATCAATTCCTTCAACATTGCTTCCATCAAAGGTGCACTCCATATATTCTGTCTTAGCCCTACTTATACGAAATCCTTTACTCTCCAACTCATGTCTCCAGATCTCAAGCTTCTCATGTACCCCATCTCTAGTCTCGTCAATCAACACAATATCATCAGCAAATAACATACACCAAGGTAACTCATCCTGAATGTGACTTGTCAACTCGTCCATAATCAAAGTAAAAAGAAATGGACTCAAAGCTGAACCTTGATGTAAACCAATGTTGATGTCAAAATAGCCAGTCTTCCCAGACGGGGTCCTTAAACAAGATAAAGCCCTATCATACATGTCTTTATGAGGTTAATGTATAGGACAGGCACTTGTCTCTTCTCCAAAACTCTCCACAATATCTCTCGTGGGACAGAATCATAAGCCTTCTCCAAATCAATAAAGATCATATGGAGGTTCTTCCTTTTAGCTCTATAAATCTCCATTGTTCTCCTCAGCAAATGAATGGCTTCAATAGTTGAGCAACCTGGCATGAATCTGAATTGGTTTTCTTTGACGTTGGAAACTTGCCTCAACCTTATCTCGATCACACGCTCCCAAATTTTCATAGTGTGACTCATCAGCTTGATACCTCTGTAATTTGAACAATTTTGAATTTCTCCTTTATTCTTATAAAGAGGCACCACGGTACTCTTCCTCCAATCTTCAGGCATTTTCTTGCTTCGCCAAATAACATCGAATAGATTCGTAAGCCAAGACAAACCACGCCCACCTAAAACTTTCCATACTTCTACAGGGATGTCATCCGGTCCTACACCTTTCTCAGGTCTCATAACCTTCAAAGCCTCCTCTACTTCCTTTCTTTGTATCCGTCTATAGCTTGCAAGATTCAAGTAACTTTCACTACTAGCTAGATCAACCAAAGTGATCTCTCTATTTCCTTCCCCAATGAAAAGTTAATGGAAGTACTGCTCCCATGTAGTCTCTATATCCTTTTGAGTAACAAGCACGTGACCTTCCTCGTCCTTAATGCATATCACTTGAGAAAGGTCTTTGGTCTTTCTTTCTCTTGCTTTGGCCAACTTGAATATATCCTTCTGGCCCTCCTTAGAGTCGAGATTTTTATACAAAGCTTCATAAGCTTTCGACTTAGCCTCGCTTACAGCCTTCTTTGCTTCCTTCTTTGCTATTTTGTAGTTTGTGACAGTTTCCTCTGTTCTATCCTTAGACATAGCTTTAAAGCATGCTCTTTTAATTTTTAGCTTCTCTTGCACCCCTTTACTCCACCACCAAGCATCCTTTTGACCTGGGGCTCCTCCCTTTGACTCGCCTAGCATCTCTTTGGCTACCTTTTGGATACAAGATGCTACTGCCTCCCACATCTCGTTTGCACTTCCACTACAATCCCAAGATAAATCTTCTAAAACCTTCTCCCTGAAGCTCGATTGCTTCAGTGGAAGATTCCACCATCTAGTTCTAGTGATATTAGGAATCCTCCTTTTCTTTACCAGCCCTTTTATTTGTACATCCAAGACTAACAAGCGATGTTGGGTTGTCAAACTCTCTCCTGGGATTACTTTGCAGTCTGAAAACACAACCGATCTCTTCTCCTTAACGCAAAGTAATCTATCTGTGTTCTCGTTGGCCCACTCTTATAAGTAACTAAGTGCTCCTCCCTCTTCTTGAAGAGAGTGTTTGCTATGAAAAGATCATATGCCATTACAAAATCCAGGATGACTTTTCCCTCTTCATTTCTATCCCCAAAACCGTGTCCTCTATGAACACTAACATACCCTGAAGCATCTTTTCCCACATGTCCATTAAGATCTCCACCTATGCAAATCATCTCTTTGTGGGATTTCTTGTAAAATCTTATCTAGATCCTCCCAAAAAGCTTGTTTAGTCCTTTCATCTATCTAAACCAATTTGTGGTGCATAAACTGAGATTATATTCAGAATTTCTTCTTCAAGCACCAATTTTAGCAAAATAATCCGATCCCCGAATCTTTGCACCTCAACCACACAATTCTTCAAATCCTTATGAACAACCACTCCAACACCGTTTCTACCCTTATCTTTACATGAATACCAAAGTTTAAAGCCTATCTTCTCGATCTCCCTTGCTCATGGCCTTAAATTTCGGCGAAATTCGACCGAAATTCGGTTTCATGGCGATACCGATATCGAAACCATGTATAATATCAGTTTCCAGGATTTTGACCGAAATTTCGGCCGAATTTCGGTCATTTCGGTCCATTTCGGTCCATTTTGGTGGAAATTGTTCACAGATTTCTCGGATTTCGGTGGAATTTCGGTCCATTTCGACTGAAATTGTTCTAGGTCACCATATGTCATGCCTAGGCTACTTATTGATATTCGTAGGTACTATTTGGTCACTAAATGAAATTTATAGGTCACTATTTCAACCACCATTGCAATATAAGCCACTATTCCAACCACCATTGTAATAAATAAGGCCATTAAGGGTCCTCTTTAAACCCAATAAATTAATGTATATGTTCTGATTCCATCTCACAACTTCACAAGTCACAATTCACAACCTAACTTAAGTCTTGGAGAGCCAAGTTTCCAAATTCCAAGATAGGTAAGTATTTTACCATATTTTTTCATAACACATCTTTTTTTAACATACTTCGAGATGCCAAATATGTATTTTTTTCATCTTTGAATGCTAACTTCAGAGTTCAGAATCTTCATAGTTAGAATCTTTATTTAACCATCTTGTTATCTTTTCCTAGGCCAACTTGACTGTAACTATTAGGTAGGGCATTGCATATTAACAAACTTCAGAGTTCTTCTTTTACTTGCATATCTTTTCCGGGCTTTCCTAGGCCCTACATATTAATACATTACATTGCATCATTTTAACTCACAAGACACTAGAAGATTGTTCTTTTCTAGGATTCTCTTGTTACTTCTCTCTACTATAAGGAGTATGTGTCTGTACGTGTGGTAGGTTGTTAATAACCTTCCAAGTCTTTGACTGTAACTATTTTTCTACTATTAGGCTGGACGTAGATTGTGCTTATGAATGCTACACAATTTCTTGGTGTTAATTAATTTGTTTGTGTCTCGTATAACATACATTTTACGATCACAAGCTCTACTATGCATTTATTTTGGTATACATGTTAAAATATTCGTGTTTGTGTGTGTGTCTTATTTTATTTTTAAATAAAATGTTTGTGTGTGTGTCTTATTTTATTTTTAAATAAAAGTATTATTATTCTTTTAAGAATTGATAGAAAAATTGAATGCCAAAATTTAACTGTGTATAGAAATATGAAATTTCACTCTGGACGGTCATCGATATGATGACTGAAATCATTATTTTAAGATACTGAACATTATAACATCTTATTATAAGAAAAAAAACTTGTATTTATGTCTCTTTTATTGATTAAACAACATTACAAATCTTAAATTTTGAAAAAATGAGTTTTCAAGTCGTTTTCCCAATTTCCGGCCATTTCACCGAAATTCCACCGAAATTCCACCGAAATTCCACCGAAATTCCTTTTCTGGGCTTACCGAAACGAAACCGAAATCCGACATTTGAGGCCTTTCCCTTGCTTACTCTCCAACCCATTTAGTCTCTTGAAGACATATAATATATGGATCTTCCTTCTTTCCATCGTATCCACTATCTCCATCGATTTTCCAGTCAAAGTACCAATATTCCAACTACCAATCCGCAACTTCTGTTGCAATATCTTTTGGACTAACTATTTTACTCGCATGCGTCTATTATGCGAGAACCCTTGTAAAATAATAGAAAGTTCTGGCCCGGGGACCCAATTGCAAATAATAGAAAGTTCTGGGCCGTTATGCAAATATTACAAAATAAATAAACGACAAATGAAAGTTTAGGAATTAATACTTAATTACAAAAATGGCGCAGGTAAAAACTGCAAAATACCCATGCCTGCTGATCGAACGGTTGACGCTCCTTGATTTATCCACGTGTCAGCTCGGGAAGCGCTGATACCCCTTCGGCGAGGACGGCCAGGATCAAATCGTGCAGATGAAATCAACGGTCCAGGCGGGTAACGATCGAACGACTCCTGGCGGATCTGGGCAGCGGAGAATGATCCTACGACAGAGAAGCTATCAGGAAGAACAGGGAAGAACCGTCGACGAGGCAACCTTCCCTTCCTCCGATTTCCCTGCTCTGACACTTTGTAGAGCTCCAAAATTAACGCGAAGGTTCCTGCAGGCATCCTCTAGATGCTAGAGGCGACAAAAAGCACCGGGGTGCGCCGACGTTCTCGTAAGGAGGCGACGGAGCGGAGGTGTCCCAAGTTCCTTCGGTGGGGCGACGAAATTGCTCCAGCAAGAAAGAGTTAAGGTCACGTGCAAAATGCCGCGACCTTCCAGGGGCAACAGTGCGGAGATGGCGCACAAAAAACGCAAGAAAAATACATGAAAACGTACCTCGATGGCTGAACACCAGAGATGCACCTCGACGGTCGAATGCCGGAGATGGAGGGCGGAGACCACCCTTAGACTCGCCAAGGTCGGTTCAATGATGCTGGAGGGGAGCTGTCACCTCCCCAGTCCGGAGCAAGGTGAAAGGGGCCAAGGGCAAGGTCCAAGAAGGTTCCACGGATCAAGGGAAGGTTGGAGGGTTTTTGAACAAGATGGGTGACATGGCGAGAAGATCGAGGTGTATCGGTCGAATCGATGATCCACACCCCAAGATAATCCTTGGGCGTGTATCCTTGAAGAATGGTGAACAAAAGTCAAGAAGGGAGCGGGGCCAAACGATGAAAGACGCGACCTACAAAAATCATCAAAAACGAGCAAAAACCAATGTTCTAACAAAATGGCAGGGGGGTGTCAGACAGTTGACTGGAGGTCAACTGTCCGAGCCACTTGGTTGGTCCACATGGACCAACCAGGAAAAACCTCAGGAAAAAAACTTGTAAAATAATTTAAAAATAATAAACGAATTTATTAATTTTAGGTTATTAAATAAAAATTGTTTATTATTTTATAAGGTATTTTATTGTGATTTTATTTATTTTTTAAAGGTATAAATTACAAGTTCCCTTTTAAGGGCTATATATAGGTATATTTGTCTATATATTTTAATGTTTTATTTTTATTTTGTATATTTAATTGTAATAATTTTATTTATTATTTTATATATTTATAACTTATTTTTATAGACTTAAATATATTTTTATTTTATTTTTCTGATTTGATATATACAATTAAATAAATAGATGTATAGTCTATATAAGTATATTTATAGGTATTATACCTATGTATTATATACAAGTATTTTATTTTTGTGTTATATTTATGTTTTAGTTCCAATTTTAATATGCACATATATTATAAATAATATTTATAAAATTATAAAAATATAAACATATAAAAATAATGAATAATAAATAAAATGAGTATTTTAATCGGTACAAGTATACAATAGGGGTCCAAAACTCAACTTTCAAATCGTAACTACAAAATAATGAAACCACTTTTATTAAATAGCTTATTAAAAGTATATACAATTAAAGGCGATTTTGATACATTTCGAGTTTTTATTTGAGAGATACATGTCTGGGAAGTTGGGAATCGGGATTCTAAAATCTTATTCAGATCATAACTTTTTACCTATATATTATTTTTGTATGAAATCAACTTTGTATTTTTCTATATTTAATTATCTACAACTTTCATGTACAAAGTATCTTTATTTGAAGTATAAAAAGTGGAACTAAAAATAGGTCCCTAAAATAAAAGAAAATGAATAAAATAAATAGGTATTTTTATTGGATTTTTATACCCTTATCCCCCGTTACTTTATTCCTTCTCGACCTAGTCATCAAGATACCTAGGTCTTGGGGTTTCGGGTCATAAAATATTTTTTATATCATATTCTTTTTTTTCTTTTCTTTATTCTATAATTTTGGCTTTAAAAACAGTATTTTATATACAATTTGTACAATAATGCATGAATGATAAAATGCATGAATTAAGCCTATTTACACGCATTTACTAGGGTTTTTAAGGCCAAAATGATAGAATAAAGATGATGAAACAAAGATTCATCATCCCTCTATACTTGCCTTTGATAGTCCCTAGCAAACACTTATGCAATAAGTGCAGAAAAAGAAAAATAAAGAAAAGAAAAAGAAGAAAGATGGATTAATTTTAATTATCGAACTTGTCTTCACAAAATTAAAGTTTGGAGCTTAAGTCGGACCTTTGAAAATTTAGTGTGAGCGGAATTTTAATTAATGGGAATCGGATTTGAAATCCAACAACCTTCGAGAATCCCAAAACTCTGCTCAAGTCTCCCCTCAATAGCCAGGTCAGAATACTTCAACACATACACAAACCCTTATGACTATGAATCTGAATCGTACAGTGTAAGTGATGGTGGCTCTCCCCAACGTAAATGACAAAGAGTCTGACTTCTCCAGTATGATAACCCAATGATTCCCCAATCCAATAACTCCTTCCTCGAGGAGCGGGGTATTCCCTTCTAAGTTCAAGTAACAACCAGCTCAAGAGGAGGGGGTGAAGAGAAGAATGGACGGTAGCCAGTGTAGCTACCTATCCTAGGATGCAAGACCAGTGTAGTCAAGTCATCCAATTGCAGGCTCACATGTTTTTACTTTGAAGCTCAAGCTTTCATTATTGACTATACAACATATATACACTCCGACAGGCATTTTATTTTTATACAAGCCTGTCCACTTTTTTGGGAGTTTTTTTAAATACTATTCACAACATCATTTACATATGGAGTTTTTTCTCTTGAGCCAGTAGACTATCCCTCTTTTGAAGCTTTAATTGCAACCCTTACTCTCCTGTCTTTAGAAATCCTCATCACTGGACGGGTTGGGGTGTACTTCCCTCCCTAGAGGAGGACAAATATTTCCACTTGTGTGCGTCTCATACCGGCAAATCCAACCCCCTCACCACTCCAACTGAGTTGAGCCATGTGAAAGGTGCAGGTGTCCAAGTTAGGTCATTATCAACAAGAGTCGTGCGTGTGCTCCGAAATACTCTACTTAGGCAATCAAGAATCCGTTGAACCAAGTCTCATGATCCTCAAAGAATTAAGTCAACTAGACCTGAAGTACCTCAATTCCAACTCCTATAAAGTCCTTGTTATTTAGGCTGGTTTTAAGGTCCAACCAAGCTCCAATCTCCGGATTTTACTTAGACTTGTTCAACTATCAAACTCAATCCGAAAAATGCTCATGTTATGCAAATGCTATGCAGAAAATGCAGAAAATATTTTTGTGATGCAATTTTCTAAAGATTTTGAATTTTTTATGGATTTTTGAAAAGGATGATGCATATGCAATTTTTTGTATTTTAATTTTGCAAATGTTTGTGTGATTTTTAGTCTTGCAAATATTTTGGTTGAAAATCAAAGATTTTTGGCTGAAAAACTAGGTAGAAATATTTACACAGGGATGTATCTTGTTTATACAAGAATTAAGTTTTTAAGAATTTACAAGGGGTAAGCGGCCAATTTTATAAATATATATAGAATTTTTAATATGATCTATATATTCCTCAAACTTATTTGAAAATAGTTTTTCAAACAATTTTTGAAGTCCAAAATAATTTTTACAAACAATTTTACAAACACATTTGAAAATCATTTTGCAAAAGTTCTTCAAACAGTATGTTCTTCAAACAGTATATATAGATTTTCAAAATATTTTTGCAATCATTTTCCAAACATTTGCAACTAGTTTTTTCAAACATTTTTATTTAAAAAATAATAATTTTTACAAAGGTTGAAAATATTAAACAAACATTTTCCAAATAGCTTTCAAAAGATTTTACAAAAAGATTTTCAAATTAGTTTTCATACATTTTGCAAAAAACATTTTCACCTGATTTATTAATCAGTAAATACAAAAAGAATTTGAGGAATAATAACATTTTTCTATTAAGTGATTTTAATGAATTTAGTTAGTGTTTTTAGCCATAAAAATATGAAAGTATGAGTTATGCCTAAAGTATATACGTAGTATATACAACCCCCCGATACTTAGCTTGAGCTATGTCCTCATAGATCAGAGAGAAAAAGAGAAGACATAACTCGTACTGAATATAGAAAAGTCTAAAGAATAAAGAACGAATGAAGAAACGAATGAGAAGTTGACCGTCCCCCATATACTTAGGATCAAATAATCCTAAGTATAGCAGACTGTACACAAAGCAGGGAGGGTCAAGGGTGGGAATGAACAGATCATACTCAGACTGTCTCCCCCTATACTTAGGGTAAGAGATATCCCTAAATATATACAAGAAGAGGAGATAATGGAGAGGATCAAAGAATAGAAGAACCCGGGGTGTACAACCCCCTATACTTAGGACAAAGTACATCCTAAGTATAGAAGACTGACAACAAAGGGCGGCACCTTTTCGGTAGAAAAACAAAATAGAAAAGCAAAAGAAGAAAAGAAGAAAAGAGATCAGAAGATGGAAGAAGATAGAGACGGATGTACACATCACTTCCCCTATACTTAGGGTAAAAGACACCCTAATATAGGCAACAACAGGAATGATGAACAGAACGACGAATGAACACTCGGCTCGTCCACCCCCTAACTTAGGACAAAGCAAGGCGAATACGAGAATGGGGTGAATGAGAAAAACGGGAGATGGACGAAGATGAACAAAAGCGGATATACAATAGAGATGGATGTACACAGGATCAAGAAGGTAGAAAGCGAACCTTCTTGCGGGATCGCTGAGGAATGGATCTGATATGGTGCAGGTCGACATTGGGGTCCTCAGATGACACAAACCGACCAGGGTCGACATGGTGAGGGTCCTCAGTGGTCCTAGGGTGTGGAGGCACAGACGGGTGAGTGGAAGAAGTGTGACTAGGTCTGGCCTCGGGAGTCTTGCTAATATCAAAGTGGAAAGGGACGAACTCATCATCATCGGAAGAAGTGTAGTAAGAGTCGTCTTGCGAGGTCTCATCTAGGTTACAGTCAAAACCAAAAGGAACGAATCATCAGTGGAAGTAGTCGAACTATGTTTGTCCTCTACAATCTCAATTGGATCATCTTTCTCATCAAAAGGCCTGAGTTCCTGAATAAAAGCAACAAGATTGAATTCGACCTTAGTCTCGTCTGACTCTAAGTGAACAAGAGCAGACTCATCAGTGAAAGTAGTTGAGTCATGTCTATCCTCTCTAGTCTCTGAATCTGCCCTCCGCCCAATGGTGTCGATCGTGTAGATCCCGCGGATGTTATCAACGCAATGCCAAGTCCCAGAAGAAGGAACTCCGAGGTCCATGCTTTCCGAGTCTTCCTCCATAGGGAGGGATTCTCGGGTCTCTGTGGAATCGAGCATACAACAAAAGTCTCTGATAGTCTCGTCAAGGTCATGGTCCTTGGGGTCGGTTAACACAGGCACACTCTCGTGGGATGTGGGTCTCTGGTCCGTGGTAGGTGTGGTGATAAACACATCGCTCCCAACATCAGAAAAGCGAATCTCTCTTGATCCGTAATCTATAATGGCTCTTGCAAAGGCAAGAAATGGCCATCCCAGGATGATTGGAGAGTGCTCCCCTGTGGAGGTCTCCATGGGCAATACGACAAAATCAGCATTGTAGCTCGTGCCTTGAATCAAGATGATGGCGTTTTCAAGGATACCCTTCGACCTCTTTATTGACCCATCAGCGAATTGTACTATCATCCTGGTTTTCTTGAGAGGCCCAAGATGAATAGACTGTACCAACGAGAAGGATATTATATTAACTGATGAACCGCCGTCGAGGAGAGTGTTGTCACATAAATGGTCAGAGATGGTGCAGCTCACAAGATGTGTGATAGTATTCTTTTTCCTAGAAAATAGATGATGGGCGATAGCGTTGGCAGTGGCCATGGTCAGAATGTGACGCTCAGATCTGCTCCTCCGCTTTCTCTTCTTGGGAAGAGGAGCAGATAAATCGGTCATGGCCTGCTGAAGTGGGGCCTGAATGATCTCATGAATAGTAGCCACCACTTCGGGTTCGGTCAACAATTTTTTTAATTTTTGGACCTCCTCCATACAAGGGAGGAAGTCAGAATCATCATATACACGAGGAATACTAAGAGCAGTCTGTACAGTGGCATCCTCAGGGTCAAAGGTGGGACAAAGTGTGAATAGTTATGTGGTCAAAGGATCTGGCAGGTGGGCCCCCTCCTCACACTCTAACTCAACCAAAGGTCTCCCAAACTCTTTTTTGATTTTTAAAATTTTCTCATTTTTTGTATTTTGGGCGATTTCAAGCTCTCATGATAATCCTCAAATGAATCTGAATCCTCAAAGAATGGAGCTACATTCTGGATCTTATTTACGCTAAATATATCATTCATCCTCGAGTTCATATGCTCCATCATCTGATTCAAGGTCTCAAGTGTGGATATCATGAAAGGTGACTCCAAAATCTCAGGATCAGGTGTGTCGAGTGTGGGCGGTTGGTGTGAATAAAAATCACATTCCGGATCAAGATACTCAAGGAAGAGCGGGTTGTCGAAATGTGTAGGAGATAGTGGTGGAAATGATTGGTGAAGGTCAAAAAGTTCGAATCCTGAAATAGTGGGTTGGTCGGATATGTACAAAAATCAGAAAAATTAGGAGGAGGATCCTCCTGATAAAAGGGAGGTGGACCGACTGGAGTGAATGAGGGATCCGCAAAGTTCGGATAAAATACGCTCCAGGGGTCCATCTCGAAACAAGATAAAATAATTGGGGGAGGACGATGGTCACATCAAAAGAAGTGTGAAGAGAGGCGCAAATGCACAGAGACGATTTAGAAATGCACACAAACAATCACAAGCAAAACTCACGTAAAACAGACCCTCAATTCACCTACTCAACTCGGTGAAGATCGCAAATGCGGTCTTTTTTTATCTTGTCTGTTTTAGAGTTAAGTGAGAAGTCAAAGAATTGCACAAACACTTAGGAGGTTGAAATGAGATTTGGGCACTAGTCCTTCGTGTGTGTGCGAGCAATGAAAACGAAGACAATGAGGGGATTACTCGCCTCAAGACAAGATTTTTCTTTTTAATCGATTTTAGGGTTGAGTATGTTAGCAGTCCGAATTTTATTATTATCACTTTTTTTGGATTTTTAGTGAGAAATGCACGCGCATATCGAGGAGTCAATTCCTTTAAGCATCTAGGTGTTCAAAATCAGAGGGAGAGTCGGAAACGCAATGCAAGCGGCAAATCAATCATGAATGCTAAAGAGAAATGCTCACATTGCTTCCAGCACTCTACATGCAAGTATGCTCAGTAGAATTGAAACCTATCTATATGCAAATGCATGCTGATGAAATCGCCCTAGGGTGAGAAACTACTATTAGCATGAAGAACCATATGCTAAGTATCTGGAGGTGAGATCCAAAAGTTTGATCTAGGAAGTGCATCGGTGTTCGCCACAACGGATCCTGCACACGATGTATAGCACTTCTCTCGACGCTCGATCTCAAATCCAAATAAATAACAATTAGATTTGTCTATGTCCAAAAGTAAACTATAGGAGCATGCAAAGTATTATGTGTTTGGCCTTAAAGACTATCGACAAGCAATTCCTACACTAAGGGCTCAATCACACAAAAGAAATAAAATAAAATCGGGAAACAAATAAATAAAAAAATGCGAAGAAAATACAACACAACTGCGGTATTGTATTTTTACAACACCCTAGTGAACAAACACTTGGAAATTAGGCCCGAGTGTTCAGAGTCCAGAGTACATGTATTATTACAAAAATAGAGCTCTCAATTAATTACACAAATGAATGTAAGAAAATAAATGGAGCTCGATCTTCAAAAATTCTCCAAGTCTCCTTGGTGGTAGGTCGGCAAGCTGACACCTGCTTCACGTAGGTGCGTAGGCGCTTAGGATAGAGTGCCTCCCTCGATCCGCGGTACCTCGCACGAAGTCAACAAGAGAGGACGTTAGACAACTCAACAAGATATATCAAATAAATAAGAAAATAAATAAAGCAAAAATATAGACAAAGATCACAATCAATCAAAAAGCTGATCTAAGCGCTGTTGCTCCCCGGCAACAATGCCATTTGTTTAACCATAAAATTGAGAGGTCTTGTGCTCCACACAAGGCGGGAACACAGTCATAGAATCGACCACACGAAATCCGGATTAAAACAACAATTAACCCACAAGTCAGAATCAATCAATGAAAAGCAAGACGTGGAGTTAAAATTTATTATAACTCTACAAAAGATGTGTATAGTGCAAGTAATGTAGAGGTCGGATACAGGGAGCAAGCAGGTAGATCGGGGCAAAAATGCTTCAAAACGACTGTGATGTACTTGTCTATATAAGTGCCATTTTTTGTGGGTTTTTAATTTTATATTCTTATATTTTTTTTTAAATTTATATTTTTATATTTTTTATTTTTAATTGTCTGATTTTGTATTTTCTTTTTATATTTTATATTTTTTAATTTCTTTTTCTTTTGAATTATAAAATAAAGTATATATATATAATATAGGTACGAGAGTGATAATATATATAAAAAAATAGGTAAAAATAAAAAAATGCAAGAAAAAAATATTTTTGGGTTTTATATAATTTTCTACAATTTTTGTGATTTTTCTGTATTTTTGCTATTTTTTTGGTATTTTTAAAGTCCAAAATACTCAAATACGGGAATAAAATAATTGTCCAAAATTAAAATGGAGATGAAAAATAGTAAACGTTAATAAAAATTCTCTACATTAATTTTAAAACAAATATAATAAAATAGAGAAAATTTAGAAACAAAAATTATATTTTTAAGATTTTTTAATAATTTTTTTTATAAAGGTTTTAGGGTTTTTCAATTTTTATGAGTTTTCTTTTAGGGATGAAAATGCAAACTTTTGATTTTATAAATATTAAAAGGCTTCAAAAATGCAAAATAAAAATATGCTTGAAAGAGTAATGCAACAGAAACCTTATGCCTATTTTTGGGGATTTTTTTGAGATTTATAGATGCATGAAATAAATAGAGACAACAAAGAGAAAATGTAACCCTGACAGGGGTAGTTTTGTAAATATCGGAAAGTACGGGGGCCAAAGTGCAATTTTCCCAAAAAAATATATAACGCAATAATTAAATTACAGGACTAAATATTAAATCCAAAACCCGCAGGGGTATTTCTGCAAAGCACTAAACACACGTGTACGGGGCACGTGACCTGGCAGGGACCTGATTGCAATTTATAAAAACCTAGGGGCCTTACTGCAATATATCCAAAAATTTATAATTGAAATAAAATGTTCGTAGACTTAACAGAAATAATAAAAGTAGCGAGGGTCCCCACACAAAATACCCATACCTCACGTGCTCTAGTCACGTGAGGTGACGTGGCCGGGGACCCAATTGCAAATAATAAAACATTCTGGGCCGTTATGCAAATATTACAAAATAAGTAAACGGCAAATGAAAGTTTAGGAACTAATATTTAGTTATAAAAATGACATAGGTAAAAACTGCAAAATACCCACGCCTGTTGATCTAACGGCTGACACTCCTTGACTTATCCACGTGTCAGCTCGGGAAGCGTCGATACCCCTTCTGTGAGGACAGCTAGGATCAGATCGTGCGGATGAATCAACGGTCCATGTGGGCAATAATCGAATGGCTCCTGGCGGATCTGGGCGGCGGAGAATGATTCGACGGTGGAGAAGCTATCAAGAAGAACAGGGAAGAACTGCCGGCGAGGCGAACTTCCCTGCCTCCGATTTCCCTCCTCCGACACTCTGTAGAGCTCCGAAATTGCCCAAAGGTTCTTGCAGGCGTCCTCTAGGGGCTGGAAACGACAAAAAGCGTCGGGGTGCGCCGGTATTCTTGCACGGAGGCGGCGGAGCGGAGAAGCTATCATGAAGAACAGGGAAGAACTGCCGGCGAGGCAAACTTCCCTGCCTCCGATTTCCCTCCTCCGACACTCTGTAGAGCTCCGAAATTTCCCAAAGGTTCTTGCAGGCATCCTCTAGGGGCTGGAAGCGACAAAAAGCGCCGGGGTGCGCCGGTATTCTTGCACCGGAGGCGGGGGAGCGGAGGTGTCCCAGGTTCCTCCGTCGGGGCGACAAAATTGCTCCAGCAAGAAAGAGTTACGAAGGTCACAAGCAAAATGCCGCGACCTTCCAGAGGGGCAACAGGGCGGAGATGGCGCATATGGAAGCTCGTCGGAGCAAGCTCCGACGAGGTGATGGTGAGGTGAACGGTTGGGTGTGAATCGAAAGCGCAGGTGTGGATCTACTCCTAAGACTGAGGTGAATAAAAAAATGCAAGAAAAATACACGAAAACGTACCTCGATGGCTGAACACCAGAGAGCACCTCGACGGCCGAAGGCCGGAGATGGAGGGTGGAGACCACCCTTAGACGCTCGCCAAGGCCGGTGCTGGAAGGATGCTGGAGGGGAGCTGTCACCTCCCCAGTCCGGAGCAAGGTGAAAGGGGCCAAGGGCAAGGTCCAAGAAGGTTCCAAGGATCAAGGGAGGGTCGGAGGGTTTTTGAAAAGGATGGGTGACACGACGAGAAGATCGAGGTGTATCGGTCGAATCGATGATCCACACCCCAAGATAATCCTTGGACGTGTATCCTCGAAGAATGGTGAACAAAAGTCAAGAAGGGAGCGGGGCCAAACGATGAAAGGCGCGGTCGTCAAAAACAGGAAAAAACCAATCTTTTGACAAAATGACAGAGTGGGGTCAGACAATTGACCGGAGGTCAACTGTCCAAGCCACCTGGTTGGTCCACATGGACCAACCAGGAAAAACCTTCGGAAAAAGAGTTGTAAAATCATTTAAAAATAATAAATGAATTTATTAATTTTAGGTTATTAAATAAAAAAATGTTTATTATTTTATAAGGTATTTTAGTATGATTTTTATTTATTTTTTAAAGGTATAAAATTACAAGTTCCCTTTTAAGGGCTATATATATGTATATTTGTCTATATATTTTAATGTTTTATTTTTATTTTGTATATTTAATTTTATTAATTTTATTTATTATTTTATATATTTATAACTTATTTTTATAGACTTAAATATATTTTATTTTATTTTTCTGATTTGATATATACAATTAAATAAATAGATGTATAGTCTATATAGGTATATTTATAGGTATTATACCTATGTATTTTATACAAGTATTTTATTTTTGTATTTTATTTATGTTTTAATTCCCATTTTAATATGCACATATATTATAAATAATATTTACAAAAATATTAAAATATAAAATTATAAAAATAATGAATAATAAATAAAATGAATATTTTAATCGGTACAAGCATATAATAGGGGCCTAAGACTCAACTTTGAAACTGTAACTCCAAAAAATATGAAACCACCTTCATTAAATAGCTTATTAATTAAAGGTGATTTGATACATTTCGAGTTTTTATTTGAGAGATACCGGTCTGGGAAGTTGAGATTCTGGAATCTTATTCAGATCATTACTTTTTATCCATGCATTATTTTTGTATGAAATCAATTTTGTATTTTTTATATTTAATTATCTACAACTTTCATGTACAAAGTTTCTTTATTTGAAGTATAAATGTGAGACTAAAAATAGGTCCCAAAAATGAAGGAAAATGAATAAAATAAATAGGTACTTTTATTGGATTTTTACCCTAATCTCCCCTTACTTTATTCCTTGTCGACCTAGTCATCGAGATGCCTAGGTCTCCTGGTTTCGGGTCATAAAATATTTTTAATATTTTATTCTTTTTCTTTTCTTTTCTTTATTCTATATTTTTGGCTTTAAAAACAGTATTTTATACACAATTTGTACAATAATGCATTGAATGATAAAATGCATGAATTAAGCCTATTTACATGCATTTACTAGGGTTTTTGAGGTCAAAATGATAGAATAAAGATGATGAAACAGAGATTCATCACATCCTCAATTGTACTACAAATTCATGTCTAGATCACTTTTATCCCTGGTGAGGGATGACCATACTGTTCGGGTGTCAATCTGTAGAGCTCACATTCACGACATGTTCAATTACTGGGTAACGAAAAAAAACATGAGATACTCGGATGAAAGAAATTGGAATAATATTTGGTGATTGGAAGAAATCCTATGCTGAGATGTCGTATCTTATGCATGTAATGAGGGCTGCCATTCCGGGGACTGAAATAGATATCGAACACACCCAACACCCCGACCCACAGAAACTACATTGTCGTAGATTTCAACAATATTTTTGGACATTTGGCCCTTGCATTGAAGCATTCAAATATTGCAGGACTTTGATAAGTATTGATGGCGCTCATTTGTATAGCAAGTATAAACAAAAAATATTGATTGCTTGCGGGATGGATGGAGACAAACATACCGTTCCTCTTACATTCAGAATTGTTGATGAGGAATCCGACCCTACATGGAAGTTGTTCCTTTTGTTGCTACGTATCAGAGTACTTTCAACGTTGGTAATGAAATTACAATGTTTCTTGAATGTTGGGAGTCAATCTTGTGTGAATTTTGTTGATTCCAATTTTATTGTGGATGAGATTTCAACAAAACAACTGTATTTATTTTCAGGAAATGAAGATCTATAATGTATGAATGGCTTTATGCAAGGGAACCTGGAAACGATGCAATTCCAGGAAGTTTCTTCTATATTGCATACTTGGTGTGCGATATAGAAGAAATTTTCTGGAGTTGCATTATTTCCAAGAAGTTTTGGGTATATCGCATGCACAAGGTGTGTCTTCAATGATTTCCATGAACTTATTCATTTTCAGAATTTTTTGGTTTCACATATCAAGTATTCGATATATAAGAAACTTCATGGAGTTTTATCATTTCCAGAAGCTCCCTATTATATCGCATATCCAGGATGCGATACCAATGTCGCATTCTTAAGTTACGCTTCGCCTGTAGCACTCAGGTAGAAAAAACATTTGGCTCTGTCACATCTTTAGAATACGACACTTCTACAATACATAGGTAAAAAAAACATGTAGTACCTAGGGATTTTTCTAATCCCTGGTACTAAGGAATTTCCCTTTAAACGAGATTGTCTTTGGTGTTAGGGTTTGGTTAGTATATAAAACATATTTTTTTACCAAATTATTGTTCTTATGATGTTTTAGGTTAACATTTTCGTACTTGTAAATATGTTAGGTTGGAGTGGAGTTGATTTATTGTATGTTCCATTTGAAGGGGGTATTGTTGGTGATTTGTCGAGCACCAATGTATGTTGTTTTGGGTTAATGTTGAGCATTACCTCCAATGAGTTGTTGAATTTAGTTCATCGAAAGTTCAACTTGGACAAGGACAACTTGGACAAGGAGAACCATCTAATTAAACCGTCACATCGCATCCCAAGCGGGGCAGGCAAAGAGCCAACACTGGCATTCATTGTGGACGATGATGATGTACAACGTGTATTTATATGACCAGATAATTGGAAAATCGACACCTACTGATATTTTTATTGAGAGTAAGTCGAGTTCGTATATGGTGCCGAATGTTGTTGATGCAGAGGATTGCCTCCCTTTGGGTCCTTCTGTTCGGAGCACTAGTGGCCTATATCTCAGCCAACACCAATTCACGAATTCATGAGCAATGCTCTCTTGAGAGAAGTTAATCATGCCCTGGATGATGCCATCCCTAGGGTAATGGACGACGAGTTAGATGAGAACAATGGCCATGAGCTTGATGATAATGTTGTCGTAAATGACTAGACGAGAGTTGATGAACCCATTCCCCAAAAATTTTTTACCCCGTGTACATTTTTTTGGAATTAGAGACCCCCGTGCAACATTTGAGGATGATTTTTGAAATAAGTCCGAGCTCGATAGTTTTGGATATGAACTTCGAAAGGGCCGAATATTCAACAGTAAGGACGATTTGATTTATGCTGTGAAGAAACATCACATCCTTGACCACTACAACTTCATGATTAAAGAGTCCATCACCTTGGTCTGGTCTAATTATTTGCACCATGCAATTGAAGAGTTGTCTTTGATTTCTACGTGGTCATTTTAGGAGATCCGATAGCATGTATGTGATGTATAAGATCTATTCACCATCCTTAACATATGTTTTCTCTCCGTATTTAAGAAAGTGCATCTTTTAAAGAATGTCTAAATCATTTAAATACATTGTTGATGTATTTAAGAAACATATATGCTAAGATTGAAGATGAGGATGTTGCACTGACTTCATTAGTTTCTCTTCCACTATCACATGGGAATTTTGTTTAGGTTTTTGTTATGCAAAGAAAAGAGATAACCCTAGAGGAAGTTTATGCGAGTCTGCATATGCATAAATGACTCGATTTTCAGGACTCTTAGGCTACATGTTTGGTTATGATTCGTGAAAAAAGTCATGATGGTTCTGGCTATGTGAAGAACAGAAAGCAGAAGTTCAAGTTGAAGAATCACAATTCTAAGGACATCCGCAATTATTGTAAAAAAAACTTGAACACTGGAAGAAATACTGCTCGAAGAAGGGAAGGCCACGGTTGTTGGAATGGTTCATGGAGGTGGAGACTCTGAATATAATTTGATCCTCACCACCATAAATCAGAAGGTGACGAATAACACATGGATACTTGATTCTTGTTATTCTTACCATATAACCTATAAGTAGATAGGTGGTGGAAGCGTCATCATGTGGAGCGACGCAACGTATATAGGGATTGGCTTTGTGAAGATCAAGATGCTGGATGTAGTTATGAGGACATTGACAGAAGTTCATCATGTTCCCGATCTGAGAAATAACCTAATATTCCTTGGAGTTATGAACTCTAAAGAATATAAGTACAATGCTGACGGTGGAGAGGTTGCCAAAGCTGAGGTGATTGTCATCAAGGGCAACCTGCATAAAACCCTATATATCATACATGGGTCTACAATTACTGCTTTTGTTGCAGTGGCATCCGAAGCCATGAAATCAGAAACAGAGTTCTGGCATATGTAACTAGGGCACAAGAGTGAGATGGGATGAATATCCTTAGTTTATCGAGGATCTCAATGATGGAAGCTCAAGTTTTGTGAGCATTGCGTGTTCAGGAAACATAACATGCAACAATTCAGTAGAGCTATTCACATGACAATGAAAATTGGTTTTGCACCTATGAGAGGATAGATGGTGGAAACATTGTCATGCAGAATGACACAACATATGAAATTATAGGGATTGGCTCTGTGAAGATCAAAATTCATGATGGAGTCACGAGGATGGTGACAAAAGTTCGTCGATGACAAAAGTTTGCCATCTTTCTCATCTGAGAAAGAACATGCTAATCTCTTGGAATTCTGGACTTCAAAGGATATAGGTACAATGCTGAGGATGGAGTTATGCAGGTTATCAAAGCTGGGTTGGTTGTCATGAAGTGCAACAAGTAGAAGAATCCTATATGTCATGCAAGTGTCTATAATTACTGGTTCTGTTGTAGTTGCATCCCAAGTTGTGAAATCAGAAATAAAGTTCTGGCATATACGGTTGGGGCACATGAGTTAGATGGGGGATGAATGTCCTCAGTTAGAAAGGTCTCACTGAGGATCTCAAGGGATCAAAGCTGGAGTTCTGCGAGCATTATGTTCGGAAAACAACACATGAAATAGTTCGATAAAGCTATTCACGAGATAAAGGAAGCACTTGATTACTTCCATCTATGTTGATTGTTGGGGTCCTCGTTGTTGGACATGCGAGCCCATGACGAGCCATTATGCAATAAATGTTATTGCGCATATCATTCCCTAATCTGAAATGAAGAATAAATAATTTGCATAATAGGCCCCTCTGTACAATTAGGGTTATGTACCATGGCCATCTTGATGATCATATAGCTGTTGATTCAATAATTGAATCATGGAGGCTGGTGTTTGGATGAATATCTAAAGAGTTAGATAGAGGACTCATCAAGCACCGTCAAATGATTATTAAGAGATGATCTCCAGCCTGAGTAGGAGATGGCAATCCTTTCTCACATAGGCTGATATCTGACCGACCTCTTGATGCATGTCCTCTGCATGGGAATAGTTATTCGGAGGTGTCAAATTAGTTAGGTCAAAGGGTTGACTTAACGAGATCGAGATAACCTAAGTCCTATGTTGAATGCTGTCACAGCATAGGCACACATCCTCTGACCAGAGACAGATGTGTTACTATATGTCTGAGTGTGTACATTTGGCAGACCAGTAGGTTGATGACCTAACCAAGGTCTATACACTGGCGAGCTGGTGTGCATGTAAGGGCATATGAGTAATAAGATCTCTAAAAAGGGATCATACAGGTTCACTTATGAACCGGAAGAGATGAGCTCACTCATGAGGTATTGGGACCGATCAAATTCCATGCATGGTCGTCGTGCTTTGGAAGCATGACAAGAATTTGAAGGTATGATATATGCTTTGGGAAAGCGATCGATACCAAATCCCAATGACCAAGATTGAGAAACTTGGTGATCAAACCCTGAAGAAGACAGTGTAAAATTGATCTTCATCTTCAGGTTGATCATTGGTCTTCCAGTATGCAGGATGTGCAGGTATTGGGAATACCTGAGGGTGATGTGATCATAAACGATTGTATAACCATGACGCTTCCAGTCCGAAGGAGTGATGAAACAGGTCTGGATTTTAGTGATTCCTCTCAGTAGAGAAGTAACTTGATCTTAGTCCAAGTGTTGGACATTGATCTGAATGTGATTCAGATGCAATAAGAAGATTAAGTATACGGACTTGATTTAATCAAGCATCTGTGGGAGGTACGTTAGATCTGGATTTGAGATGAGATCTCAACATCCAAGTCACTATATGTGGAACAATACAATCGCCCTGTCCTTATCTCCAAGTATCTGCGAAGAAAGCACATTATTCTTGAAGGAGTTCAAGAATAATTCCTATGATGAATTTAGTATCCAAGCAAGAAGGTCTTGATGATTAAATGAGATTTAATTATCAAGTATAATATGAATAAGATTCATATTGTGAGAATGATTGTCCAAGATAATTAAATGAGATTTAATTATCAAGTATAATATGAATAAAATTCATATTGTGAGAATGATTATCCAAGATAATTAAATGAGATTTAATTATTAAGGATAAGCAGATCATGGATAGTGCTATCCAGAATATCTGTGTATATTATGAATGGGATTTATAATATATCATAGCATTTGTTAATTATTAATGTGGATTGGATTCACATTAGTTAATTAATTGGAAATGTAATTTACAAATTAGTTTGGGATGTGAATATGATTCGCATATTTTTCAATGGCATGATTGAAATATTCACAAATTAATTTGGAATTAATTTGGTGGATATTATTGCAATAAAAGTCATTGCAATTTATTAAGAAATAATAGGATAAAATAAAAAGGAGACAAAAAAACACCACCAAAAAGTGGTGGCGTCACCTATGACTTAGTCATAGGTGACGCCCCCTATTTTTTAGGGTGGTTTGTTGTCTCTCTTATTTTGTTATCTTGTTATCTCTTAATAATTAATTTATGTTAATTAAATTGTGTTGATAATAATTCAACATATATTTAATTTAATATAAATTATTGCTGTTGGTTTTTTAACCAACAACAATCATGGCCGTTGATTGGCACATGGATTATCATAGCCGTTGGATCCATGTATGCCATGGATTGAGATCCACTGGATCCCAAACTAATATATAAGGAGGGCAACCCTAGCCCTTTGGGATACACGACTAGATAGAGTACATGCCTACTCTACTCTCTCTCTCTCATTCGCGTCCTCTCTCTCCCTCTCTCTAAGGTGGCCGTCCATCTATGTGTTGAGAGAGAGATCTTCTCGCCTTCGCCTTCGACTATTCGAGGATCTCCAACTTCTTTGGGGCTGCTTGCTCTAGAGGAAGACGATGGATTTCGTTGGACGAAATCAGGAGATTCAAAGCTTGGATCTTCGTCGAGGATTGCGGGAGTCACGCGTCTCATCATCGCGCCCGCAAGTGTTGTCTCTGTGGATCGGACTTGAGACAGAAGGATCTCTTGCTTTAGAGATCTCGTGATCGCAACCACGCTTCGAGAGGTATTTCTATCACTTTGTGGTTTGATGAAACGATCCAAGAGACGTTCTTGTGATCATGTGGTTTCAACTCATGTTTTAAAAATTTTAAATTCCGCTGCACCTTGCGACTAGTACAACTAGCGCCCCAATCGTATGAGATGCGATCGTCACACTTCCGTGATGCGCTTGAGGATTCTCAATATCCTTCACTCGTGTCCCATCTTTGGGAGGCGACAAAAGTTTGCCATGTTTGTCATCTGAGAAAGAACCTGATCCCTTGGAATTCTGGATTTCAGAGGATACATGTACAGTGTTGAGGATGGAGTTATGCAGTTGCCAAAGCTGGGGTGATTGTCATGAAGGGCAACAAGTAGAAGATCCTATATATGTCATGCAAGTGTATAATTACTGGTTCTGTTGTAGTGACATCCCAAGTTATAAAATCAGAAATAAAGTTCTGACGTATGCGGTTGGGGTACATGAGTCAGATGAGGATGAATGTCCTCAGTTAGAAAGGTCTCACCGGGGATCTCAAGGGATTAAAGCTGGAGTTCTACGAGTATTACTTGTTTTGAAAACAACACATAAAGCAGTTCGATAAAGCTATTCACGATAAAAAGCAGACACTTGATTACTTACATCTATGTTGATTGTTGGGGTCCTTGTGTCCCATCTTTGGGATGTGCCAGGTACTTCTTGTCCATAATTTATGATTATCCCATGATGGTTTCGGTGTTCATGATGAAGCAGAAGAGCGGAAGATCTTAGTGGACTTTTATAAAGGTCAAGCATTTGCGTTCTGATAATGGGCTGGAGTTTTATTCATTAGAGTTTAATGAAATCTGCAAGGAGGGTGCCACGAGACCGTGAATGCAACTTGTTACTTGGTGAATCATAGTCCTGCATTTGCTATCGGCTACAAGACACCACATGTCTTTGGTTGTGTTGTATACAACATTATTAGTGAAGAGAAGTTGGAACCAAGGGAAAAAAGGGGTGTTTACATGGTACAATGCATGAGTAAAGGGGTAAGCATCTGATCCCCTTTTGAGCATAGAATAATTGTTAGTAGGAATGCTATTTTTAATGAGAATTTTATTCTTCACTCGAAGAGCAAGTCTGTTAATGTAGGGACATGCGTTGATATGCATGCACATGTGGAGTACGAACTGGCACCAATCAGTAATCAAGCAGCATATCACTTTTGATCTGGTTGATGTTGAGTCGCCTGAAGCTGAGCGACCATAGAAGATGCAACCAAGTATTGTTACTGATCGGCCCCATAGAGAGACACATCTACCTCAAAGATATGGTTTTGAAGACAAGGTTGCATTTGTACTACACGTTGCTGAGGAGGCAGAGTCTCTAGAGACACCCACTTACAAGGAGACTATAGTACATGGGTAAAGAGATGAAGTCTCATCACACTAATCAAACATGGGAGCTTGTCAAGTTACCAAAAGAGAATTAGTTCATTAGTTACAAATGGGTCTTTAAGAAAAAGATCGGAATCTCGAACAATGAAAGCATCATATACAAAGCACGTAGTCAGAAGGAAGGTGTGGATTATATAAACCCTCTTTTATTCTTTTCAAATGGAAAACCTAGCTGCATGAGAGGCCACTTGGTTATCATTCTCGTTGTTTTCTCCCTCTTGCATCACTAAGTTGACTTGATCTCATTTAACTTGCTATGTTAATTATTGCTATTATCTCATTTAACTCGCCTTCGGATCTTTGTTTCATTTTTACGAGCACCGTTGTTTCATTTTTACAAGCGGTGCTCGAGCTCGTTTTCCTTCAGAATCAACTGCAGCTTGATTTTCCAAAGATTGAACCTGTAAAACTTTTCAATTTGATGTTGTAGTTGGTTGATGATGAATATCATATGAACCCAAAAGTCTCGATACAAATTTGTTGTAGATATCAAACAAAAGATGCAATCATAAAAAATCTATTTACAAAGTTAATCAATAATTAGGCGATATTCAAAGATGGCGGTGATTGAACCTAAAGGTCTTGATATAAATTTATCACAGGTATCAAATAGAAGATGCAATCATAAAAAACATCTATTTACAAGGTTAATCAATAATTAGACGACATTCAAATATGGCTGTGATTGATTATTATTGTTGATATGCCTTAATCCTAACCATCTGACTCTGGTTGAAGAACCGCCGTATGCAACCCCTTCTGCCGTACCAGGGAAGAAGAATTGACAGACAGTCAAGCGAATTTCCGCTATCTGAGAGGAACAATAGACATTGCTCTCATCTATAGATGTGATTCAGAGTGTTTCGTTGTTGGATATTCGAATTTAGTTATGTTACTGATGTTGGTGGGAGGAGATTAATGACATGTTACATTTTTTACTTTGGGGCATTCTGTCATCAGTTGGAAGGGTACCTTACAACTATTGGTTACTTTGTCTACCACAGAGGCAAAGTATATGGCTTTGACAAAAGCTGCAAAGTAAGGCATTGGCTGAAGGGTTTAGTTGATCTTGGTCTACAATGGGATCATGCTTAGTATATTGTGACAGTCCCAGTGTAATATTCTTAGCTACAGATTAGGTGCATCATGAGAGGTCCAAATAGCATATAGATGCCAGATATCACTTCATTCGTTCCGAGAAGAGAATCAAGGTGAAGGTCCTGAGAGTAAGTTCAAACACTATAGGAGCACATCAGATAATCCGCCGCCAGCCCATCCTAGGGGCTATATAAGTGATTCAGAGTGTTTAGTTGTTGGTTATCAATGACATGCTACGTTTTCACTTTGGGGAGTATTGTAGCCCCAAGGAGGAGCCCCAAGGAGGATCCATCAATGAAACACTCTGAATCACTTCTGTAGCCCCAAGGAGGGACTGGCGGCATATTATTTGAATCACATCAAATAATCCAGCTGATTAATTTATAAATGCAGTTCCTGGGTGTAAGTTCAAACACTTGTTTGTACTTGCTCAATATCGATATTTGGCAGTAGCCCAAAGGAGTGGGTGGCGGCGACACACTAAAGCTTGGCAAAGCTTCTCAGAGGATTAAATTCAAGGTAGAGATTCTTGATATGCCGTGAATCCTAACCATCTGACCTAGGTTGAAAAACCGTCGTATGCACCCCACCTACCATACCATACCCCAACAAAGACATGGGTCTCATATGATACGATGAATTTTCTTACTAGACAACAACAAATATTTTTCCCATAACTAAGTAGGGTCAGCTACATGGATTTTTTTATCTCCATTCATATCTATTTTGGGTCATTCTCAGGCTTAAATCCAAATAACCAGAATCTCTTTGGATAGTCTCGTTCCATCACTTCTTGGGCCTTCCTTGACCTCTCTTAACCGGCTCAACATCCCAAATCTCGCATCTTCTAACTTGTGCATCAACTGACCTTTGGAAATGGTCAAACCATCTTAAGCAGTTTTCTCTCATTTTATCCTCTGTTGGAGCTACACCAACCTTCCTCCGATTGCATCATTATGAGTCCGATCTTTTCGTCTATGACCACATCCACCGTAACATATCTATGGTTCACGACCATCATTCTGATCCATGTTAGCCAACCTGCATTTATTTCTTTGAGTAACATCTCCATCAATTTCTCCATCCAATTGCAAAATAGATCCCAAGTATCTAAAATAATCTCTCTTCTGAATGTTATCGTCTCCAATCTTCACCTCGAGTCCTTCACTATTATTTCCATCAAATGTACACACCATATATCAAGTCTTAGCCCTACTTAAATGAAATCCTTTAGTCTCTAAGGCATGTCTCCAAACTTCCAGCTTCTCATTTACTCAAACTCTTGTCTCATCATCAATCAACACAATATCATCGACGAACAACATACTCCAAGGTATCTCATGTTGAATGTGACTAGTCAACTCGTACATAATCAAGTAAACATGAATGGACTCAAAGTTGAACCTTGATGCAGACCGATGCTAATGTTAAAATAGTAAGTCTTCCCAGACTGTATCATGCATATCCTTTATAAGGTTAATATATATGACATGTACCTGTCTTTTCTCCAAAACTCTCCATAAAATCTCCCTTGGGATTGAATCATCAACCTTCTTCAAATAAATAAAAATCATATGGAGGTTATTCATTTTAGCTCTATAAATATCCATTGTTCTCCTTAACAAGTGGATAGCTTCAAATCACATGAATCCAAATAGATTTTTAATTACTTTGGAAACTTGCCTCGACCTTCTTTTGATCACATGTTTCCAAATTTGCATAGTCTCATCAATTTGATACCTCTATAATTTGAACAATTTTGGATGGATGTCTTCATTGTATTTATAAAGATTCATCACAATGCTTCTCCTTTGTTCTTATAAAGACACATCACAATGCTTCTCCTCCATTCTTCAGGCATTTTCTTTCTTCGTCAAATAACGTGAATAAATTTGTGAGGCAAGTCAAACCCTTTCCCCAGGTTTTCTAGCTTTTAAAGCCTCATCTACTTCCGTCCTTGTATCCGTCTATAGCTTCCATTAATGGTTCTTTTCGTATTCGGATATGGATTTGTTTGTATCATGGATTTGTCTGTAAGGGAGTAGTATATAAACTCTCCTAGGGTTAGGGCTCTCTATATCATATGTAATTTTCTTCTTCTCCATAGTGAAAACCGATTGCTGCCACACAACGATTTAGCCCAGTTACGGATGAAAACAATTATATATGACATACAACCCAAAATTTCCAAATAAAAAACTGGAATTTAGATTTTCATTTGGGGATGTCCTCGAGTCCCCTACATGCTCGTTGATCGGGAACGAAACCCCTATTTTCATATCAGAATTCACCCCTCAACTTTTAATATATGAGATTAAACATTTCTACAACACACACGTCCCACTATTACTATAATCTCCAACTACAGTAGTTATTTTGGAATCGTTTCTTCTAAATATCCTTTTTTTACTCTAGAAATGCCAGATCGGAGCACAGCCCAGAGGACCGTTTTTAAGTCTTCAGTCAGTAGCGAGTTTCTTGCTGTTTTTGACCTTCTTACTGCAAATGGAAAAAAAAATTAGTTTGGTTGTTTCACATTTGCATGCTCTTTACAGGTGTTCCCTGGCGCGTGGACTGCCATCCTTGTGTCCCTCGACAATGTCGGTATCCGGAACATCCGTGTGGTGAATCTTGACTCTTGGTACATGGGACAAGAGGTCTATGTCCGAGTTGTTAACCCTGAAGATTCCTCTAACAAGACCGAGCTGCCCCGACCTGATAATGCTCTCTTCTGTGGACAGCTCAAACATTTGCAGAGGTAGTGTACTATGAGCAAAATTAGCCCACTGAATCCCTCTTACCATGTCTATAAATGCAGCATTTTTCTTATTATAACACTTTGTATTTCTTTCTTTCCTGCAGGCCTCAATCCATTCACTTCCACTCACCCGCTTCAACTCTATCCAGTGGAGGCATGATCGTTGCACTTCTCATCTGTGCTTTCATCACCATTTTCGTATGACCAGTTGATCTGTAGAGGAACGCGTGTTTTGGTGATGGCCCTGGTTGTGTTTTAAGTGTGCAAAGTCTACTGGGTTGTTTTTCTTTCTTTCAGTAGTTCGAATTCATGTCTGTATGTAATGTTTTTCTTATTCTTAATTTTCAGATTCCTCCATTCTTTGAGCCCAAAGTTTGTGCAGTTAGTAGTAATCGATGTCGGAGTTGTTTAACTGTGTGTGATCCGGATGCTGTTTGTAAGTCAAATCTGTAGGTTCACCAGTAGTTCGAATTCATGTCTGTATGTAATGTTTTTCTTATTCTTAATTTTCAGATTCCTCCATTCTTTGAGCCCAAAGTTTGTGCAGTTAGTAGTAATCGATGTCGGAGTTGTTTAACTGTGTGTGATCCGGATGCTGTTTGTAAGTCAAATCTGTAGGTTCACCAGTAATTTGCGCTCTCCACTGATTGTTCTGGAATCATTCAGCACCCTTGATCTTAATTCTTTCTTTGTCTCTTATTGGTTGACGGACGATGATTGTGATGCTGTCTTGTATAGGTTTATCATCAAGATTAGTTGATTAATGACATGGTTCTTTGGATGATTGGCCTCTTAGTGGTATCAATATTTCCCGCATGGAGTCTGCATATTATATGCTCCCTGAATTATTGAGATTTTCACCAGTGACTACTAATTCAGGGAGCATATTATATGCTCCCTGAATTATTGAGATAAATACCTCAATCTTTTTCATATATATGCCCCGAGGATATACGATTATGCTATTTGCCGCAATCCAAACTTTTTAACATTTATCATGTCGAGGATGAACCATTAGCTTTTTCCATCCCTGGCTCCAGTGTAAACTGGTTATCCACGATGCAATAGATGTACTCTGGTTTAGTGTTACCCCATCTCTACCCATTCATTCTTGAATTGGGGTTAGTTGTATAAATCTCACATTTTCTTTGTTACAATATTTCAAACCACCTTCAAAAAAAAAGTTAGATCTAAAAAATATAATAAATATAACACAAACAATGTGACATCACAGCACATTTATCATTCCAACCTCCTAATCATCCAAACAACTACTGCTTATTAAAGGGTTGTCTATCTAAATCTCAGTTCATTGAGCCAAATCAAGTTCTAAAGAGTTGGAGATTGATCCGAATGAGTTCGAGTTGCTTAGTGACTAGGTTCAATATTTGAATAATTAATTGGATAGATCAAGTGGTTATTATCCTTGATATTAGATTTGGTCTAGAACCAAAGTATCCACGATCGTTGCACAAATATGAGAAATCGCATTTTGAGAATTCCTTATCCAATAATAATGTTATCTTAGATTTCAATATTTGAACTATGAGTTGGGATTAACTTATCCCAGAATCTTGAATAGATCATGAGAATTTGGATTTCTCATGGATTATTGACAGTGCTATCCAAGATACCAATATCCGAGAAATATAAATGAGAATAGTAGGATATAAATATCAGTTTCATGCTAATTTCATGATTAGACATGTGAGTTTGATTCACATAATTACGATGAATTTATTCATCACTTTAATTACTCAATTTGGAATTGGATGATTGCACTTAATCCAAGTCAAAATGTAACTTACTGAGTCAAATTAGGACTAGAGTTGGACCCAAGTCAACTTGGTAGCTCATTCCCATCATGCTATGTCCTTTCTCCCCTTGCTTCATCTCCGCTGTGGCTCTCCTCCATGGAGAATAACCTCGTCTATGCGACCCCTTTGTGTACATGATGGAGATACATACCTTATACAATGACATCCCCAATGAGAAGAAAAATGATATCAACTGGGATTTTCCCTTGGTGGGGAGAGGAACGAAGAGTGGTAAATATGTGATTCATCATGCTAATGTACCCAAATTATGAAAAATCCCTCTACAAATAATGCATTTTTGCTGGTAATTTGAATTAAGCTCTTTGTATACATTTTGCGTTACAGATTTCTTATAAATCCCTAAAAACCACCTAAATACAACATCCAAAATAATCACTTTTGATTGTATAAAAACATCCCATTTTTACATGAGAAAATGTAAAATACACGTACTCATTTTGCATACCGTTATACTAATTTACCCCACAAACATATAAAGTGAAAAAATCATATAAAGTGTTTTGAGTTCTAGTAGATCTATCCACTACTTACCCTATACTTAGTATAATATATCATGGATTGTAGTTGAGTAAAATCTTATCTGAATATCTCGGTTTCCACATGTGCACTAGACTTCTTAACACATTGGATATCGTATTATCATTTTGGCATCGTTGCCGGGGACTCGCTAACTTATGAAAATTATTTTACCATTTTTATCTCTTAATTTTATTTTTGTAAGTTAGTTTCAGTTATCTTTCATTTCAGATAAACAAAGAATCACAAAAAAGGGGAAGATCTCTCTCACTCTCTCTCTCTCATGCTCTCTCGTTCTCTCTTATTCTCTCTTGATCAAATTCTGTATCCAACAAGCCATACATTATAAAATCATTCCAATCTCTTAGATATTTTTAATACTTGCATTTTATGGTTTTAAACAAATTATGAAAATCATAAATCAAGTTCTTCTGCTGCATTCATGATGAATCCTAAAAATGCCCTTGCTAATTGTGTTAATTAGTTGTAGTTGGGTAATTAAGGATCGATAAAAAACACTTAAATGTATAATGAATAAAATGCAAAAGTGGTTGCATTTTTTTTACCCAGGCAAACCCAAGATCGATCATAGGGAGGCAACTATCTCCTTAGGATAATTTTCAGATCATGAAGTCACTATGTTTCCAATGAGGATATTTTATATTTTTTTATGCAATTAATGAATGAATTGCAATTGTAGCTAAGTTCAGGGGTGTTTTAAAAAATACCAATCAAATTAGTTCCATAATCCTATAACTTGGCCAGAATGCTAATGCATGCAAAATTAAGCTACTGTGATTTTTTGGTATTTTTCTAATGCAAAATGAATTTTCTGTGATTAAATATGCATGTAGTGTGATTTTCAGTACTTGAATTTTAATAATTAGCAAACTTAAATAATTTCTATAATTAAAATTATCATGGTTGCATCTATGTAATAGACACTGGAAAAATTCTAAATCCTAAAGATACTAAGTTTACAAATGATTACAAATCATTTACTATGATCACTAATTAATTTATTTCAAAAAAAATATGCAAGCAAATGATTTGAATTTTTGGCACATGTTAGATAACAAATAATCCTATACATATTGATTTTTGGTTACTTTTTAGACCTCGGTTAATTTATTACGAATTCAGAAGCTCTAAGGGGTAAAATATGGCAATTCACACCAAATAAATTTTAATAAATTGATTAACCAAGAACTGTAGAATTAATTTAGTAATAACATGCAATTTTTATAAATAAACTATGATGCAAAATAGAGGTTCAAATGAACATACAAACACAAGGGTCTACATGCAAGTGTAGAAATAAAATAAACTCAAACTAATACATGGCAGGGTTTATATAAATTTACCAAACCCAAAGGGGGTTTTATGCAAAAATATCACACAGGCTCGTGATGCACACGCGAAGCAGCTGGTGGGTACATGAGCGCAATTTCCTAGGAGGTGCGGGTGATGACTGTAAATTTCCCAATGAGTGCGATTGGGGAGGCTTAGGTCGAACATCCAGGTGGCTCGCTGAGGGAGGTTCGGCTCGACCAAGGCGGTGTCTCAGTGGATTCTTGGCATGGACGGTTCAAGGCTACCTGATCTTGATCGGGTGGTACATGTAGATCGAGGAGGTGCCCAACTGCTTCTCCTCTTCCTAAATGATCTCCTCCTCACCATTGTTGTTCCCGATCAGGCGACACATGCCCAACCTCAAGGGAAATCATGGTGGCCTTGTAGTAAAGTGATCTGGCTCTTTGATGAAGGTGTGACATAGAGGTGATGGAGATGGGGAATAGGTTGTCTGAGGCAGCTCACCTATCGACTAAAAGCAGCATGATGCGTGTGTTCAGGAGATGAACTACTGCAAGCCGAGCTCCAAAGGGTTGATGCTCGATGGAACAGAAGCATGGCTTGAGAAGGTTCTCTCGTGGCATTGCGATTGAGCGTATAGCCTCCAGATGCGGTTGTATCTAATGCTCCAAAACCTGCAAGATTTGAATGCTCGAGCTTGGAGCTCAGCCTCAAGGGGTTAAGAAATGTGAATGGGTTGCCCCTTGTCATGGATGATGGAGTAGGAGCTAGGGCTTTGATCGAGTGGAATGGTGATGAGGGAGATCTGAAGGAGTTAGAAGTGAAGTGATAGAAAGAAGAGATGGGCGATCTCTGCGAGGTTGGATTTGGCTTCTCCACATCGATCAAGAACTATGAGATTAGAAAGATGGGGAAACATATAGATTCAAGCAAGAAAAGAGGGGAAATAAAGAAGAAGAGGAGAGAAGGTTAAAAGTGAAATAGGAAGGGATATACTACCTGTAATCTCACCGAAGTTTATGAAGGGGAGAAGGCCACCTCTTGTTGTCACCTTGAGAGCTGCAGTGAAGAGCAGCTCGAAGCTTAACAAGCTTCAAGAAGTGATGTGATAGGAGGTTGCTCCTCCTGGATCTCTCCTAAGGACGATCGAAGGTCATTGTCGCTTGACTACACACTCCCAACTGTCACAGGAGGAGACAAGGGGACTGGGCCCTCTTTTATTCTCATGTTGGTGGAAGGCGATACTGTGTCGTGATCACGGTGATTTTGAAGCTGGGCGATTAAGGTTTGCACGATGGATGGAGGTGATGCATGATGTGGGAGAGGTGGATCTTGCGGAGGAGGTCAAGGAGAGAGGAAGTTGTGTTGTGTCAAAGGCGGAAGAGGCAGAGTGTGGCGAGGGGTTGTGGCTTTGACTACAAGGATCAGAGGTAGGAGATATGGTCTCAGTCGTTCCATCGACTGATGATGGGCCATGTGGTGAAAGAATTTAAAAATAAAAAAATAAAGAAAGAAAAATAAAATAAAAAGTAAAAGAAAAGATCTGCACTATTGGATGAAGCACCATTCATCCAACGCCCTAGGAGTGGGTGGTTAAGTGAGATCAGGTGGGGGCCACATGGTGGCTCTTGGAATCGCCAAATGTCTCCTCCACAAAATTTAAAAAATAAATAAAAATAAAAATAAAAATAAAATAATAAACAATGTCAAATCAAAACGTGTCTTCATAAAAGTTGTTCTCCTTGATGAGATCTACAACTTTGTGAAGGAATCAAAATCAAAAGAAGTCATTTATACAAAGTGTATTTTCGGTGGTATTATATGTACATAGAATACCTGAAATTTTACGTTTTCTATTTTTTAATGATAGTTAGAAAGAAAAATTTAAAATAAATTCAAATAAAATATAAAAGAAATATTTAATCTAGTTTTTAGTATTTTTAATAATTACGAGATAAAGAAATAAAATAAAAGGGACTTAGGTTACAGACTATAGATACAAACTAAGAAATTCATTTTCTTTGATTTTTAATTCTAGGGATGCAAACAGACTGATATAAATGCAGATATAGGTGTTACCATATCATTTCCATTTTAAAGTACTGACACGGATAGAGATACATTGCAGACATTGAAAAGTGCAAACCATATCCTTAAATATGGATACAGATATGGAAACAAATAATCATGATTCTGATACAGATATTTTACAAACAGAAATGGAGCCATTTTGCATAGAACCCCCTATAGGTTTTTGTAAATTCATTTTAATCTATAAAATTTTAATGTTAGTTTATAAAACTTTGGGTATTTTGCAAAAACATCCTTGCCTTTTATTTTGATTGCAAATATGCACTACAAGTTCAATAATTTTTATAGTTGTTAGTTAATTTTTATAAATATCATCTGTACTCTAAAAATTATGAAAATTAGGGTTAAGTTCATGCTAGCATAAATATTCATGCTATAATTTTATTTTGCATTTAGCATTTTCCCTATTTATTAAAAAACAAAAATAGCACAAAGAATCCCTATTTGAATTAAAATTACCAAAGAAATATAAAATCTTTTTTAAAAAATTCAAAAAAATATTTTTTTTTATTTTAGTGTTTTATAACTTCAATTAAAAAAGCATAAAATAAAAAAAGACTAAAAATTAAAAAGCTCTAAAATCCAGCAAAAAATATAAAAAATCACCACAAAAATCTAAAAATATTTATTTATTCTCTAAATTTTCTTTATAATATTATCTATATTTAAAATTGATTTTGAGAATTGGTTTAGGCTTTTTGCTATTTTTAAATCTCAAATCAGTCCGACTTATTTATTTAATCCCTATTTGGGATATTTTTGATTTTTCTTGAAAATTTATAACCATTGTTTTATTAGTGCCTCCTTGAGTTAGACCTTGGGAGGTATATCAGGTTAATAAAAAACAAATCCTTTTCTTTATTTGGATGAAATTGTATGATAGTTACATGATTCCTTTTGGGTCATAGTGGCACATTGATCTCATATTCTTAATTAATAAAATTAACCCATAAGAATTTCTCAACTATGACAAGTATTGTATGAAATAAATATTTTAGGAAAATTTATGCAAAGGCCCCTAAACTTTATATTTTTGTTTTGGATTGTATTCCTTATTTATTTCTTATTGCAATTAGTCCCTGACAGTTTTGTAATTTTTATTTATTTATTTCTTTCATTAAAAGTAGAATTTTGCATTAAAAAATTATATGAATTTTATTTCAAGTGCATGACACTATTTAAAATCACACATATTTTCGTAAGGCCATTTAAAATATTCTCTATATTTAAACATTCAAAAATATTGCTTTACTCCCTATTTGCATTAAAAAACATAAAAGTTAGAAAAAATATTTTGAAAAATTCTTAAAAAATAAGAGTTATTTATTACTGTATTTTGATCCTACATACCAAAAATCACTAAAACAATATACAATAAAACAAAAATTGGCAAAACCATCTTTAACCATAAATAATTTATTTAAAAATTCTTGAAAAAATCCAAAAATACCATTTATGTTATGTACCTTATTTATATTATATATTTTATTTTAAAAATAGTTTCGAGAAATTTTGACGCTTTTATCTATTTTAAATTCCAAAACAAGTCGAGTACATATTATTGTTCACTATTTTGCTCTTTTTGTTCAATAAAAAATAAAAAAAATTAGAAAAAATCCATAAAAAGCACAAAAATATATCAAAATATAAAAAGATAAAAATATTTTATTTTGGCTATTTTTGAGTATTTATAGGCATATCTATATATACTAGTCTATCTACTATATATATAACTATATTTATTATTATTATTATTATAAAATACCCTATATATTTTAAAAAGCCTTAAAAATAAAAGGACTGTACTTAGGGTATTTTCTTTAGGGATATTTACACCCATAACCCTACGTAATTTTGTAATTACCCCGAGAACCCTCGATAATTCACGAATCACGAATTAACCCAAGACCCTGAATAAATACTCTATTTTTACACGCATAACCCTCCATTAGTTTAGTTCATTAACTCAATCGTATGATTCAGTTAATCTAACCAATCCACGATCTAATGGCTGGATTAATAACAGTAAAAAAAGAAAACTTTGTAGGGGTCATGCAAGTGGCGTTGATTATGGTGGAGGGAGGGCTTCTCGACGGCGGGGAGCTTGCAAGTAGGGGGTAGGGGGGTTGCAAGCGGGGAGGACGTGGTCGGCAAGGGTAAGCTACCGGGGGGGCTTGTAGGTGGGGGAGGAGATTGTCGACGAGGGTAGGTATAAGGGGTACGGGGTTCACTGGGGAGGGTGTGGAAGCTTGCAGACAGGAGAGGAGGTGGTCGGCGAGGGCAGATGCAGGGGGTGCAGGGATCTTATAGGTGGGGGAGGAGGTAGTCGGCGAGGGCAGCTGAGGCACGACGTAGGGGAGGAGGGGAGCTTGCAGGAGGTGGTCGACGAGGGCAGTTGCGGGCTTCTTGCAGGGTAGCTTGCATGAGATGGTTGGATAGGGTAGATGTGGAGGTAGGGGGGTCAACAGGAGGATGGGTGGAAGCTTGTAGGCAGGAGAGGAGGTGGTCGACGAGGGCAGCTGGGGGGAGGGGGGGGGGTAGTCGATGAGGGCAGTGGAGGCGCGTGGGGGGGGGGGGGGCGAGGGGGGAAGGCTTGTAGGCGGAGGAGGAGGGGTATCTTGTGGGTGGGTGGTCGGCGAGGGCAGCTTGCAGGGGAGCTTGCCTGTGTGGTCGATGAGGGCAGGTGCGTGGGTTTCCAGGGGGGGGGGGGGAGTTGGGGGTGGAAGCTTGCAGGCGGGTGAGGAGGAGGTCGGCGAGGGCAACTATGGGGGTGCAACAGGGAGCTTGTTAGGTAGGGGAGGAGGTAGTCGGCGAGGGAAGCGAAGGCGGGGTGGGGGGGGTTGCAGGCGGGGGAGGAGGGGAGCTTGCAGGCGGTGGTCGGCGAGGGCAGCTGCTAGGCAGCTTGCAGGAGGTGGTCGGTGAGGGCATGTGGGGTGAGGGGAGGGGGTGTTGACAGGGGTTGTAGGGGAGGAAGGGAATGGTGCCATTTGTAAATAATGAGAAATAAAAGGGTGTAAATTGTAAAATATTTGATAGATACTACCATAGTTAATCGAAAATTGGATGGAAGTTAACACGTGGTTATAACTGTAAGAAGTTAAACATTATTCAGGATCTTGGGGGTAAATTCGTGATTATCGTGGGTTTCGGGTAATTACGAAATTACTCAGGGTTATAGGTGTAAATATTCATTTTCTTTATAATATATCTAATATATATAGCATATATTATCTCTATATCTTATATACACATATTACATATATCAAAAAGAAAACAAAAATAAAAAAAACATAAAAATTAAAAAGAATATAAAAAAGTGAGTTTATAAAGTTAAACAACACAAAAATATATAAATTAAACTTCAAAAATAAATATTAAAAACCCACAAAAAGATTAAAAAATCCCTATAAAAACACAAAAACATTTATTGTCTTTTTGAGTCTATTTTTGTGATCAATTCCCATTGCTCCTTTGTGGTTCGACCCCTACGCTTGCATACTATACATATAATTACGTAGGGTATAACAAATTGTAGCTCACTGTTATTCATTGATTGAGGATTAGCGCAGTTTAATTATTGACGTATTAATTGAGGATATTTGAGAGCGAGAGAGTAGTTCTACACAGCAATTGTCGGGCCTGACTTATCGGGCACAATAGACTCTCCAAGACCAGATGCTCCCTCCTTGATTTTTGCATTCATCAAATGACGTCGTTGCCAGGGAGAAACATTTACTATATATTTGTGTTTGCTATTTTTTCTTTCATTATTTTTCTTGTTTTATTTTCTTTTTATTTGAGATAATTACTTATCCATGCTAATCACATCTCTATTATTTTTCTTGCGAGGGACCTCAAGGCAAAGACGATCACTTAGGTCGTTGGAAGCACTCGAGCTATGAGGAGAGTGGTCCTTCTCTTTGTTGACCCCTTGGAGAGAGTAGGAGAGAGAGAGATCATACCACACTTTTCTTTTATTTTCAGTGAGAGAGACTCCATTTTTTTAAATATATTACTGTAATAATACAAGTGGACACTGAACATTCGATCCTATTTTACCTAGTGTTGTCCACTTGGGGGTTCAGCGAGTTTTCTCGCATTTTCATTGCCTTATTTCTTTATTTTCCATGACTTTGGGCTTTCCACTTTATTTTTATTTGTTTTTGTGATTGAGACCTTAGAATTCTTAGGAATTCTTGATCGGGTAAGATAAGATTCACATCTCGAATATATTGCATGTACTTATAGTCTGCGTTTGGATCTAGTCAAACTCAATCTGTGCTTCACGTTAATAGCAATTCCTACTTAGAGAGATTTCACCTCTTGCATGGCATATAGATTAGGTTAACAAGTTTCTGCTTTGCATCCCGCATGGAGAGTGCTGGGAAGCGTTGTAATTCTTCTATCTTAGCATTCATCATTTAGGCACTATAGTGAGATTTCCATCTTAGTATCGCCTTGCATCACTTTGTCGCTTTCTCCCTCTAATTTTGAACTCCTAGGTCTAATAGAAAAATCTAAAATAATCGTTTGACACTTTGCATTGAAAAATACTCAAAATTTGAAATCAAAAATTAAAATAAGGGACTGTTAACTGAACTTTGATCTAACTAAAAATCACAACGAACATCATGGTTTGGGCTTCACAAAGCTCTCATTATATTAGGTACATTCCATACAGAGTGAGGTACAACCCTTAAGGAGTAGAGCAAAAAACCTGATCCGTGGTTGCCTCAATTATCACCTGGGACTAGCAAAGTATTGTCACTTCTATCATACGCATAGGGTCTTATCGATGGCAGTTCTCTCACCTTGTGTAGAGCATTCAACTTTATCTGAAGTATTGAGCATAGGCCATGCCCTTACGAGTGTGTCTATCTCATTGCCTTGCATCCGAGTACCTCACTTGCGAGGGAAGTAGTGGTTTAGCCTATCAGCTTCCTCTCTCTATTTCTTTGGCTGCGTAGTCTCCCCAAGAGCGATATCGTGGACCTCAAAAGGTGCAGATCACAATATATAAAGGAGGTGGAACAAGTACGTGGATACTTTCCTGGCAGTACACGCTCTCCTTTAGGGCTAACCGCTTAAGGATGTGTTAATTTTTTCCTGAATCATAACTCTAAACTTGAAAATATGAAAATAATTGAACCTTTACAGTTTCACAAAAGTTGAGTTTGTGAATCCATTTTGTTTGATGTTTGTTTGATTATATATTAGGTCCAAAGATCAAATTCCTGTGCACTTGCACCATTTTTTCATTCATCTTTTTCATATTTCCTCTTGACCCTTTCTTATCGTGAGCCTTCTACTGTTTTACACTCCATTTATTTCTTTTTCATCATAATATCTTCATCTATCATCTACTTCCTTTTTTCCTTCAATATTTCGACTCCATGACAGTTTGGTCGGGACTCCACAGACACCCACATCGATTCCTTGAGTTTGACATCTCCAATAATTAGGGGCGATTCCTAGGTACATGGTCTAGACTCCACGAACCACCCTCATGACTCCTCGCTTCTTCTTCCTTCCATAGACTAGGAAAATCTCTTCCAGAGCACTGTCCTTTTTGGTTGGAGATTGATTTTACTCCTTAAACTTCTCCATCCCTAATAAAATTCAGAATTGACCCTAATTCTGAATTATTATCTTCATCTGGTTCCTGCATGCAGACTGATTGGTATATATTTCCATTGCAGATCTAGACCCCAATCTGGAGCCTGCTTCTTCACAATCAGATATAGAGATGGCTCCCACAAACAGAGGAAAGGGACCACAGCTCCCCATCATAGAGCAGAACATGGAGCATGGCATGAACTAGAATGAGGTTAATAATCAGTTCTCAGCATCCATTCAGGCCATATATCAGCACTTGACCGACCAAGCACTAGCCCAAGTTGCCTTCAAGGAAATGCTTAATGACCTAAGGAGAAGGTCGGAAGAGAGAGAGAGAGAGGGAGGGAGAGAGAGAGAGAGGAGGGAAATACAAGAGGAGGTGATGATAATCTCCATGGTGATTATGATGACAACCATTCTATAGATGGACCTCACAGAGGTGAGGGAGAAGCATGGAGAGGTCGGCCCAAGCCCACATTGAAGCAGACCTACAACCATGAGGCTGTTCGCATTACTGAGTGGATCCAAATCCCACCGATCCACAGACATTTCGAGTTGAAGCCTCCCTCAACTCCTTTTACTCCTCCCCATCTTCCACAAGAATTCCAATGAGGAGCCATATATCCATCTGCAGCAGTTTGGCTGCATCTGTAGCACCACGTACTACCTCAACATGCCATCGGGTGTATTCAAGATGACCACCTTTCCATTCAACCTTCACTGAAAAGCTCTCCACTGGATCAACCACTTGGGGAAGGTGGTGACAACTTGGGAGGACCTGAAATCCACATTCCTACATAAGTATTGTCCTCTCATCCATCTCAATCTCATACAATAAAAGATAGCCAACATCTCCCAAGGTTCCCAAGAGTCCATTGATGAAACCTGGGTGCGTTTTAGTGATTTGATTGAGAAGTGCCTCCCATGACATACCGAAGACTAGTTTGGTCCAACATTTCTTTAGGGGACTAACTAAAAATAGTCACCATCTAGTTGATGTTGCCTGCGAAGTTTCTCACTTCAACAAGGATAAAGACACAATATGGAAAATCTTTGAGGAGATGATCAAAGGAGAGGTCGTGCTTTCCTCATCTCATTCATTTCAGATTCAGCCACTGCCACAGATCCTCCACAAGAATGTTAATATGGCAGAAACCCTTGAAGTGGACAGGTGTGACAACTCTGATCTCAGCATCATCGAGAGTCACCTGTCCAAAGTGGACATTATAGAGAAGAGGTCATAGGACCTAGAGAAGCTCATCGAGATCGAGAAACGAATGAAGGGCCTGGACAAGCTCGACATCATCACCAAGCAGTTGGAGCTGATGGTGAACACCATCAGTGCCTACATCGTAGTGAAAGCTGCAACCGATCCTCCGCTTGAGAAGAAGGAGCATACAATGCCACAACCACCTCAACCGAGTCCCAACCAACCCTCAGTCCAGCATGTATACTAAGTGCATACCCCTAAGCCACAACAACCACAACTGCTGACACAGATGGTTATTTATCAACCATTTAAGTTGTAGCATTAGTAACTCGAGACATGTTCCCCTCCTCCTCCTCCACTCATTCAGGAGGTGAATGGTGTCTGGAGTAACGATCATCAATTGACCTATCCTCAGGGACAACCATAGGGTCTGAACCATGCCAACCGGCCAATTCATAAGAAGCAAGGAAGATAGAACTACTAGCCCAACCAACCCATCACTAGCAGCCTCCGCAACAAGGTTACACATGGAGGTACAACAACTAACAAAAGTTTGGATACCGCCACCAACAGTACTAATAGCCGACTGCTCTATATCATCAGTACTCCTCCCAACCCTACCAACAATACCCTTCTCTTCCTCCTCATCCTCCTCAGTATTCTCAAGGATATCATCAACCTCCGCACTATTAGTAGAGTCACATACAACATCAGGACAATCCTCTGAGGCAGCCCTGGTCAACCCTGCCTTAGATTGCCTGGCCTAGTTGATCAAGAACATAGCTGAGATGAACCAGAAGATTGATGACCTGATGACCACAAAGACAACAATTCTGGCCCAGGTTGAAGCAAATCTAAATAACTTCCATTGCAAGGAGTAGGTAGTGTGTAGTATTCAACTTGATTCATATAGAAATGATATTGTTTTATGTAATGCTATAACTCTCAGGAGTGGTAGGACACTCAGGTAGTCTGTAAGTGCGAAAGAAAAACAAAAAGCATCTGATGGTGAATCTTCAACCAATCCGACCGATGGGTCCAGAGAATTTTTGGATGCAGCACCACCTTCACAAAAAATACAAAAAAATAAAGAAAATTCAAAATAAATAAGAAAATAGCAACTAATGTTAAGTCGTGCTCATGATGGAGACGCCAACCGCAATAGCTGATCCAACACCAGCCGTTGGAGCCGAGCCTGCAACATTTTTTGATCCACAAGTTGTGTATGATTTTGATCATTTTTGACATCTACGTGTAAAAAAAGATATGACCACAATTTTACATCATAGAATTTCTTTAGATGTAAATAATGATTTTCCACAAGCTATTAAAGCAAAAATAGTAAAAAAAAATAAAAAATGCTTTGTCTGATTCTGAGATTGTGAGCATATTGCAAAATCTTATTCTCGAAATGACTTTGTTGAAATATAGGGAGTAAATGCCAGCTGAGAAAAGTGGACTTAAAGAGGCATGTACAACAAAGACTCCGAACATAAGAAAGAGACAGAGAAAACCAAACACGCACGTTCTGACTATGGCTACTATCAATGCCATCAAAAATCTCAAGAGAAAATAGAAAGACAAGGGAGCACCACTTGTACGATGCCAAATTTTCAAGCCATTGTTCAAGCGCACACTACTCGACAGTGATTTTCAATCATTTTGTTGACTTCCTCCCTTCTCAAAGATATTGGAGTCGGACCACTCATGCCTAGGAAGATGATTATTCAGTCCCCAGATAGATCCGTTGGGAAGCCCAGGGGTATGTTATAGGACTGAAGGTTATAAGGAAAACCTTAAGCGCATCACAAAAGTGTGAACTTTACATCATATGCGACAAGGAGTGACTAGTCATACTAGGTTCTCGAGGTAGAGGAATCTAAAATTTTTCAAATGATGAAACCACATGATTTGAGAACAATCCTCAAATCGTTTAATCAAGATCACAAATGGGTTCATAGGAATACCTCTTGAAGTGTGGTTGTGATCACCAACCCCTAAAGTAAGAGATTCTCCTGTCTCAAGTCCGATCTAACGAAGGTCGCACTTGCAGGCATGTAGAAGAGACGTCTGCTTCCCACAATTCAAGTTGATGATCTGAGCGAGGAGTCTCCTGATTTCGTCTCACGAAATCTGACGCCTTATTCACGAGCAGAGCGCATCGAAGAAGATGAGGATCCATGAGAAGTCGATCCGATAACAAAATGACATGGCGATGGCGGCGACGTTCTCTCGATCAACATATGGATTGCCACATTTTAAGATAGAGAGAGATGTCATGTAGAGAGATAGAGAGAGAGAGAGTTGTCTTCTTAATGTGTAAAAGAAAAGGTTAGGTCTACCCTTTCTTTTATACTAAATTAGATGGTAGATATGTACTCCTAATTCAAATCAACGGTTGAGATTTTGTTGTAAACATTTACATCAACAATTAATTTAATTTAAAAGAAATTAAATATCTTTTAAATAATCTTAAGATATTTAGTTTCAATTAACAAAAGTCACTCGAATGAAATAGGACTATAGAGCCTCCTTCCATGTAAGGGGGAAGGAGATACCCTCCTTCCCCTTATACATGGTGGACGACCACCTTGATTGGAGAGAGAAGATCTCTCTGCAATCTTAATGTAATCTCATTACATTAGATCTTACTTTATGGAATCTTTTATCAATAAAAGATCACCAAATAGTTATTGCAAATTATTTGTGATAACTGCAAACAAAATCATTGATAACTATGAATAAAATTCAACCACCCAATAATATGTAAATTACATTTACAATTAATTATACAATGTGAATCCAATTCACATCAACATTTAATTCGTAAATCTTATTTACAATTAACTTTATTTAATATATTATATATCACATTTGTAAGATTTATGAATAATATGGATAGTGATATCCATATTATTCATATCCTTGGCAATTAAATTATATTTAATTATCTTGAATGTCCATTCTCATGTACCCAAATAATATGAATCTCATTCACGTTATTCACATCTTTGATAATTAAATCATATTTAATTATCTTAGGTAACTCTTCTCATATGTCCAAATAATATGAATCATATTCATATTATTCATGATAATTAAATCCCATTTAACTATCAATTTCCTCAATTCTCAGATACATTATCAACCATGAAATTATTTTTGAACTCTTTCAAGAATAATGAGCTTTCTCCGTAGATACTTGGAGATAAAGACATGGTGATTGTACGTTCCATGCATAGTGACTTGGATATTGAGATCATATCTTAAATCCAGATCAAAGGGGACCTCTCAACGATGTTGATTGAATCAAAGCCGTAAATCTAATCTTATGATTACATCAGAATCGCATTCAGATCAATGTCCAATATTTAGACTAAGATTAGATTACTTCTCTATTAAGAGGAGTCACTAAAATACAAACCTACTTCATGACTCCCTCGGAATGTAGGTGTCATGGTTATATAATCGTTTACAATCACATCATCCTTGAGTATTCCTAATGCTCATACATCCTGCATATTAGAAGACCTAAAATAAACCCGAAGTTTTAGATCTTATTTATACTATCTTCTTCAGGGTTTTATCATTAAGTTTCTCATTTGATCATTGGGAGTTTATATCGATCATATACTTTCCAGAAGCATATATCATACCTAGGTATTGATCATATACTTTCTATATCAAACCTACAAATTCAGTCAAGCCTCCAAAGCGAGATGACCATACACGAAATTATATCCCATATCACATGAGTGAGCTAATGTCTCCCAGTTCAGTATTGAACATGTATGATCCCTTTGAGAGATCGTATTTTCCATATGCACTTGTATGCACACCACCTCGCCGGTGTATAGATCAGGATTATATCATCAATCTATTGTTCTGTCAAATATACATACTCAAACATATAGTAACATATCTGTCTCCAGTCAGAGGATGTATGCTTATATCGTGATAGTATACGACATAAGTTTGGGTTATCTCGATCTCGTTAAGTCAACTCTTTGATCTAACTCATCTAATACCTCTGAATCTCTATTCCTATGCAGAGGACCTACATCAAGAGATCAGTTATATATCAGTCTTTAGAGAAGAATTGTCATCTTCTTCTTAAGATAGAGATCCTCTCTTAACAATCACTTGACAGTGCTTAATGAGTCCTCAGTCTAACTATTTAGATATCATCCAAGTACCAGCCTATTTGATTCAACATTTGAATCAACAAGTGTATGATCATTAAGATGGTCGTGGTACATAACCTTAATTGCAGTATGGGACCTATTATGCAAATTAGTTATTCTTTATTTCAGATTAGGGAATGATTTGCAATAACATTTATTGCAAAATGGCTCGTCGTGGCCTTGCATGTCCAACAAGGACATCATTGTCGTAGTTCAATGGATATAATTCCCTGTGGATTTCATTGTCCTAGATATGGACACCTCTGCACCTCTGTTCCACACTCCATTCATTCTCTATCGACCGTTCCTTTAAACCATTGAGGAAGTGGTAGACTATGGCACAGAGAGATCACATCCCGCTCCAACAATGATAAAATTATGATTGACGGTCGTTGAAATGGTCACTGAGCTGAAGCCCATCAAAGTGGCATCTGTATCAAGAGTGCTTATACCAAATAGCCAAGATGACTGCAATTTTTTTGTAGATATCAGAGATACTAATTTATTCTTGGAAAATATGGAGACACATGCATTCCTCTCCCCTGAGGAAAGCCTGGAAATCGCATTCGAATTCACCAATGTCTTCGATCATGAGATATTTGCTGATGCTTAACTGAAATGTTTGAACATCCCTCCTCATCTGAGCATGATGAAATGATGGCGGATACGTGTGATATCCTGAATTATAATTCTAATTGTCAAGCAGCGGACATCACACAGTCGTTTGACTGAAGAACACAAATCTCTTTTGCTTGAGGTTCTTGAATGAAATCGTAAGGCAATATGATAGAATATTATGGATCTCCATGGAATAAATCCTTCACTCTATTTGCATCACATTTATCTAGAAGAAGACAACAAGCCCTCCAGAGAATCTCATAGAAGATTGAATCCAAACTTATGAGAGGTGGTCATGAAAGATATTACAAAATGGTGTGATACGGGTTTTATCTACCCCATCTCCGACAACAAATGGGTGAGTCCCTTCACGTAGAGCCCAAGAAGTATGAGATCACCAAAGCCACCAATGATAAAGGAGAGGAGATTCCAACCCGAGTGCTGAACTCATGGTGCGTATGTGTGTGCTACACCCGTTTGAATTTTGCAACTAAGAAGGATCATTTTCCACTTCCCTTCATCGACCAGATAGCCGAAAGACGGGATGCGAAGGAATACTTTTGCTTCTTGTACGGCTACTTCAGATATAATCAATTCACCATCGCTCTAAAAGATTAGGAGAAGCCTGCCTTCACATGTTCGTTCTGGATATATGCCTTCCGCAGAATGCCGTTTGGATTGTGCAATGCACCTGCGACATTCCAGATATGCATGTTGGTCGTGTTCACTGATATGGTGGAAAGTTTTCTCTAAGTTTTTATGGACGACTTCTTGATCTATGGTTATAGCTTTGATCAATGTCTTGGATATTTAGACCGAGTTCTAAAAGGATGTTGTGAGGTGAACCTCATACTTTCATGGGAAAAGAGTCACTTCCTGGTGACTAAAGGAATTGTACTGGGTCACATCATCTACATACGTGGCATGAGGGTTGACCCAACCAAGGTGGATGTTATTTCAAAACTTGAGCCACCCACGAATCTGAAGCAAGTCTGATCATTTTTAGGAATGTTAGTTTCATCGTCAATTCATTAAGGATTCAGCAAGATTGTCGGACCGTTCACTGAGCTACTTGGCAAGGATGTCGATTTTATGGTCGATGATCGGGTTCTCCAATCCTTCAAACTCTTGAAGGAACTGATCACACATGCTCCTGTCCTCTAACAACCTGATTAGTCTCTACCCTTTGGGATCGTGACAGATGCATCGGATTTCACAGTTTGTGTTATGCCAGAACAAAGACAAGATGGGCTACTATTTATATTTCATTATGCTAGAAGTACACTTGATGAAGCCTAGAAGAATTATACAGTGATAGAGAAGGAGCTGCTAGCCATAGTATTAGCCATGGAGAAGTTCAGATCACATCTTCTTGGATCCAAGGTGATAATCTACACTGACTAGTCTTCCATCAAGTATCTACAAAGCAAGAAAGATGCCAAGACTTGTCTGATTCTATGGATTCTTCTACTCCAAGAATTTAACTTGGAAATTTGTGATAAACCAGGCGTCAAAAATATGATGGCAGATCACCTTTCTAAAATAGTCGAAGCTGAGACTCCTGAGCAGAACTCCATTCCAATTTTTCAAATGAGGTAATCTAATATATCTCCTCTCTCCCTTGGTATGTAGACATCGTCAACTATCTTGTCTCCAAGAAGACTTTGTCGAACTGGACGAAGATCAAAGTGAACAAATTCTTTGTTGACATTCACTTTTACTAATGGGAGGATCCACCCCTACTCACAGAGAGCGAAGATTACATCTAGAGGAGGCACATACCTTAGGAGGAAATCAAAGGTGTCCTAAACCACTATCACAAGCTTGAAGATGACGAGCACCATTATGAAAGAGGATGACAACAAAAGTACTCCAATGTGGCCTTTGGTGGCCAACTTTATTCAAGGATGCAACAAATTATGTAAAGAAGTGCACTGACTATCAGAGAATGGTCTGAAGCATCAATATGTGAGACACAATACCGCTTAAATATATTCATATTTCTGACGTCTTCGATGCTCAGGGAAATGATTTCATGGGTCCATTCCCCAATAGTCAGAGCTTTATATACATCTTGCTGACTGCCGATTATGTTAGCAGATGGGTGAAGGAAATCACCGCTCGAACCACAAACAATCGTACAGTCTGTGACTTTATGAAAGATAACATCATATCACGATTTGGGATTCCCAAGATTCTCATATCTGATGGGGGAGCACTTCATTAACAAAGTGGTCAAGAAGTTGACCAAAGAATATGTCATAGGGCATCGTGTTGCACCGTCATACCACCCTCAATCAAATGGCTTGGCTGAATGTTCCAACAGGGTGATCAAACTATACTTAGAAGCTTGTACATCCCGACAGAAAGAATTGGTCGCAGCTGCTTGATTCAGTTCTTTGAGCCTATAGAACATCGTACAAGTCTTCTCTCAGCATGTCTCCCTACCATCTTGTTTATGGAAATACATGCCACCTGCCCATGGAGTTAATGCACAAATCATTATGGGCATTGAACATGTGCAACTTGGATTTCGAGAAAGTAGGCAAGAACATAGAAGTCAATCTGAACCGTTTGCTTGATATTAGAGACCACGCATATGACAATAGCCTTATGTACAAAGAGAAATTCAAGAAATGACATGATAAACATATCCACAGGGAGACTTTTGAACCTAGACAGAAGGTATGGTTGTTCGATGCGAAGTTGAAAATATTTTCAGGGAAACTGAAGAGCAAATGGCTATGTGTGGCAATGGAAGCCTTCTCATATCTGAATTGTTACATGACACACAACCATTCATAGTCAACAGACAGTTGCTGAAGCCATATTTAGAGCATGACAACTGTCCGTTGTCGATTATATTGAAGTTGAGTTTCAAGATGAGCTCCTAGAGTCCAAAGGATTGGACATTTGAGAAGAATAATCACAAAAATATTTTATTTTCTTCTTTTCTTCTTCTTCTTTTCTATTTTCTAATTCTTCCGAAAAGTTTTTCACCACTTTCATCACGGATATACTTAGGATGTACTTTGTCCTAAGTATGGGGGCGAGTGCCTTGAGTTGTTCATTTATTGATCCCTCACCTGTCTCCTCAACTCTTGATATTATGTCTATACTTAGCAATATTTTACCCTAAGTATAGAGGGAGACATGTCAAGCCGATGATTTCATACATTCCCACCCTTCCTTGTGTACAATCTGCTATACTTAGGATTAGTTCATCCTAAGTGTAGGGGGACGACCAACTTCTCATTCTTTGATTTTTAGTCATTATAGTATAGACTTTTCTATACTTAGTATGAGTTCTGTCTTCCTTTTTTCTCTCTGATATATGAGGACATAACTCAAGCTAAGTAGAGCGGGTGTATATACGTTGTATATACTTTATCTTTAACTCGTACTTTCGTATTTTCAATAATATAACTAATTAATAAAATAATAAGAATTCCTCAAAATTACAAGTAACAATCAGACTAAAAATGTTTTGCAAAATGATGTGAAAAATGGTTGAAAATATTTTGGAAAATTGTTTGAAAACACTTTAGAAAAAATTGTAAAGTATTTTCATATCTTTTAAAATTTTTTTTGTTTGTAAATATTTCTTTTATTGATGTAAATAAAATTTTTAAAAATCTATTTGCAAATGATTTGAAAAATGGTTGCAAAAATACTTCGAAAATTATATAGATATTGTTTGGAACATATTTGCAAAGTAATTTTCAACCTTTGTAAATGTTTGTAGAAATGTTTGTCAATACTACCTGCGAAAATAAGTTATTGAAATGTTTGCGAAAATATTTTCAAAATGTTTTGATAACTGCGTGTAAATAATATCTTAAATAAAAATCCTCACAAAATTGTATAAAACTTGTATAAACATTGTAAATAATCACTAACTCTCAACCTATAAATTCCATGTATAAAATATGCCACAACCCTTGTAAATGTAGATGCACTCCCAAGTAAATAGTTGTATATATTTATTTTACCGACCTTTATTAAAAAATCCATAAAATTGCAAAATCCAAAATCCAAAAAACTTCTACAAAACCTTTTCAAACCTATATAAAAATCTACATTTTTTTTAAAATCCATAAAAAAGTTTAAAACATGGGTTTTACCCCTTTAGGTGGATCCTCTAGGGTCCATAATCCATTCTTATGCATGGAGTCAATGTCAAACTTCATTGCTAGATTCCATCTATCCATGTCATGATCTACGAGTGCTTCATCAAATGAAGCTGGATCATTGTCAATTTCACCTGACACAAGGAATCTGTACCTTTCAGGTGGTGCGACCACCCTCAAACTCCTTCAAAGAGGTACACGTGTTTCATCTTTATTTATCTCTTCATTTTATGGTTCAGAAAGCTCAGAATCCTTAGGGGACTCATTGAGTTCCTCTATGCCATTTTTTCTTGACTTTTAAGGAAGTCATCATCCAGAAAATTTACATCTCTAGAGATGAAAATCTTTTGGGTCTCAGGGTCATAAAGCTGGTATCCAATATCGTCCTTAACATACCCAATGAAGTAGCACTTATGAGTGCGAGATTCTAGCTTACTTGCATCCACGTTCTTTGTATGGACCAAGCAACCCCAAACTCTCAAGTGTTTAACACTGGGTTTGGTTTAATACCAAAGCTCATGATGAGTTTTAGGTAAGGAATCTTTTTCAAGATATATATAGTAGTCTCTATTACATATCCCCAGAAAGTAAGAGGTAAATGTGCTTTACTCATCATTAAACGAACCATATCCATGGCAGTCTTATTGGGTCTTTCAACAACACCATTATGTTGGGGAGTTCTACGAGGAGTGAGATTGGAGACAATTCCATTCTCTTTAAGGTATTCCTTGAATTCATCTGAGAGGTACTCATCGTCGGTCAGATTAAATCTGTTTAATCTTCATGTCAGTTTGTTTCTCAACCAAAGACTTGAACTCTTTGAACTTTTCAAAGGTTTCATATTTATGACGTAGTAGGAAGATAGACCCGTATCGTGAATGGTCATCAATAAACGTCAAATAATGTCAATTTCCATTTCGAGTCACGGTACTGAAGGTACCACATACATCGGTATGTATTAGGTCAAGAATATCCTCACATCTTGTAATCTTGTTACTGAAAGTCATCCTAGTCATTTTACCTCGAATACAATGTCCATAGGTAGGCAAAGATTTAACCTGTGGAAAATCTAAAAACAATACTTTATACACAATAAATGGAATAAAGAATGGATAATAATTTGTACTAATGAATGTTATATACATGCATTAGCAAGGGTTTTTAAGGCCAAAATGATAGAATAAAGGTGATTAAATGGAGATTCATCACCCCTATCCTTGCCTTTGCTATTCCCTAGCAAACACTTATGCAATAAGGGAAGAAACTAAATAAAAGGAAAAGAAAAAGAAAGAAGGTGGATTGATTTTAATTCTCTAACTTTTCTTCACAAAATCAAAGTTTGGAGCTAAGTCGGACATTTGCATTTTAGGTGCAGTTAGAACCTTATTGGGAATTAGATTTAAAACACAATAGCCTTCGAGAATCTCAAAGCTCTGCTCAAGTCTCCTCAATAGCCATGTTAGAATACTTAAACTCATACACAAACCCTTATGACTACGAATCTCACTTGTACAATGTATGCGATAGTTTCTCTCCTCAACTGAAATGACAAAGAGATTGACTTCTCCAGTTTGACAACCTAATAATTCCCCAACCAATAACTCTTTCCTTGAGGAGCGAGGTATTTCCTTCTAAGTTCAAGTGACAACCAGATCGAGAAGAGGAGGTGGAGAGAAGAATGGATGGTAGCCAGTGTAGCTACCTATCCTAAGATGCTTGACCAGTGTAGCCAAGTCACCCAGCTGCAGGAACACATGATATGACTTTGATGCTCAATCTTGCTTACTGACTATACAAATATATACTCTCCGACAAGCATTTTATTTTCAATCAGACCTATCTACTTTTATAGAGTTTTGATTATTTTTTGAAATACTACATACAACAACATTTACATAAGGAGTTTTTCCACTTGAGCCAGTAGACTATCCCTCTTTCGAAGCATTATTGCAACCCACACTATGATGTATTTAGACATCTCTGCTACTGGGTGGGTGGGAGTGTACTTCCCTCCCTAGACGAGGAGAAATGTTTCCACTTGTGTGCGTCTCATACCAGCAAATCCAATCCCCTCACCACTCCAACTGAGTTGAGCCAAGTGAAAGGTTTAGATGTCTTAGTTAGGTCATTATCAGCAGGAGCTATGCATGTGCTCCGAAATACTCTACTTATGCAGTCAAGAATACATTGAACCAAGTCTCACGAATCTCAAAGAATTAAGTCAACTAGACATGAAGTACCTCAATTCCAGTTCCTATAAGGCTCTTGTGATTATGTAGAATTAAGGTCCAATCAAGCTCCAGTCTTCGGATTTTACCTAGACTATTCAATTATCAAACTTAATCTGAAAAATGCGAATGATATGCATGTGTTATGTGCAATGCAATGAAAAATCTTTTTGTGATGTAATTTTCAGACTTTTGAACTTTTTATGGATTTTTGTTTTGCGAATTTTTATTCAATTTTTGTAAAAATATTCTGCAAATGTTTTTGGGATTTTTGAAAACAAAAGATTTTGGGTAAGAAAATGGGTACAAATATTTACACGGGTATACATCTTATATTTACAAGAGTTAGGTTTTTAAGGATTTACAAATTATTTTCAGAGATATGTATATACAGTTAATAAGGAATTTTAGTGTGATGTATATATTCCCAACTTATTTGAAAATGTTTTTCCAGATAATTTTGAAAACTATAGTTCAAAATAGTTTTTGCAAATAATATTTTCAAATATTTATAAAAATTTGAAAATCATTTTGCAAAGGTTTTTCAAATAATATATATATATATAGATTTTTCAAAATATTTTTATAATCATTTTCCAAACCATTTGCAAATCAGTTTGTAAAATATTTTATTTCATGATAGAAAAGAAATTTTTACAAATCAAACATTTTACAAAGGTTGAAAATATTTTACAAAATATTTTTCAAATAGTTTTTAAAAGATAGATTATCAAACTATTTTCCAAACATTTTAACTTAACTTATTAATCAGTACGTACAAAAACAATTTGAGGAATAATACATATCTTTTTTTAATTGATTTAATGAATTGTATAGTATATATATAGTATTTTAGCCATATTATTCAAAAATATGAAAGTATGAGTTATGGCTAACCCTATACTTAGCTTGAGTTATATCCTCATAGATCGAAAAGAAAAAGAGAAGACATTACTCGTACTGAGTATAGAAAAGTCTATACTGCAATGACCAAAGAATAAGGAATAAATGAATGAATATGAAGCCGACCGTCCCCCCTATACTTAGGATCAAATAATCCTAAGTATAGCAGACTGTATTTATATTTAGGGAGTATTGAGGGTGGGAATGAACATATCACAACTCGGTCTGTCTCCCCTTATACTTAGGGTAAGATATCCCTAAGTATTGCAGAGAAAATCAACGATAGAGGAGACAGTTGAGGGGATCAATGAAAATAAACAAATAAAAAGAAAGGAAAATATGAGGAATGAATGTACACATCTCTCTACCAATACTTAGGGTAAAATATCCCTAAGTATAGGCAAAGACAGGAATGATGAATCAGAATGAAGAAAGAACATCATACTAGGTGTACCCCCCTATACGTAGGACAAAGTATGCCCTAAGTATAGACACATAGATATGGCGAATGATCTGGGGTATGCCTGACATATGGGAGAAAGAAGGGATGGAAAGACAAAACATACATATACAAGAAGTACATTATGGTGAAGTGTTGTATGGTAATTGATAGTTGAATATCTTACTCTCGTCATCGTCTCCCTGTGAGAATGGTGACGCAGTCAGAAAGAGAAAGACACCCTATTATGCAATTAAGTGGGTGTCAGCTATCGGGAAAATAGATTGAAGACTAAGCCAGTATCCAGTAGCGAAAAGAGGAACATCGGCTCATAAGAAAATCATGAAGGAGTAAAGATGATATAGTCAGACACAGAGACAGAAGGATCAATACAGAATCCTCCAAGTCAATCGTAGTCTCAGAAAGATATGAAAGAAGAAGAACAGGAGGCTCTCTACGCAGCTCAATATCCAGTGGACGTAAGGTCAAAAGATCAAGAACACATCGGACGTTACCAGACAAAGCCCAACCTTGAGAGGGTCGTCAAAGTGAGCAGACTAAGAAGGATTGGAGATCTCAGAATAGCCAGAAGACTTGGTCTCGTGATCCACCAGAGAGGATACACAACCAGAGATGAGCCCAAGTACACAAATCAAAAGACTCAGCTTTGTGCTCCAACCAGATCGGAGATACCAGAAGTGATGCTGAGTACCTACAAAATGATGTATCCTTTAGCAGATAACCCTCATGAAGTAATACATACTAAGAAATGAATCATCAGAATTGAACTCACCCTTGCGAGGGTCACCAAGGGAAGCACACTCAAAGGAGTTAGATCCATTAGACGGATCATGAGAGGTGGTCTCGGTAGGCGACAAATCGGGTACCCAATAGAAGAGACCATAAGATCTAAAAATGTCACAATCTCTTGCAAATAAACCTAAAAAGTATTGTTAGCTAGGCAGGGAATAATCAAAAGTATGTGACTCTACCTTGAGAGGATCGCCAAGGAGAGAAGATTCAAAGGAGTCCAGACAAGCGGTCGCGTGCTTGGATAGAACAAACACACAATCAGACAGTGAGACCAGCAACTCATATGATATGACTTATTTCATGCTCCATCAAGATGTAAGCATAGACAGTGAGTGAAACTGATCGTAAAGAAAATATTGCATTCTCTCGCAGATAGTCCTCAGGGAGTAATGGAAACTAAGTCAATGAATTTAGAGAAATGCTGGCTTCAAGTCTCAGGTCCTCAAAAAAGATCATTCAATTAGCAGTCAGCAGGAGGGCATAAGACTATGGGAGGGATAAAAGATCATCAGGAAATCATAGTGCATTCCCTAAAATCAGCCAAATCAATTGAGATGGATCAAGATGTTAGAGAGATCCTTAGAGTACTAAATGCAGGTGGAAGAGTCAGGAGAAGGAGGATGCATCAGTCGGGAAGATGAGTAAAATCATGTGGGTTTAATGCACCATCACTTTGAATCACATATAGGGATGGCACATCAAACATCTGAATAAAGATGGGCAGAACTGCAAAAGAGATTGTAAAGTCATAGCTCATGGAATCTGAAGGATATGGTATAATCCTCAAGCGCATCACGGAAGCGTGAGCGTTGTATTGAATACGACAAGGAACGACTAGTCGGACTAGTTGTTCTATGCAGCGGAAATAATTTTTTTTTCATGCGACGAAACCACATGATCCAAGAACACTTCTAGGATCGTTTCGTCTAAACCACAAACAAGTATAGGATTACCTCTTGAAGCATGGTTGCGATCAAGTCTCTAAACGAAGAGACCTCTTGTCTCAAGTCTGATCCGACGGAGGAGACGCTTGCGAGCGTGGGGATGAATCGCGTGCTTCTCTCAATCTATGTTGATGATCCAAGTGACGAATCTCCTGATCTCAACACACGAGATCCGACGTCTTCTTCACAAGCGAGGCGCACCGAAGGAGACGGAGATCCACGAGCAAACGATCAGGCAGCATAACAACGACGCTGCGGCGATAGAGAACTTCTCCAGGGTATCCATGGTGGACAACCATGAGAGAAGAAGAGAGAGGACTGATGTGTAGAGAGAAAGAGGGAGAGAGACTTATGTTCTCTCTTGGTGTAAATAAGAGCAAAGGGGTGCCTCTCCTTTTATAATATTTTGGGATCCATGGATCTCAATCCATGGACAACATAAATCCAATGGCTCTCATTGATTGTGTTTCTTTCAATGGTCAAGATTTGTGTTGGTAAAAACCAATAATAATTAATTTAATTTAATTAAATATATATTGAATAAATCATCGATATATAAATTAATTTAAATCAAATCAATATAGGAGATTTAGGAAGGAGGCATGCCTCCCTTCCATAAAGGGGTTGGTGGCACACCTTGAATCCAATTCAAGGAGGCCGTCCATCCTCTTTAATAGGAAGGAGGCACTCCTCTTCCTTAATCATGAGATCTCATATCTTATGGAAATCTCCATTATTTACAACAACTATTGTTGCAAATTATTCACACAAATAATCCATAATTATTTTGTGAACATTGCAATCATGTCATTGGAAATTAGTGAATCACATTCACAACCCAAAATAAAATGTAAATTACATTTTCAATTTATTGTTCAATGTGAATCTAATTCACATTAACATTTAATTAACAAATGTAAATTAAAAATAGCTCTCTCTTATATATTATAAATCACATTTATAATATATACAAATAATATGGATAGTGCTATCCACATTATTCATAGCCATGATAATTAAATCACATTTAGTCATCTTGGATCTCTATTCTCATGTGCTCAAATAATATGAATCACATTCACATTATTCACATCTTTGATAATTAAATCACATTTAATTATTTTAGATAACTCTCTTTATAATATGAATCGAATTCATATTAGTCATGACAATCAAATCACATTTAATTATCCATTTTTCTCAATGCTCGGATACATATATCAACAATAGAATTATCCGTGAACTCTTTCAAGGATAATGCACCTTTTCCACGAATACTTGGAGATAAGGACATGGCGATTGTATTATTCCACGTATAGTGACTTTGATATTGAGATCACGTCTCAAATCCAGATCTCAGGCCTCCCATAGATGCTTGATTAAATCAAGACCGCAAATCTAGTCTTCTCGTTGCATCTGATTCACATTCAGATCAATGTTCAACATTTGGACTAGGATTAGATTACTTCTCTACTGAGACGAGTCACTAAAATCCAGACCCGTTTCATCATTCCCTAGGAATGGAAGCGTCATGGTTATACAATCGTTTATGATCACATCACCCTTAGGTATTCCCAATACCTTTACATCCTGCATACTGGAAGACTCAAAATAAACCTGAAGTGTAAGGTCAATTTTACACTGTCTACTTTAGAGTTTTATCATTAAGTTTCTCATTCGATCATTGGGAGTCGGTATCGATCATATACTTTCCAAAAGCATATATCATACCTAGGTCTTGATCATATACTTTCCAAAAAGTATATATCAAGCCTACAAATTCAGTCAAGCTTCCAAAGCGAGACGACCGTGCACGGAATTTGATTTTTCCCAATATCTCATGAGTGAGCTCATGTCTTCCGGTTCTAAACTTGTATGATCCCTTTGAGAGATCGTACTACTCATATTCCCTTATATGCACACCAACGCGTTGGTGTATAGACCTTGATTAGGTCATCAACCTATTGGTCTGCCAAATGTACATAATCAGGCATATAGTAACACATCCGTCTTTGGTCAGAGGATGCATGCCTATATCAGGACAACATACAAATAGGACTTTGGTTATCTCGATCTCATTAAGTCAACTCTTTGACCTAACTAATCTGACTCCTCCGAATCTCTATTCTTATGCAGAGGACCTACGTCAAGAGGTCGGTCAGATATCAGCCTAACTTAGAAAGGATTGCCATCTCCTACTTTGGCTGGAGATCATCTCTTAACAATCATTTGATGGTGCTTGATGAGTCCTCAATCTAATTCTTTAGATGTTCATCTAAGCACCAACCTCTATGATTCAATATTTGAACCAACAACTGTATGATCATTAAGATGGCCATGGTACATAACCCTAATTGTACTAAGGGACCTATTATGCAAATTATGTACTCTTCATTTCAGATTAAGGAGTGAATTGTAATAACATTTATTGCATAATGGCTCACCGTGGGCTCGCATGTCCAAGAATCTCCCACTAGCCCAAAGAGCCATTAATGGGCCAATCATTAAACCCACACTCATGTGACAATCACATGCTATTTAAAAAAAATAGATAGGTAAGCTGATCAGTCACTCTGTTCTCGAGAGACTATGCCAAGTCTTTTTACGGCACTTGCATATCTCCTAGTAACAGTGTTCGCATCCAATGCGAATGTTGCATATTATGCAACTGATACTCAATTTTGTTATAGTGTCCGTGACACTATAGCTCAATAATTATTATAACCAGTATGTCCATAATCCTTATCAGACTACCTTTATTCCTGGAGATCTCTATCTCCTAATGTATCTACAGTTAATACCCTTATAGATTACTATCTACAAGGTCTTAAAATTTTGAAGATAAGACTTTGAGATCACTGTCTCTAAGTTTCATCATCTTTGAAGATATTGTTATTACTGCAATCAAGTGTTTAATAACCATAGTAGGATCAACAACCATTTACCACTCCCACTGCATGGCAGACATCTGGCTTTTGTACACATCTAGCATACACTCGGATTACTGATGCACAAGGGCAAGTAGTTTTAGCATTCACATCCTCAACTCTTTGAGGTGCTATTCCTTTAGATAGGTCAACACCATATCTTGAGGGAAAGAACCCTTTCTTGGAATTTTCCATGGAAATATCCAAGGTATACCATTAATGTGACAGTCCCAATACCCTCTTTTCTTTGCTTCCGAACAACTTCAGAACTAAGATCTAAGAGGTATACCTGAGATCATATCTCGAGGTATGGAACAACCAGATTATAAAACACTTATTATTATCATCCTTAGATCATTCCAAATGATTAGGATATCTACATTTAGCACGATGAACACAATGGCACTCCCACTAAGCTTCATATGATTTATGAAGATTCTATCTGAAACAATAACATTTATGATTTCATCAAATCCAATATTCCAACTACAAGAAGCTTATTTGAGTGTAGCTATGGTTAGCAATATTCAGATGGGTTAAAGCAAGGTCACTGGAGAGCAAGTCTCATCGCAAGCGATGTCTTCTCTTCGGTGTGCAACTCATGGCTACGAACCATGCTTTGAAGGTCTCTACCTTTTCATCAGGTTTCCTCTTTCTCTTGAAGATCCATTTAAACCTTAATGGGTCTTACCCATATAGATGGATCCTCGAGGGTCCATATACAACACTTGTATATGAAGTCTACTTTAAACTTTATTGCTAACACCCATCTTTCCATGTCATGATCTTTAGAAGCTTCATCACATGAAGTTAGATCATTGTCAGATTCAACTGACACATGGAATCCATCTTCAAACTTATTTGAAGAGGTATTAGTGTTTCATCTTTAATTGTCTTTTTAGTTTCCGATTCCAGGAGCCTCATTATCATCTCAAGATTAAATGAGTTCCTTTACTTCATTTTGATCTTGATTCTCAAGAGAGTCATCCTATAAGAATCATATTCTCAAAGATGAGATTTTTTAAGAATCTCAAGGTCATAAACTAGGTGTCCAATACCATACTTTATTTTCCTAATGAAGCAGCACTCTCCAGTGCCAGATTCCAGATTACATGCATGGAACCTTATTAAGGATATATATATTGTAGTCTCTACTACATATATACCTTGGAAACTAATAGATAATTATGCTAATATTCATTATTGATCATATCATGTCACACATGATCCAATTGTATCTCCCTACAACTCTTATTGAGTTTAAGTTTATTAGGAGGATTGAAATAGAAATGACATTCATATCTCTATAAGGCATTCCATGAATTCATATAATAGGTACTGACTACCTAGATTAGATCAAATTCATTTAATCTTCCCTCCAAACTTTGGTTCTAAATCAAACTTGTGAAATCTTTGAACATTTCAAAGGTTTCTAAGTGATGAGAAGAAATCTCATATCACAAATAATCATCAATGGATATCACATATCCATAATGTTTATTCCAATATAGATGATTTACATACATCAATATGTATGAGATTTTGAATACTTTGACATCTTACACCATTCCCAAGGAAGGGTGTATTGGACATTTCTACTTTTGAATAAAGTATTCACAAGTATGTAAGATTTGAACCTTTACACAATCCAATGTTTCATCTCTTATCAGTCTATTGATCACATCAACAGACAAATGTCCAAAACATGATGCTAGATCATTATCAAATGATCTTCATCCTCCTATTGATCTTTAATGGTTTAATTTTCAGTATTAGAAATCTTAATGAACCATTCATTAATTTTCTAATTTAGTTGAGTCCACGAGATTTTAGATTACTATCTGAAATATCTCCATCATAACTCTTTATGATAGGTCTATTATAGAATTCATGTTTATTTCCAACATGTAGAAGTAAACAATGAGTGTATTCTAATATCTAGGTCATAGAGACATTCTCTAAGACTAAGGGCTCTCCCACTGAAATTAACAAGTCCATCTATCCAATAGATATTGTTGCAACAATTGCATTAATATCCATGTGGATGACTATTAAACCTTAAAATCAAATATTATAGTCTTCTAATACATATGCAACTAATTGCAAGTGTTATTAGAAGAATGAGATACAATTATTAGACTTTGATATTATCAAATAAGAAAGTCAATTTCAATGATTAAATGTAGATTATCTGATGCACCATCTAAGTCCTTCTCTAAGGATTCTAGATAGACTTGATAATCATACTATCAATACATCGGCTTGTTGTAGTATTGGCATTCATCCAACTATTTGGATGTCATAAGGAAGTTACAGAAGTACAATCAACTCTTTGACTTTCCTTCTCACTTGGGTCCAAGCCATGCTTCCACTGCACTCCCTTTATCTATAAGCAACCATTGCTCAAAAAGAAATGATCTCTTATGTCGAAATCAAAACTTCAATATTAGAGTATTTCAACATTTATACATGCTTCATTCAATTCATACAATATGAATAATATGAAGCTTCATGAATGACTAGAGTATAGATAGTAGAATGATGACATTCATCGTATCTACATCCATCTAAACTCTTAAAACATTGGTTCAGGTAGGTATTCAAATAATTTGAATACAACATCTCTTATAGAGCCACCATTCTGCATGATGCAGAGAACCATGTCATTCATGATTAAATGTCGAGAGCACATGTGCATGCCAAAATATCTTCTTAGAATTTATAAGGATTATTTGACAATTACGATCATCATCGAAATGTCACTTCCAAAGTACCTCCGATGAGAGATCAAGACTGTAGAGACATACAAATCCTAGGGTTGCAGTTCTATTGTGTATTTAATTGTCATTCCTCATTATTATGAGGAAGACCTACAAATTGCAACTACATACATTATGTGTCCAACTGCAAGTATAATATATTGATCACGGATCCAATCTATGATAATTTACTGGTTATTATTGAGTATAACATTGAGTGGGTTTAATGAAGGATTATCTGAAATAAGAAATTTGCATAAATATACATATATATATATACACATTTTACTTTGATTTAGGGATTTTTATATCAAAGTTGTCTTGCCTTGCCAACAATGAAAGTTCATTATCTTAATCACTTTCAATGTAAGAGATATAATAACCATTATATCTCAAGCAAGATCTGGGATCTCCTTCCTTATCTTTGTTACACCCCAATAATACGAGAACCTGTAACTCCGATAAAAAGAAGCGGGAACACATTCCGCCTTGCAAGTCCAACTTGCATATCCCAATTCGGTCTTTAACACCCGGGCCCACCACCCCTAAGGTGATGTTGACCCGTCATTAATTGAACCAACCGTCAACAGGAATACAACTCTCTATGCGTAATCCAATATCGCCCCAATAATATGAGGACCCGATATTGGGGTCGCTACGCATACGTCCTTACTCTTTCGAGAAGCGACGAGCCCGATCCAAATGGATCGTATGCAGGAGCTGTCACTTCGGACATGCGTCTCCTACATACAATATTTGGCGACAGAACCCTTCGCCTTGACGGGAGACCATGGATGCCACTTATGTGATCCTCCATCTCTTATTCAAATTTTAATTAATTATCATCAATCATATTCACATAATTAATTCTTTCAAGGGAAATGCACATCTATTCATAATAGAGTATTTTTAATTGGATATAATTAACTTAATCATATTAAATTAATTATCAATCCAATTCAACTAACAAACTTGATTTTTACTTGAATATATGGTATTGTCTCAAAATACATATTAATTCAAATTTTAATAGAAAAATACATCATGATCTCTCAGGTATCATTCGTTCCCTACCCGTTGTCATGGCCAGTACCAACGGGAGTGGGACGGACCGCATCCAATGCAACCCGCTACCCCAGCGATCCCCGACTAGACACCATATCCGCCTCGGGAAAAAATAATACCGAGTCAATCACTTTGTACATGAGATGATCATCGGTTCTTCAACCGAAATTATTCCATATAGTAATAATCAAAACATTTTTTATTATAAGGAAATTTTCTAGACAAATTCCCAATCCTATTCAAGTAAGGAGTTTGATGATTGTGTTTCCAATTATGATCTAGATCAAATCTAATCAATTTATTGGTTGAGGCCAAGTCAATTAAGGAAATAATCATCATTCAATATATCTCAATTTATTTCCATAATTACTTCATGAAATTAACAATTAATTTCACTGATTGACAATCACATGTCTTGATTAGGACTGTAATTTCAGCAGTGACCCCTGCTTACTAAAATTAGTATATCTCAATCAATTTAAATCCAAATTAGACAAAATCAGTTTCCAAAGATTGCTAATTTGATTTAGGACAGAATCAAAGTGATATTTCACGCATTTCGAGGTGGATCAAAATAATAATTAACTCATTAATCATATTAAGATTCGCAGTTCCCGCAACAGTGGATACATGTTCATTAAAACAACCATATCTTGAGCAAACATAATCCAAATTTCGTAAACTCAGATCCTATGGTTTCCTTATTTAATGGGGAACAAAATACAATTTTTATTTTCGTGTTTAAATAATTTAAACAGGATCGAAAATAATCACTAAACAGAGTTGCGAAAATGAAATGCGATAAAACTTTCGCAACCCTAACGAACCCAAATCGCCTTCGGTTTTATGGATCGTATCCAAAACCTTCGACCTAAGGCTCTGATACCACTTTAAGGATATGGTATAATCCTCAAGCGCATCACGGAAGCGTGAGCGTCGTATCGAATACGACGAGGAACGACTAGTCGGGCTAGTTGTTCTATGCAGCGGAAATAAAAACTTTTTCATGCGACGAAACCACATGATCCAAGAACACTTCTCGGATCGTTTATAAACCACAAACAAGTAATAGGATTACCTCTTGAAGCGTGGTTGCGATTGAGTCTCTATACGAAGAGACCTCCTGTCTCAAGTCCGATCCGACAAAGGAGATGCTTGCGAGCGTGGGGATGAATCGTGTGCTTCTCGCAATCCATGTTGATGATCCAATCGACGGATCTCCTGATCGAGACACATGAGATCCGACGTCTTCTTCACGAACAAGGTGCAACGAAAGAGACGGAGATCCATGAGCAAACGATCGATTAGCATAACAACGACGTTGCGGCGATAGAGAACTTCTCCAAGGCATCCATGGTGGACATCCATGAGAGAAGAAGAGAGAGGGCTGATGTGTAGAGAGAAAGATATCGGTGTAAAGAAGAGCAAAGGGGTGCCTCTCCTTTTATAATATTTTGGGATCCATGGATCTCAATCCATGGACAACACAAATCCAATGGCTCTCATTGATTGTGTTTCTTTCAATGGTCAAGATTTGTGTTGGTAAAAACCAACAACAATGAATTAAATTAAATTAAATATATATTGAATAAATCATCAATATATAAATTAATTTAAATCAAATCAATATAGGAGATATAGAAAGGAGGCATGCCTACCTTCCATAAAGGGGGTGGCGGCACACCTTGAATCCAATTCAAGGATGCCGTCCATCCTCTTTAATAGGAAGGAGGCACTCCTCTTCCTTAATCATGAGATCTCATATCTTATGGAAATCTCCATTATTTACACCAACTATTGTTGTAAATTATTCACACAAATAATCCATAATTGTTTTGTGAACATTGCAATCATGCCATTGGAAATTAGTGAATCACATTCACAACCCAAAATAAAATGTAAATTAAATTTTCAATTTAATGTTCAATGTGAATCTAATTCACATTAACATTTAATTAACATATGTAAATTACAAATAGCTCTCTGTTATATATTATAAATCAGATTTATATTATATATAAATAATATGTATAGTGTTATCCACATTATTCATATCCATGATAATAAAATCACATTTAATCATCTTGGATCTCTATTCTCATGTGCTCAAATAATATGAATCACATTCACATTATTCACATCTTTGATAATTAAATCACATTTACTTATCTTAGATAACTCTCTTTATAATATGAATCGAATTCATATTAATCATGACAATTAAATCACATTTAATTATCCATTTTCTCAATGCTCGGATACATATATCAACAATAGAATTATCCGTGAACTCTTTCAAGGATAATGCGCTTTCTCCGCGAATACTTGGAGATAAGGACAGGGCGATTGTTTTGTTCCACATATAGTGACTTGGATATTGAGATCACGTCTCAAATCCAGATCTCGGGCCTCCCATATATGCTTGATTAAATCAAGACCGCACATCTAGTCTTCTCGTTGCATCTGAATCACATTCAGATCAATGTCCAACATTTGGACTAAGATTAGATTACTTCTCTACTGAGACGAGTCACTAAAATCCAGACCCGTTTCATCACTCCCTAGGAATGGAAGCGTCATGGTTATACAATTTTTTATGATCACATCACCCTTAGGTATTCCCAATACCTGTATATCCTGCATACTGGAAGACTCAGAATAAACCTGAAGTATAAGATCAATTTTACACTGTCTACTTCAGAGTTTTATCATTAAGTTTCTCATTCGATCATTGGGAGTCGGTATCGATCATATACTTTCCAAAAGCATATATCATACTTAGGTCTTGATCATATACTTTCCAAAAAGTATATATCAAACCTACAAATTCAGTCAAGCTTTCAAAGAGAGACGATCGTGCATGGAATTTGATTCTTCCCAATATCTCATGAGTGAGCTCATGTCTTCCGGTTCTGAACTTGTATGATCCCTTTGAGAGATCGTATTACTCATATGCCCTTATATGCACACTAGCGTGCCTGTGTATAGACTTTGATCAGGTCATCAGCCTATTGGTCTGCCAAATGTACATACTCAGACATATAGTAACACATCCGTCTCCGGTCAGAGGATGCGTGCCTATATCATGATAGCACACAATATAGGACTTTGATTATCTCGATCTCGTTAAGTCAACTCTTAGACCTAACTAATCTGACACCTCCGAATCTCTATTCCTATGTAGAGGACCTACATCAAGAGGTCGGTTAGATATCAACCTAACTGAGAAAGGATTGCCATATCCTACTCAGGCTGGAGATCATCTCTTTACAATCATTTGATGGTGCTTGATGAGTCCTCAATTTAACTCTTTATATTTTCATCCAAGCACCAACCTCTATGATTCAATATTTGAATCAACAACTGTATGCTCATTAAGATGGCCATGGTACATAACCCTAATTGTACTAAGGGACCTATTATGCAAATTATGTACTCTTCATTTCAGATTAAGGAGTGAATTGCAATAACATTTATTGCATAATGGCTCGCCGTGGGCTCACATGTCCGACATAATCATCATCAAATCATCGGGAATCAATTACATCATCAATTTAGTGTGTGAGATAAAAAATCCTCAGTAAAAAATCACACCTCTAATAGTGCCATCATTAGAATCCACAATCGTTTCTATGGATATATCAAAGCCGGGTCCACCAAAAATAGCACACCAATCTCAACATCCTCAAATATGCCAACTTACTCAAATAATTATTGAAATGAAACCGTGATGAGGGCCTCGTCTAGTAGAAAATCAATCCTGGGTGGAAGAAGAGATGATACGGAGGGGAACGAGGCAGGTGGGCGAGAATGGCAAAATGAATACAAAATCGTGGTCCAAGAAGAGAGTCTTCTTGAACTGGACCAGAGGTAGGGTGATATGGGTAAGAAGATAGCCATAAAATCCGGCTACAAAAGTGAAGATCAAACCTAATATCACGACTCAATAAAGAAGAAAATGATGTAGACAAAGAAAGAAAGATAGTCTCAACAAAAATAAGAAGTCAAACACTTAGGGATCTACAAACTCAAAGAACGAATGTGAATAGACCCAACATCACAATAAATGTACAAAGCAAACCCCCAAGTTCACCTACTCAACACAGTGAAGACCAAAGAGTGGTCTTTTATCTTTTCTATTTTAGAGTTAGGTGATCATCAAAAAGTTGTACATACACTTAGGTAGGCATGGGATTTGGGCACTAATCCTTAGTGTGTACGTGAGAATAAAATGCACATACAATGAAGGGCTCTCCCAAAGCAATGAATCCATTACATTTATTTTAACGGTCCAATAGAGTGAGCGGTCCGTATTTTTATTTTTGGTTGTCACTTTTTTGTTATTTTTCAATGCAATCGTCTTATGAGCTTCTAATTCCATTAACATCTATGTGATCAAAATCAGAGGGAGAATGTCAGAAAAGCATTGCAAGTCAAGAATTGATGATACATGCAAAGTCAGAAGACTTACAATGCTTCCCAACTCTCCCCTTGCAGGATGCATAACAGAATTGAAAGCTACACTACATGAGATGCAAGCTGATGAAATCACCCTATAGATAGAATATGCTATTAGCGTGAAGCACCGGATGCTAGTTATCTAGATATGAGACCTAAGTCCGGTCTTCGATGCCACTCGGTGCCTGACACAATGAATCCTGCCAGCGTTGTATGTGACCTCTGTCGGTACGCGGTCTCAAGTCTAAATAGCCAACAATACGATTTGACTAAGACCAAAAGTGAATCCATAGGTATATGAAAATATATTAGGGCTTTGGACCTTAATATATCGAGCAAACAATTCTACCATAGGGCTCAATCACACAAAACAAATAAAAATAAAAGCAAAAAACAAATAAAAAGAAAGCGACAAAAACGCGACAAAACTGACGAGGCCTCCAAGGGAACTATCCCTCGGGCACTGGACCTCGTGAATTAGTAGTGTCCATGAGAGTTCAAATTATTACTAATCAAGTGTTGTCTCTCTCTCTCTCTCACTTTAATTACAAAATAAAATAAAAATGAAAATGATAAAATAAAATAAAATGCAAGTGAAGGGCCTGTCTTCGAAAATTCCTCCAAGTCTTCTTCTGTTGCTCTCTCCTGCCAGCTAAGTCAGAAAGCCGGTTCCTCTTGCTTGGGTGTACAGGTCCTCCTAAGACGTCCTCCCTTGCATAGCAGTCCCTTGCAACAAAGTTAAATAAGGAGGGGTGTTAGATAGTTCACAATTAATGCCAAATAATCATGAAAAATAAATAAACAAAGAAGCATATATAGACAAGAGTAAGAAACAAATAAAAGAATCCAATCTATGTGGCGTTGCCACCGACAACGGTGCCATTTGATGGCAAGAGGTTTTGCGATCTAGAAATCTCACAAGGTGAGAAATCATGTCGATGCGCTGTCTGCTCACGAAATCCCAATCAATCAACAATTAACCCACAATAAAATATAGCAATGGAAAGCATAAATGTGGAGTTAAAATTTATTATAACTTTATAACAAAAGTGTATAGCATGCAAGTATGTGTCGAGGTCTAACTCAAGGAGCAAATAGTAGACTAGGCAATGAAGCTCAAAAGTTGCTACTCTTCTCTTATCTTTTTATTTTTTATGGGTTTTTATTTTTAATTTTTTTAATTTTTATATTTTTTTTTAATTTTTTTTAATTTTATAATTTTTACTTTTTTAGATTTTTCTAATTTTTAATTGCTTTGAATTTTTAAATATATAATATATAATATATAAGGCTATATCTATAATATGGACTAATATAAATAAATACAACTGAAAATAAATAAAATTGCATAATTAAATATTTTTGTATTTTAAATATTTTTACTATTTTTGTGATTTTCCTAGAATTTTTGCTAATTTCTATGTATTTTTAAGGTTAAAAATATCCCAAATCAGGAATTAAATAAATAGGCATAATTGAACTGGGAATTAAAAATAAAAAATATCCACAATTTTCTCAATCAATTTCAGTAGATAACTTATAATATAAAGAAAAATATTAAATAAAAATAAATATTTTTGGTATTTTGGGAATTTTTTATCTTTTTATATTGGATTTTGGAGCTTTTTAATTTTTATTTATTTTGTTTTTATTTTTTAGGATTTTTTATTTTTGGAGTTGTAAATTAAATATATAAACTAATTGTGATTTTTTTGTAATTTTTCAAAAAGGTTTTATATTTTTTATATTTTTAATGTTAATCCGGGAATATTTATGCTCTTTTTGATTTTTAGTAAATACTAAAAAGTCATAAATTGTAAAACAAAAAATATACGTGAAAGGACATGCAATCAGGAACTTAACCCTATTTTTTGGTAATTTTTGGAGTACAATTGCTATATTTAATAAATAGAAAAAATGCATAAAAATGCATGTACTAGAAAGGGCATATTTGTAATTAAAATAAATGTCAGGGGTTAATCTGCAAATATGCCAAAAAATAGAACTAATATTTGATTTGTATTGTACTTAATATAAATACAAAAATTGGCAGGGGTATATATGTAATTTGCCAGCGCATATGGGAAGACACGTGAGCTGAGTTGGACTTGACCTAGTTGTAATATCAGTAAACACCCGGGTCCTTCATGCAAATATCCAATTTATTTACATTACATATTTTATTTACAAGATTATGAAATAATTACAAAAATGGGGCTACGGGCTCACATGATTTGACTTTGAAGCTCAAGCTTGCTTATTGACTATACAAATATATACACTCCGACAGACTTTTTATTTTTAATCAGGCATGTCCACTTTTTTTGGAGTTTTTTTTGAAATACTCTATACAACAACATTTACATAAGGAGTTTTTCCTCTTGAGGCAATTGACTATCCCTCTTTTGAAGCTTTATTACGACCCATACTCTCCTGTCTTTAAAATTCATCATCATCGGACAGGTTTGGGTGCACTTCCCTCCCTAGAGGAGGACAAATGTTTCCACTTATGTGCGTCTCTTACCGTCAAATCCAACCCCCTCACCATTCCAACTGAGTTGAGCCAAGTGAAAGGTGCAGGTTTTCAAGTTAGGTCATTATCAACAAGAGTCGTGCGCGTGCTTCGAAATGCTCTACTTAGGCGGTCAAGAATCCATTGAACCAAGTCTCGTGATCCTCAAAGAATTAAGTCAACTAAACCTGAAGTACCTCAATTCCATCTCCTATAAGGTTCCTGTTATTAGGTAGATTTTAAGGTCTAACCAAGCTCCAATCTTCAGATTTTACTTAGACTTGTTCAACTACCAAACTTAATCCGAAAAATGTGAATGCTATGCAAATGCTATGCAGAATGCATAAAATATTTTTGTGATACAATTTTCAAAGATTTTTAACTTTTTCTAGATTTTTTGGAAAGGATGATGCATATGCAATTTTTTGATATTTTAATTTTGCAAATGTTGTTGTGATTTTTAGTTTTGCAAATGTTTTTTGGATTTTTATGAACAAAAGATTTTGGATAAAAACTTTGTACAAAAATTTTACACAGGGATACATCTCATTTTTACAAGAATTAGGTTTTAAGAATTTACAAAGGGTAAGTGGTCAATTTTATAGGTACATATAATTAATAAAGGATTTTGGTGTGATGTTTATATTCCTCAAACTTGCTTGAAAAAGGTTTTTCAAACAATTTTCCAAACTATAGTCCACAATAATTTTTTAAAATATTTTTTACAAACATATACAAACATTTGAAAATAATTTTGCAAAGGTTTTTCAAATAGTATATATAGTTTTTTCAAATATTTTTGCAACTATTTTTCAAAACATTTGCAAATAGTTTTTCAAACATTTTTATTTCACACAAAGAGAAACAATTTTCAAAATAAAATGTTTTTACAAAGGTTGAAAATATTGAACAAAATGTTTTCCCAAATAATTTTCAAAATATTTTACAAAAAGATTTTCAAACTAATTTTCAAATATTTTGCAAAAAACATTTTCACCTGATTCATTAATCAGTAAATAGAAAAAGAATTTAAGGAATAATAACATCTCTTTATTAAGTCAATTTAATTAGTATTTTTAGCCATATTTTATAAAAATACGAACGTACGAGTTATGGCTAAAGTATATACGACCCCCGATACTTAGCTTGAGCTATGTCCTCATAGATCAGAGAGAAAAGAAAAGACATAACTTGTATGAGTATAGAAAAAGTCTAAATGAATAAGGAACGAATGAACGAATGAGAAGTTGACCGTTCCCCCTATACTTACGATCAAATAATCGTAAGTATAGCAGACTGTACACAAAGTAGGGAGGGTCAAGGGTGGGAATAAACATATCGTACTCGAACTGTCTCCCCCTATACTTAGGGTAAGACATCCCTAAGTATATACAAGAAGAGGAGACAATGGAGAGGGAAAAATGAAAAGAACTCGAGGTGCACACCCCCTATACTTAGGAAAAAGTACATCCTAAGTATAGAAGATTGACAAAAAGGGGTGACACCTTTTTCGGTAGATAAAGAAAACAGAAAAGGAAAAGAAGAAAAGAAGAAAAGAGATGTGAAGATGGAAGAAGATAGAAGAGGATGTACAAATCACTCCCCCTATACTTAGGGTAAAAGAATCCCTAAGTATAGGCAACAATAGGAGTAATGAACCGAAACGACTAATCAACACTCGGCTCATCCACCGCCCATATACTTAGGACAAAGTACGTCCTAAGCAAGGCACACACACGAGAATGGGGTGGATGAGTAATACGAGAGATGGACAGAGGGAACCGAATGAGAATATACAACAGAGATGGATGTACAGAGATCAAGAAGGTCGAAAGCGAACCTTCTTGCGAGACTGATGAATCTTCGTTTCATCATCTTTATTCTATCATTTTGGCCTTAAAAATCCTAGTAAATGCGTGTAAATTCCATTAATTCATGCATTTTATCATTAATGCATTTGTGTGTAAAATAGTGTATAAAATAAGGTTTTTAAAGTCAAAATTATAGAATAAAGAAAAGAAAAGAATAAGAATAAACTATTGCAAATATTTTATGACCTAAAACCCCGAGACCTAGGCATCTCGATGACTAGATCGACAAGGAATAAAGTAGGGGGAGATAAGGGCCAAAAACCAATAAAAATTCCCTTTTATTTTATTCAGTTTTATTCATTTTTGGACCTATTTTTAGTTCCATTTTTTGTACTACAAATAAAAAAATTTTGAACATGAAATTTGTAGATAATTAAATATAGAAAAATACAAAATTGATTTCATACAAAAATAATGTACATAAAAAAGTTAAGATTTGAATAAGTTTCCAAAATCCCAAAATCCCAGATCCACATCGCTTAAATAAAAACTCAAAATAAAAGAAACCATCTTTAATTGTATATAACTTTTAATAAGCTATTTAATGAAGGTGGTTTCATAATTTTTTGGAGTTACATGGTGAAAGTTATGTTTTGGACCCGTATTGTATATTTGTACCGATTAAAATATTCATTTCATTTATTATTCATTATTTTTATAATTTTATATTTTTATAATTTTGCAAATATTTTTATAATATATGTACATATTAGCCAGAATAAAAACATCAAGAAAATGCAAAAATAAAATACTTGTATAAAATACATAGGTAAAATACCTATCTCTACACCTTTATAGATAATACAACTATTTATTTAATTATACATAATACATCATAAAAATAAAATAAAAATATATTTAAGTATATAAAATTAAGTTATAAATATATAAAATAATAAACAAAATTGATAAAATTAAAATAAAAAATTAAAACAATAAAATATATAGATAAATATACCTAGATATAGCCTTAAAAGGTAACTTGTAATTCTAAACCTCTAAAACATTAATAAAAATCATAATAAAATACTTCAGAAAATAATAAATATTTTTTATTTTGAAACCTAAAATTAATAAAATAGTTTATTATTTTTAATTGACTTAAAAATCTTTTTTCCAGGATTTTTCCTGGTTGGTCCACGTGGACCAACCAGAAGGGCCCGAGAGTTGACCGCGGGTCAACTCTCTGAACTGCCTCCTGCTGAGTGTCAGACCTTGGTTTCTACCCGTCTTTGCAGATTTTCGATGCTCCTCCTTGCACTATCTCGTGACGCATCCTTCTGCACTTTTGCTCGTATATTGGTCTTACACGCCTATGGATCTTTTCGAGGATAGGAGCTGTGATTCACGTCATCTCCTTCGATCATTGGAGCTGCCCAGACCGTTGCTCAAAAACCCCCACTTCCTTCCATTTGGAATTTGAACCTCTCTTGACCTAGCTTAGTGATGAATACTCATTCATCACTCTTTATTCTTTTTTTTGCTAATTATCTTGGCAAAATACCATGTATATAGTTGTAAATACAATAATTACCAATAAGCATACCTTTTTTAAATATCAATAATTAGCATGTATTTATGAAAAAAATAAAAGAATAAAGAATAAAAGAAAAAGAAGGAGATATTTAGAATAAATATCGAGTGACCCAAACCCAAGGGAGGGCTAAGCATTGGCCTGACCGCCAGGTAAAATAAGTAGAGAGAGATAGGGACACTCTACCTTGCACATACACCTTCCTTCATGTATATATTTTATTTTCACAAAAATAAAAAGAAAAATGTGCTTTTATTACCTTGTATATATTTCCAAAAATAAAACAAAAACTAGAAAAATAAAATAAAAATAAAAACAAAATAACTTCTCTCTCACCTTGTACATATCACATGTTTATGAGTACTATATATCTATTTATTTCACTCTTGTAAATACCCAATAAAAATAAAATAAAAATTATTTTATACTCTAAATTTTATGTTGTAAATAAATAAAAAATAAAATTAGAGTATTTGCACAAAAATAAGAAAATAAAAATAATAATATAAATTACCTAGGTATTTTATACCATATATAATATAATATACTGTAGCATAATTTATTTTTCATAAAAATAAATAAAAATCACTAAAAAATATTTTAAAAATAAATAAACATTTTTCATGTTGAAAATATTTTAAAACAAAATTATTTTCTATTTTTATTGAATTTACAAATCTTTTCTATTCTCTATTTTCTGATTGGTCTAGGAGGGATGTTGACCCCGGTCAACTCCCCAGCTCGGATTCGGTTTGAGCCCCTCTTCTCGAAATTTTTCTGATCAGATTCTTCCACCTTTCGCCCTGATTTCTTCGCCTGCCTCCTCCTGGTGGATCTGTGACTCTCACGGATCCCTAGGTAGTGGCGGATCACCCTCAGTTCGCGCGCCCGTGACCGATATTCTTCGCCACCTAGGGTTTGCTATAAATGCTTCATTCCTTTGCCCAGTCCGATAGCTCGCACCGCACACCCTCCTACTACCCTAGCATTCTCCCCCTTGATGACAGCAATCGGCCGGTGTCTTTGGTGGCCGGATTGAGGTGCTGCAGCCGACGCTCGAAACACGTGGTTGGACCTCCGCCGCGTTCGAGCCTCCCCTCCTTCCGCAGCGTGGTTGAGGCGACGAACAACCTCAAAGCCACCCCCTGGAGCTAAGGATAGATCTCAGACCTTCAGGTAGCTTTCATTTTCTCCTGTGTTCCCGTTATTTCAATCTTTCCACCCGCCACTCCGCCATCTCTGACCCGACGGTCAGAGCTCCATCAGCCACCCGTAGACGCTTAGATAGGATCCCCTACTCACCGTCATCTTTCCCCGCATCCTGATCATCCAGATCTTGGCTATCCGAGCCAAGATGAGGCTAGGTTCCATCCTTCGCATCGCCAGAACCTCCCTCCACCTCCACCCGTCGCTTCCCTTTGTCTTTAATAAAATAACCTTGGCCGGAGTACGCCTCCGAGTAGGAGCTTTACCCCACAGGTCGAGTCGTGCGTGGAGACCCCCCCAGAGCACATCAACCCACCTTCGCAGGAGCCATCCCAGGTCGCAGCCACCTTCATAGAGATCTGACCGGTGGATGCTCCATCCGACCTCGCCGCCCGACGCGGAGGAGCGTCGCGAGTAGAGCCCCCCTCCTGATCATTCATCGCACGCCTGGAGTGCCTCCAATTCTCCGGTGAACTTCGCCAGGGAGGAGTTCTTCCAGGACCTTCCTCCACCGTCGGATCCCACTCCGCCAGTTCACATCAGGGCCGTCCACCGTCTGTACATGTCAGGCCGTTAGATCTGACATCTAACGGCCCCGTACGCCCCACGTTCGCCCCTTTCGTCAGACCATTGGATGCGCCAGGTGTCGTCGTCAGAGCCGCACATCTCCAGCCATTCAGGATGCACCACTTGTCACCCACGTGACCCACACGCCCTGCCTCGGTAACTTGCTCCTATGCCCTTGCATTTCTTTTATGTTTTTATTTAGTCTGTAAATAAATAGTATACTGTGGACTATTTGCACTTTGGCCCTTATTATTTTTATTATTTGCGTTTTGGTCCTTCTTGTATGGTTGCACGTGCATCATCACATGTATCTTTGGAACATTTGCATGCATGCCCTCGAGTTTAGTGAATGTTATGTTTTGAAGTTTTAGTTTCAATATTTGCACTTATAACCCTGTGCGTGTTGAGTTTTGACATGTGCTGAATATTATGGAAAAATTGCAGTAGGCCCCTAGGTTTTTGACGCGTGTTATCATTTAGTCCTTAGAACTTAGTTTCCTTGCGATTTAGTCCTTGTGTGCTGTGCATCTTTGATTGGTTGAAATTAATAGCAAATTTCGTCCAATCTTCATGAAATTTGGATACGTGGCTCCTGCCACAATGTAAAAATTTCTGTGAATTTTTGGGCTCCTCTTGTTTTCATTTATTATTTTTAAAAATTCAAAAATCCCTAAATTTGCTTCTGTCTAATTTGAAAAATCAAATAAAAATATTAAAAATCGTCCAAAAAATCTAAAAAATCCTATTTGCTTGTTTTGTTGTGTTTTTGATTCAGTTCGATTTTTGTTGTATTTTGATTTACAAAAAACCCTAAAATATGGAAAACAGTAAAAACTTAGAAAAATCATTAAAAATTTGTAAAAAGTAAAAATATATGCAATTTTAGTTTCTTTAGTCAGCTTTTTATTTCTAGTTTACAATAAAATTGTTGCTGGAATTATATAGGCTATTTAGTTATTTTTAAATAGCCTTTAGATTCTTGCTGCACACTGTTTCTTGTTTTTAGCCTTATTTCATTTTTATAAAATTAAGTAAAAATCAGAAAAATTCAAGAAAAATATCAAAAATACTTGAATATTTGCAAAAACCAAAAATATTTTTATTGTAATTTTCTGACCTTTTTGCTCCTTGAAATAATTGTTTGATTAGGCCTTTTTGACTTCTTTTATTCATTTTTCTTAATATAAAAATTACAAAAAAATTTTGAAAAATAAAAAATCCACCAAAAATAGTTTATTTCTTTTATTTTTGATTCCCGACTACTTCATAGGTTTTTCGAAACCGTGCTCCTTGTGTTCGACCTTGGTAGCTATACCAGGTAAAATAAAATAGCGAGACTGCTATTTACCTGTTGAAGCGATTTTGTGTGGTTTAAGATTAGGATTTTACCACGTCGTTGTTGTTCCACGAAAAATTGCAATCAAACAAATAATATTACAACTACGAGCATGATGAATGTATGCAATAAGTATGCGGCAAGTAGATGTTCGAATCCACAGGGACCAAGCAAATTTGCGATATTTGTTCTTCTTTCAAGCTTAATTAGAATTTTAATCCATGGCGACGAGAGAAAGATGTGAATTCTCGAAGAGATGATGCAATCTACGGTGAAAAAACTTCCAATAACTTAAAGTTAAAGAATGAGGGCATGCGTGCAACTAAATAAAATAACGGGTGTCGAATTGCAAATTAAGATGAAAGAAAATAAGAGGTCACTTGCAATGTTTCAATAAAAAATAGGTGAATGTAAAACTTGCGATGCATATATTTAAAGAAAACTTAGAGATGAAAAGAGACCTCAAAAAATAAAAATGCTTTCAAGTTCAATTCAAACAAAACCAACTAGTGTAAAAAATGCAAAAGAGCTTATAACATTAGAGTTGTTTCCTTCCAATTTCAACTTAAACAGATTAACTAAGAGAATAAAAATGCGGGAGACAAATAATAGGGAGGAGAAATGCTTCTCTATTCGGATACGGAATGAAGACGATGCCGACGACAATGGAGACGGATGCGTGGGCTGCTAGATGCATGAGTAGGGAGGTGCGGGCTGAAGCGGCGGAGAACAACGGCTGGAGTACATGTACCCGCACAAAGGAGGGGGGTGCGCTGGAGAGGAGATGCCGATGGAGAGATGGGTCGGTGGCTGGACGCGCACCCTCGCAAGGGTGGCAGTGGCTGGGCGCAAAGAAGGATGCGTGCAAGGTCTGGGGGCACCGGTGGACGCACAACCGCACACGTAGAGGGGGAGAGACCGTCGGCGTGGAGGACAGTGGCCAGTGGCACACCCACTGGTTGCTGTAGGCTAAAGGAGAACCGCGAGGAGGAGGCGAACGGCTGGATGTTGTTGGCGTTATCTTTGTGCCTGCATACAAGAACAAGAGAGAGAGAGAGAGTATGGGGAGAGAGATAGAAAACGAGAGGGAGAGGGGTGCGTCCACGGCCTTGTGCATGAGGGACGTTGTGCGTGCATGAAAATGGATGGTGGGGGGAGAGTATGCGTGAGAGACAAAACGTGAGAGAGGGAGGGTATGCGTGCATGGGGGATGTGTGAGGAGGAGTGCATCCCATTTTATCTATGCCATGTACGACTATGCAATAAGGGCCCCAATGCAAGTAAAGACAAAATTAAATGAATATACATGGGGAAGGTGTGGACATGGGAAAGTGATAGTACGTGAGGCTCCATGCATGGGGAAGGCATAAGTTGGTGGCTCTTTATAAGAGAATAAAGAATGGAGTTTTTATACTAACATTCCTCTCTTTTCTTATGAACATAAAATGTTTAAAGAAATGTAGGTCCATCAATGTGCTAGTTGTTGATTAAACTCCATGACATTTTTAATTCCTTTTGAGATTTTTTTAGAGTAAAGGGAATTTCTTCAGGGTGATGATTTAACATGGATGATTTTGGTATAATAATACTTCCCATTATATAACCATATAGTAGAGATTATTGGGAATAATTTACCTGGATGCAGAATCATGAATGTGTCGATTTTATTCTGTGATTTTATTGATTCTGTGTAATTAAGAGGTTTTCTCTTGTTGTGTACATGGAATAAATTAGACATGGATTATGTGATTTTAGACTTTATAAATCAAGAATTGATATTATCTTTCACATAATTTAAGCCTATTATCACAGTATGTCAAGTAATCATCATTACCTGATTTGTTGATTTATTTTGATTGGTGGTCTTTGTTTTCTTGTTCGACTTAGCCTCGCGGTTCGGGTGGCAACGAAATTATTTATACCTTAACCCGGTCGCAAGAATTCAAGTCATCAGAATGGCACCGTTGCTGGGGAGCACGACTTAGTAGCCGGTTTTCTTTTTCGGCTCTTCGTTCTTTTTCGACTTTTCTTTTTCCTTTCTTTTATTTTCTTTTATTTTTTTTCTTTTTATTTTTGTTTTTGTTTGCTTTTATTTCTTTTTATTTTATTTTATTTGATTTTGTTTTTATTTTTGCATTATTTTATTTTATTTTATTGTGCATTATTATAATAATTTTAGTCTAACACATCTCTTGTTTACTTTTCTTGTGAGGGCCTGAGGATCGAGGCGGCTTTCTTCGGGAAGCCCACACAACCGTGAGATTTGGAGGCATGAGAGAGGAGAGCAGGAGTATTGGGAGGATTTAGCTTATTTTCTTTTCTTGCAGACTTTACATTGTTGTAATAATACATGCCCATGACAACTCAGAGACTTGGTGATTTTCGGGGTCTGTTTCGTCGAGCACCGGTATGCTCGGGGGACCTCATCGTAGTTTTCGCTGGATTTGTGTTTTTCGACTTTATTTCATTTTGATTCCCGAGGATTTAGCCTTAGCTTAGGATTTTCTATTTTCCTTGTGATGTAATTATTAGGGCCCAACCTTAATTACTTTGCCTGTTCCTATAGATCAAATAAAATGACCCTAATTAATTCACTAATAAAAAAAGCTAACCTGGTAACTTGAGGGGTCACGTGCCGCTAGAGGTCGTATACAGCGCTAGTAGGATCCTTTATGGCGGACACCGATCGACATCAGAGACCAGACCCCGACCCCTACGGTTAGAGTGTTGGAGACAAGATACTCATTTCTTACTCAGCATGCATCATCGTATTTAGTCACGCATTGACTTTTTCGTCATCTCCCCCTATTTTTGGACTTAATAAAAATCAGGAGAATCAAAAAATTTGTTAGGCATTATTTGTTTTGAAAAATACCTAAAAACAAAAACTATAAAATTGGGACTTTTTAAGCAAACTTGACCTAAAATTCACTTCACCAAAAAAATTATCTTGGGAGTGCAATCCCCTCATTGTATGGTTTGGATGAGCGAGAGAGTGACCCGCACCCTAGGCTAGAGCCACATCTGACCCTTCTTTAGACCACTGATTCCGAGTTAGTCGTTCTTCAGTGAGGATCGCTCCGGTCTCTGGTAAAGCGGGCTGTGATATCCTTAATAGAGTGAGTTGATCGGGTAGCCGGTAAATGGTCCACGACCTGTACTGGCTAGGAAAGATCTAGCTTGGGATCGGGATAGTCTCCTGGGGGTGTTGGATTCCCAACAGCTTGCTTAATCGCTCTGATAGACTGTGTGATCACCTAATAAAAACGACAAGATAAAAGACCGAACCTTCACGGTCATCAGCTCTGCGTGCATAGGTGGATTAGGGGTATGTTTGACTGATCTTATTTGCTATTCAGATCTCATCTGCCTTACTCGCCAAATCGAGATGATGGGTCAAAGGTCCCTTAGGCAGCCTCTGGCTGCACCACTTTCGAGCACTTCGGCTTGCTCATCTAAGTTGGTTCGCGAGAGCCGAGACCTGCTCTCTGAACTTGAGTTTGATTCTGCCTTGTTCCCCCTTGACCACCCTTCTACCAATCCCGAGGTGCCTGAGCAGATACCGCAGCATCCAGTTGATTTTTCGGCACCTGAGTTTGGGTCTTTTGCCTTTGTAGAGACCATGGCCAGCAGCGAGGAGTGCACCGATGGTCCCAGAGGAGAGCAGACATACGTATTGGACCAAGGTGCGATGAACAACACCCTGTTATCCTCCCTTGAGATGATGCAGCGACAGATCCGCGATCAGGGAGCTTTCATTGTTTTTATGCACTGGGAGATGGAGCAGTTGCGAGCAGACTGAGAGCAGCGTAGACCAGGAGGAGGAGATGGCCCAGATGAAAGATAGCCTGAGGAGCAGCCAGCTCAGCCAGCAGCAGCCGTGAGACCGATGAGGGAGTTGCACAACCCTGGTGCGACTCTCACACACAGATGGATAGTGTTGCTGGCTATCTTAGGAGATTTCAAGCTCCCACCTTAGACGATCTAGATTCTTCCCCGCTTCCACGGACTTGCCACCGAGGAGCCGCACCTTCATCTCCAGAAGTTTGAGATGATATGCATTATTGTCCACGACCGCCTTGTGGACGAGGACACCATTCGGATGATGGCCTTCCCTTTCTCCCTGGTAGACAGAGCAGCCAACTGGTTGAAGCGTTTAGGGAGATTCATCACTACATGGGAAAATCTCCGGAATGAGTATCTCAACAAGTATTATCCACTCGGCCGGACCAATGCAGCTAGGGCCCTGATAAGCAATTTCTCCATACTCCCTAATGAGCAGTTTCATGAGGCATGGGATCGCTTTAGGGAGCTCACATACCGATGCCCCCATCACGGCATTTCAAAGCCCAACCTTGTTCAGAGCTTTTTCTTGTGGGCTTACACCAGAGCTACAAGGGTTAGTTAATGCATCCTGTGGGGGCTCTTACTTCGCCAAGGATGAGGATCAGGTCTGGAACATATATGAGGAGATGGCTGAGAACTATATTGTGATGTCCCAGACCCGACTCTACACTTAGGGGAAGCCTGTGCCACAGGCGTGTCCTATCAGAGGATAGCACATGTCGATGCTGGTCCTTCTACATCATCAGCGGCAACAGCACAGGCAGAGTCGGCAGCCGCTGACATGGGGATCATCAGAGAGAAGCTAGACCGGATCGAGTTGATCGAGAAGAAGCAATGCCAGGGTTTGATGCAGATTGATCAGATGGCACAGACGGTGAGTGGCCTGAAGACCTAGATCATGTGTCTCTAGGAGGCACATACGGCTTCTCAGCCCCGTCTCAGGTCACGGATAGACACCGGCAGCAGCCGCATCTCGACCCAGCCCTCCGCCCAGTACCGACAGGTTCACCATGTTCAGGCGGAGCCTTTCCAGCTGCAACAGCACGTCCAGTCACCACCATCTTAGGACAACCAGATGGTGGTGTATCAATCGGACCAGCCTCTGGTTGTACTCCCCCCACCCACCTACGAGCAGGAGCCGTTGATGGATGTTAACGGGATATGGTATGACTGACCTCAGCCTGAGATCCGATGAGACCATCCCGGATTCCGTTGGTCGACCGGAGGTACCAGTTCCCAGCAGCAGCCTCCAGTTAAGGGTGGTCAGTACGACCAACAGCGAGAGCAGCACCAGCAGCCCCAGTTTCCACCACACCAGCAACAACAACCACATACCCAGTCTTACCAGCAGCATGGTCCTCGTCCCTATCAGCAGAGACACTCCTGGAGGCACCAACAACATCATCACTATCAGTCTCAGCCCCAGTATCCCTCTCACTCCCAATAGCATCAACCTCACTTGCCACCCGTCAAGTTCTCATGGGCCCACCTATGAGAACCCCGCCTTAGACGACCTAGCCTGCCTCATCTCCGACCTGCAGGCTACCTTCAGACGGGAGATGGATGAGTTCAGACAGGAGATGAGAGAGATCATCAAAGGAAAGGCCGTCATCCCTACGAAGATTGAGCCAAACCCGAACAACCTCAAGAGGAAGTCTAACCAGGTAGAGTTTACATAGGTTACCACTCCTAGTGATTCACTTGGTGATATTTCCACATACATGTTTGATGCTGACTTTATCACACTTAGGAGTGGTAGGATGCCAGCCGGCGGCGCCTCATCTGAGCGACGACCACATGCAGCTTCAGGAGCGCCAGACAAGGAGGAGAGCGGTGTTGATGCCGCTCATGATGATGATGATGACGGTGGTGCTGACGCCACCAAGGACGTTGATCCAGCTAACGGTACTGAGGCCATCACTTAACCAGATGGAGGAGGTGGTACTGATGCCACCAGAGATGCTGAGCTAGAGCGTGATACTGATGCCGCTGTTCCAGATGTCGAGGGTGGTACTGAGGCCACCAATTTCATTCCTATTGCATTTCATGCTACTTATGCATATTAGAACGATTCTGTGAATAAAGAAAAGGCTTTATCATTTGTGAATCCATCTGTGTTGATTGATGATTTATGCATGGATTCTACTTTGCCACAGCAGCATAGACCCGATCCTAGCCCTTCATCTGAGAATGGCCTAGCTGTCCCCTTTCTCCAAGCACTCTGCTTAGCTAAGGGGCCTGCCAAAGAAAATCCAAAAAAAGCACACCAGCTAGAGTTTAACCAGCAGATGATGGACATATTTCACATACAGCTGACTCTACAGGAGGCCTTGGAGTACATCTCCCTTTTCCAGAGGAACCTCGAAGACATGACTACTATTTACAGGAAGAGGAGGAACCACCAGTCAGAGATTCATGTGCTCACTCATGCCACTTTCTTTGCCATCCAGAACCGTCTGCCAGCCAAGAAGACAGATGTAGAAGCTCCCTGTGTCAGATGCCATATTCATGAGCAGAGATTCGATCGGACTATATTAGATAGCGGTTCTTCCATCAACCTACTTCCGACAGCCTTACTCGACCGATTCGAGTTTGACCCTCTCCGACAGAGCAGGACGGTCCTTCAGTTTGCTGATCGATTTGTCAAGAGGTCGAAGGGATTGCTGAAGGACGTTATCATCATGATTCAGGGCCTGAAATTCCCTGTGGACTTCGTTGTGCTGGACATGGAGATCCCTGAGTCTGTGACCTATACCCCCATCATTGTAGGATGCCCGTTCTTGGCCATAGTCAAGGTAGCGTCCGATCATGATAGTGGGAAGGTATACTTTCGCATTGAGGGCGAGAGTATACAAATAGAGATGATCGAAGAGACTAGAGCCAGAGATTCGGCTTGCTCGGACTAGCCTATAGATTCAGAGCAGATGACAGAGGCAGAGCGAGACATCCACCAGGATTGTGATTTTGTGATCACAGACAATGAGGCAGTTTGGGAAGACCCAGTTTCACGAGCCATCCTCTCACCTTCAGAGTATGCTGATGCACAGATGCCAGTAGAGGAGAGCTTGGAGAGAACATTCCTGGTACATGATACAGTTGAGGCAGCATATCGTGTTCTCGATAGTGAGGCAGTTGATTTTTGTGATACAGATTCAGATCCCTCAGAGTCAGACATAGTCTGGGAAGAGTTTGATGATATGATTCCTTGTTTGATTTCCCCAGAGCCAGTAGCTAGGGTAGAGGCTGATCCCATTCAAAGCAAAGACCCACCAGCAGAGCAATCTTCACCAGATTCTAATTTTTGGCAAGAGTTCTCATTCTCCCATGCAGATTTGGTCACATTCACTCAGACATTTCAAAGGCCAGATCCGCCAGCACCCAGTTGTCCAGAGCTGAAGCCCTTGCTGTCATCGCTGAAGTATAGGTTCCTTGCGGGTGAGTACGAGATGCACCCAGTCATTATCTGAGCGGATTTGACTGGAGGGCAAGAATCCCGTCTGATGGGGGTTCTTGAAAAGAACCGTAAGGTGATAGGATGGAGCGTATTCGATCTCTAGGGGATAAGTCCGGCCCTATGCTCCCACCATATCTATCTCGAAGAGGACGCGAAGCCGTCGCGTGAGTTCCAGCGGCGGCTGAACTCGAATCTTCGAGAGGTTGTCATAAAGGAGATCTCAAAATGGTGGAGCGTCGATTTTATCTACCCCATCTCCGACTCCAAATGGGTCAGTCCGTTACATGTGGTGCCCAAGAAGACGGGCATCACCACAATTGTTAGTGAGTCTAGAGAGGAGATCGCTACCCGGGTACCCACTTCTTGGAGGGTTTGTGTGGACTACAGATGATTGAACTAGGCCACCAAGAAGGATCATTTCTCACTTCCTTTTATTGATCAGATTATAGAGAGGCTAGCCGGGAAGAGTCATTACTGCTTTATGGACAGGTACTCCAGATACAATCAGGTGGCCATTACGCCCGAAGACCAGGACAAGGCTACATTCACCTATCCCTTTGGGACATATGCTTTCAGACGGATGCCCTTTGGCTCATGTAACGCCCCGGCGACATTCCAAAGGTGCATGTTGTCCATCTTTCCGGACATGGTGGGTGAGTGCTTGGAGGTCTTCATGGACGACTTTTCGGTCTATGGAGATGGGTATAATGCTTGTCTTGATTGCCTAGACCGCGTCCTTCAACGATGCATTGAGGTCCATCTTGTGCTTTCTTTGGAGAAGAGTCACTTCATGGTGACTCAAGGGACGGTTTTTGGCCATATCATCTCCAACAGGGGCATGGAGGTTGATCCGGCCAAGGTGGATATCATTAGGAAACTCAGTCCAACTTTCAACTTGTGACACTTACGATCTTTTCTGGGGCACGTCGGTTTCTACCAACGATTTATTAATGATTTCAGCAGGATTTCCCGACCGTTGACTGATTTGTTGACGAAAGACACCGAGTTCATTGTGGATGATAAGTGTCTAGCGTCATTTGAGACTCTCAAGAGTCTAGTTGTAGAGGCTCCTATCCTCCAGCCGCCTGATTGGTCTCTCCCATTCAAGATCATGACGGATGCCTCCAACTTTGTCGTAGGGGCCGTGCTGGGACAGAGGAGGGATGGAGTGCCATTTGCCATACACTATGCTAGACGTACTTTGGATGCAGCTCAGCGGAACTACACCGTGACTGAGAAGGAGATGCTAGCTATAGTGTTCGCCCTAGATAAGTTCAGATCGTACATCATTGGATCTAAGGTGATCATTTTCACCGATCATACCGCCATCAGGTACCTCATAGCCAAGAAGGATGCCAAAGCGAGACTGACTAGATGGATCCTTCTACTCCAGAAGTTTGATATAGAGATTAAGGACAATACTGGAGTCAAGAATGTGGTGGTGGATCATCTCTCCCGATTAGAGCATCTTGAGGATTCTGAGCAGATTGAGCCTATTTCAGAGACCTTCCTAGATAAGACGATCCTTGCTATCATCTCTCTTTTAAGGTACGCCGACATCGTGAACTATCTTGTTGCCAAGAAAGTTCCACAAGGTTGGCCCAGGCAGCGACTTGAGACCTTCCTCGCGAAGGCCAAGTTCTACCATTGGGAGGATCCCGTCCTTTATCATGAAGGAGGGGATAGCGTCTGGCGTCGATGCATTCCTCAGGAGGAGCACCATAGCATCCTCATACACTACCACAAGCTTGAGGCAGGAGGACATCATTCTGGGAGGAGAACGATACAGAACGTGCTCCAATCCGGCCTATGGTGGCCTACCCTCTTCAAAGATTCTGATGAATTCGTGAAGTGGTGTACTGACTGTCAGAGGATGGGCACTTGTGGACATCGTGATATGATGCTGATGCAGCCCATTCACTTCTGTGAGGTTTTTGACGCATGGGGCATCAATTTCATGGGTCCATTCCCTAAGAGTCAGGGATTTGAGTACATTCTGTTGGCCGTGGATTATGTGAGTCGTTGGGTTGAGGCCATCCCCGCCCGAATCATAGATGCTAGGACTACATGCTGGTTTTTGAGGAAGAATATCATTTCACGGTTCGGGGTGCCTAGAGTTTTGATATCTGACGGGGGGTCTCATTTCGTCAATGACAAGGTAAAGGACCTTGCTAGCGAGTTTAGCATTGACCATCGAGTAGCTACACCGTATCATCCTCAGACTAATGGTCTTGCCAAAGTGTCGAACATAGATATCAAGACTATTCTGCAGAAGGTCGTCCGCCCTGACCGAAAGGATTGGTCACAGCTTTTGGACTCGGTCTTGTGGGCATATCAGACATCCTTCAAGACGCCTTTGTGTACATCTCCCTTTCACCTCGTTTATGGAAAGCCCTGGCCTTTACCTATTGAGCTGAGACATAGGTCACTTTGGGCAGTCACAGATATACTTTTGGATCCAGTGAGTGTAGGAGATCAATGGAGGGCAGAGTTGGCAACCTTGGAGGAGCTTAGAGATGCAGCCTTTTCGAGGAGCCTACAGTATAAGGAGAGAGTTAAGGAGTGGCATGATTCTTATATCAGCCACAAGCATTTTGAGCCAGGACAGAGAGTATGGTTGTTCGATGCTAGGCTTATATTATTTCCAGGGAAGTTACAGAGTAAGTGGAAGGGATCATAACTGGTCCGAAAGGTACACGACAACGGAATCATCGACATATCAGAGTTGTCATCTGAGTCTACCTTTCATGTTAACAGGCAGCGGCTCAAACCATATCTAGATTATGAGCCATTGGTCATTGACATCGCTCCTATTCATTTTGTGTGAGATGTGGTCTTTGGACTCACATCTATTGCATCACACTCCTGATTATCACTGTTCTCCTGCTTTGTATAGATCCAGATGTCCATATCATACTATTCTTCAGTCCAACACCCTATTTGCATCTTTGATTATGCTATACTTAGGGTGTACTTTACCCTAAGTATAGGGGGTGTGAGACTTTTGATTTTCTCTTGATTCTTTTCTTTCTCTATTTTGCCGCCTATACTTAGGGATATTTCACCCTAAGTATAGGGGAGGTAGACCCTGTACAACCTTCCCTACTCGGATTTCCCTTTGTGTACAACCTGCTATACTTAGGATTACTTGATCCTATGTACAGGGGGAAACCCCCGAGATCCTTTTTCATTCCATTCTTTCATTCGTCGTTGTAGTATAGTATTTCCTTTTCACTTCCCTATACTAAGCACGAGTTATGTCTTCTTCATCGCTCTTGATTCACTCTGAGGACATCGTTCGAGCTAAGTATAGGGGGTGTCGTATATAGTTCCTATATACTTTAGCCATAACTCGTGCTTTGTGTGAGTGTGTTAATAAATGAAATGCCTAAAACCCTTAAAAATCCATAAAAATTTAAAATTTTCTTGTACATAAAATTCTTTATTGCACATACATAGCTATTTATAAAAGTATTTTTGTACAAATGTTTGTAAAAATCTTTTGTGTGTAAAGATTTTGTAAACATTTTCATAATCAAAATTATGTATATAGTACAAAGTTTTTGTAAAATGTTTGAAAAACAAAAAGTTTGCAAAAACCCTTTTGTAAATGTGTGTAAATATTTTGCAAAACTTCTGCATTCATGCATACATCCATGTTTTGAAACATTTTAAAATTTTTTGCATATTTTCAAAAAATTTGTAAAAAATGCATTTTTGTAAATACTTGTATAGTTTTTCTGAATCATAGTTGACATTTAAACTAGCCTGGAATTAAATTGGAAAATGGAGCTTGGTTAAGATCTTAATCCACCTAATTCTAAGAGGAACCTTATAGGGCTTAGGGTTGAGACTTTTCAGGTCCATGGTGACTTAATTCTTTGAGTCCACTAGGCTATGATCATATGTCATCTTGATGAGCCTAAGTAGAACACTTAAAAACACACGCATGACTCTCACAGTCAATGGCTTTACTTGGACCAACACTTTACACCTAGCTCTCTACGGATGAGGTGGTGAGGAGGCAGTCTTCTTTAACTTGGGGTAGCATATGAGGGCAGTACTTTTAGGAGGAACCTCTCTTCTTCTTTTAGTGAAGGAAGTGCGTCTCAACTTGGTCTGGTAGCAGTGAGGTCTAAAGACAGGAGTTGTGGGTTGCAATAAAGCTTCAAAAGAGGGATAGTCTACTGGGTCAAGAGGAAAAACTCCTTATGTATATATGCTGCACCATGTAGATATGTTGTACATATGCACATCAAAAAAATGTGCAAAAAGAAAAACTCCAAAAAATTGGTGGGTCTGATAGAAAATGAAATACCCATCGGAGTGTATATAGTCCAATAAAGCAAAGCTTATGTTACCCATGCCCATCTCATGAAGCTTGCAGCAGGGAGACTTAGCTACACTGGTTGTGCTCCCAAGGATACATGGCTACACTGGCCATGGTCCATTCTCTTCTTCCTCCTCTTCTTGAGCCAGTTGAACTTGAACTTAGAAGTGAATACCCCGCTCCTCGAGGAAAGAGTTTCCAGACTAGGGTATTAGAGTTACCTCGTTGGGGAGGGTTGTCACTTTGCCATTTCTGAGGTGGGGAGCTACATATCACTTACATCGTACAAGAAAAGATTCATGGCCATTAGAGTTTGTGTATGTAGAGTTGTTCTGATCTGGATTGTTGAGGAGTCTTGACTATAGATTAGTGGAACTTAGAGGTTGTTGAGTTTTAAACATAAGTCCAAATAAGTATCCGACAAATTAATAATCCAAAGATCTGACTGAGCTCCATACTTCAATTTAATGAAGACAAGTTTAATAATCAGCCTTGACTCACCATCTTTTTCTTCCTTTTCGTTTCTTTTCTCCTTTTCACTTCTTTTCAAATAAGTGTTTGCTAGGGGACTATCAAAAGTAAAGTATAGGGGGTGATGAATACTCAATCATCACTCTTTATTCTTTTATTTTAGCTAATTATCTTGGCAAAATACCATGTATGTAGTTGTAAATACAATAAGTTACCAATAAGCGTGCTTTTTGTAAATATCAATAATTAGCATGTATTTATGCAAAAATAAAAGAATAAAGAATAAAAGAAAAAGAAGGAGATATTTAGAATAAATATCGAGTGACCCAAACCCAAGGAGGGCCAAGCATTGACATGACCACCAAGTAAAATAAGTAGAGAGAGATAGGGACACTCTACCTTGCACATACACCTTCCTTCATGTATATATTTTATTTTCACAAAAATAAAAATAAAAATGTGCTTTTATTACCTTGTATATATTTCCAAAAATAAAACAAAATCTAGAAAAATAAAATAAAACTAAAAACAAAATAATTTCTCTCTCACCTTGTACATATCACATGTATATAAGTACTATATATCTATTTATTTCACTCTTGTAAATACTCAATAAAAATAAAATAAAAATTATTTTATACTCTACATTTTATGTTGTAAATAAATAAAATATAAATTAGAGTATTTATACAAAAATAAGAAAATAAAAATAATAATATAAAATACCTAGGTATTTTATACCTGTATATAATATAATATAATGTATATAACATAATTTATTTTTCATAAAAATAAATAAAAATAACTAAAAAATAGTTTGAAAATAAATAAACATTTTTCATGTTGAAATATTTTAAAATAAAATCGTTTGCTATTTTTTATTTAATTTACAAATCTTTTCTATTCTCTATTTTCTGATTGGTCCAGGAGGGATGTCGACCCTGGTCAACTCCCCCTCCAGGACCCTCTCTTCGCCTAAATCTAGTTTGAGCCCCTCTTCTCGAATTTTTCCTGATCGAATTCTTCCACCTTTCGCCCAGATTTCTTCGCCTGCCTCCTCCAGGTGGATCTTTGACTCTCGCGGATCCCTAGGTAGTGGCGGATCGCCCTCAGTTCGCACGCCTGTGCCTGATCTTCTTCGCCACCTGGGGTTTGATATAAATGCTTCATTCCTTTGCTCAGTCCGATAGCTCGCGCCACACACCCTCCTACTACCCTAGCCTTCTCCCCCTTGGTGACAACAATCGACCGGAGACTTTGGTGGCCGAATTGAGGTGCTGCAACCAACGCTCGAAGCACGTGGCCGGACCTCCGCCGCGTTCGAGCCTCCCCGCCTTCCGCAGCGTGGTTGAGGAGATGACCAACCTTGAAGCCACCCCTTGGAGCTAAGGATAGATCTCAGACCTTCAAGTAGCTTTCATTTGCTCCTTAGTTCCCGTTATTTCAATCTTTCCACCCGCCGCTCCGCCGGCTCCGACCGTCAAGTCGAAGCCGAATCAGCCACCCGTAGCCACTTAGATAGGTTCCCCTGCTCACCGTCATCTTTCCCCCGCATCCTGATCATCCTGATCTTGGCTATCCGAGCCAAGATTAGGCTAGGTTCCATCCTTCGCATCGCCGGAACCTCCCTCCGCCTCCACTTGTCGCTTCCCTTTGTCTTTAATCAAATAACCTTGGCCGGAGCATGCCTCCGAGCAGGAGCTTTACCCCACAGGTCGAGTCGTGCGTGGAGACCCCCCCCAGAGCACATTAGCCCACCTTCGTCGGAGCCATCGCAGGTCGCAACCACCTTTACAGAGATCTGACCGGTGGATGCTCCACCCGACCTCACCACCCGACGCGGAGGAGCGTCTTGAGTAGATCCCCCTCCTGATCATTCATCGTACGCCCGGAGTGCCGCCAGTTCTCCGTCGAACTTCGCTAGCGAGGAGTTCTTCTAGGACCTTCCTCCACTGTCGGATCTTCCCTCTCCGCCAGTTTGCATCAGGACCGTCTACCGTCTGCGCCTGTCAGGCCGTTAGATCTGACATCTAACGGCCCCATACGCCCCACGTTCTCCCCCTTCGTCAGACCGTTGGATGCGCCAGGTGTCGTCTTCAGAGCCGCACATCTCCAGCCATTCAGGACGCGCCACCTGTCACCCACGTGACCCGCACGCCCCGCTAGGGTAACTTTCTCCTATGCCCCTGCATTTCTTTTATGTTTTTATTTAGTCTGTAAAATAAATAGTATACTGTGGACTATTTACACTTTGGACCCTGCTATTTTTATTATTTGCGTTTTGGTCCTTCCTGTATGGTTGCACGTGCATCATCACGTGTATCTTTGGAATATTCGCATGCATGCCCTCGAGTTTAATGAATGTTATGTTTTGAAGTTTTAGTTTCAATATTTGCACTTATACCCCTATGCGTGTTGAGTTTTGACATGTGCTTAATATTATGGAAAAATTGCAGTAGGCCCCCTAGGTTTTTGATGCGTGTTATCATTTAGTCCCTAGAACTTATTTTCCTTGTGATTTAGTCCCTATGTGCTGTGCATCTTTGATTGGTTGAAATAAATAGCAAATTTCATCAAAACTTCATGAAATTTGGATACTGGCTCCTGCCACTTGGTAACCATTTCTGTGAATTTTTGGGCTCTTTTTCTTTTCATTTAGTATTTTTAAAAAATCAAAAACCCCTAAATTTGCTTCTGTCTAATTTGAAAAATCAACTAAAAATATTAAAAACCCTCAAAAAAATCTAAAAAATTTCGTATTTATTTGTTTTACTGTGTTTCTGATTCAATTCGATTTTTGTTTCATTTGAATTTATAAAAACCCTAAACATTGAAAACACTAAAAAACTTTAGAAAAATCATTAAAAATTCTTAAAAAATAAAAAAATGAAATTTTAGTTTTCTTTAGTTATCTTTTTATTCTAGTTTACAATAAAATTATTGCTGGAATTTTATAGGCTATTTATGTATTTTTAAATAGCCTTTAGATTCTTGCTGCACACTGTTTCTTGTTTTTAGCCTTATTTCATTTTTATAAAATTAACTAAAAATCATAAAAATCCAAGAAAAATACTAAAAACACTTGAATATTTGCAAAAACCAAAAATATTTTTATTTTAATTTTTGACCTTTTTTGCTCCTTGAAATAATTGTTTGATTAGGCCTTTTTGACTTCTTTTATTAATTTTTCTTAATATAAAAATTACAAAAAAAAATTTGAAAAATAAAAAATCCACCAAAAATGGTTTATTTCTTTTATTTTTGATTCCTGACTACTTCATAGGTTTTTCCAAACTGTTCTCCTTGTATTCAACCCTGGTAGCTAAACCAGGTAAAAGAAAATAGCGAGACCGCTATTTGCCTGATTTGTTGATTTATTTTGATTGGTGGTCTTTGTTTTCTTGATCGACTTAGCCTCGCGGTTCGGGTCGCAACGACCTTATTTACACCTTAACTCGATCACGGGAATTCGGGTCATCACTCAGCCCTGCCCGTGGTGACCTCGTAATTGAGGAGGGTGACAACCTCCTCCCTCGACCTTTCACGACGAAGTTGGACGCGATCAAGGGGCAGATTCCATCCATCGCTGGAGCTCCGCTCCTAGCGGTTTCATCTCACGGTCGTGTGCCGTTAGAGGGTATTTTCTTCTTGTTTTTACCGCATTTCCAACATAGTTTAGGTCTTAGCTTTAAGTTTATAATTTTCAGTGCATGTTTTAGTTGCTCCCTTAGCCTAGATTCGGTCTTGATCCCTCATCGGAGCTCTGCTCCGGACATCATTTTTCCACCACAAACCTTCGCCCATTCTCCCTTCTATCACCCCCCATGGGCTTCGCCGTTGTTTTTGCGAGCTAGCCCTGCAGGAGAGAGCCAAAACGGATGCCCATCGAGCCTCATTGATGCAGGAACAACCCCCCCATGTCCCGACACTCCTTCAGAGCGATTCGACCTCTCCCGTGCCATTTTGAGACCTTCCACCGGCGCGAGAGGACAACAACAATATTTGGAAGTCATCATTAGTCAGAGAAAGGCGAGCTAATGCGAGTTTTGCAGATTGAAGTGAGGAGGGACGGCTGTTCTTCCCTATTCTTCGTGGGAAGCAGCAGTCGTCCGATTGTGACTCGCCTCCAGATCGATCATGCATCGTCTGATTGTTCCTGTTACCAGCCGTCAGATCATCAAAGAAGCATCTAATTGTGGCCGTGGATTACGAAGCGATATAGGATCACGTGGGCGCGCCACGTGTCAAGTCAAGTTGATCAAGCCGTTCGATTGCGCCCACTGCTGGGGTATTTTGCAATTGACCCTGGAGCTGTTTGTTATTTATTTATGAATATCGAAACTTTCATCTGTCTTGTTATAACTTTTGGAACATTTATAATTAGGCCTTCATACTTATTCACATTTACATTTAAGTCCTCGTCCATGTAGGCTGACAGAACTTAGTGATTTTGCAACCAGACACTTACGAGTTTGGTTATTTTTCACTTAGTCGGACATTTTGAATATTGTGTGTTATTTTTGGTGAAATTACACTCTTGCCCCTACAGTTTCTGATATTCACAAAAATACCCCTACTAGGAGTGTATTTTCTCTTTGTTTCTAGTATTTATTTCATGCATCTATAAACCTCTAAAAAATCCAAAAAAATATTCTTGGAGCATTTTACTTTGACATTATGTTTTTAGATTTCATTTTGGAGCATTTTGCTATTTATAAAAAATCAAAAACATGCATTTTTGTCCCTATTTGCACTAGAAAATACATAAAAAATTACAAAATCAAAAATAAAATATAAAATATAAAATTGAAAACCCACAAACAAGCACATATATAAACAAATACATCACATTCACATTTTTGAGCATTTTTGCCCCGATCTACCTGCTTGTTCCCTATGTTCGACACTCTATACATACTTGCACCTATACACATCTTTGTTGTAGAGTTATAATAAATTTTAACTCCGCATCGCTTTTCATTGTTTGATCATTTGTTGTGGGTTAATGGTTATTTTAATCCGAATTTCGTGTGGTCCATTCGAAGACTATGTCCCCTCCAGGGATAGAGACAGATCTTCACCTTGGTTCGGATCGGAGACAGGAGAGTTTTGATCAGGCACTGTGTTCCCGCCTTGTGTGGCACATAAGAGTGCTCGATTTTTGGCTTAAACAGAGACCGCTGAGGAATGGATCTGCATGGTGCAGATCGACATCGGGGTCCTTAGATGACACAAACTGATCAGGGTCGACATGGTATGGGTCCTCAGTGGTCCTATGATGAGAAGGCGCAGACGGGTCAGTGGAAGAAGTACAGCTAGGTCTGGCCTTGGGTGCCTTGCCGATATCAAAATGAAATGGGATGAACTCATCATCATCGGAAGAAGTGTAGTCAGAGTCGTCCTGCAAGGTCTTATGTAGGTCAAAACGAAAAGGAACGAACTCATCAGTGGAAGTAGTCAAATCATTTTCGTCCTTAAAACTCTCAACCTAATCATCTTTCTCATCAAAAGGCCCGAATTCCTGAATAAAAGAAACAAGATCAATTTCGGCCTTGGTCTCATCAATATCTAAGTGGACAGGAACAAACTCATCAATGAAAGTAGTCAAGTCATGTCCGTTCTATCTGGTCTCTTAATCTGCCCTTCGCTCAATGGTGTCAATCGTGTAAATCCCGCGGATGTCATAAACACATTGCCAAACACTAGAAGAAGGAACTCTGAGGTCCATGTTTTCCAGGTCTTCCTCCACAGGGAGGAATTCTCGAGTCTCAGTGGAATCAAACATTCATCAAAAATCTCTGATAGTCTCGTCAAGGTTATGGTTCTCGAGGTCAGCTAGAATCGGTGAGGGTGCATCAGGTGTAGGTCTCTAGTCAACAGTGGGTGCAATGAGGATCACTTTGCTTTCGTCAACTAGACGGAAGCAAATCTCTCATGATCCATAATCAATAACGACCCTTGCAGAGGCGATGAATGGTCATCCCAGGATGATTAGAGAGTGCTCCCTTGTGGAGGTCTTTGTGGGCAATACAACAAAATCAACATTGTACCTCGTGCCCTTAATCGAAATGACGACGTTTTCAAGGATACCCTTCGGCCTATTTATTGATCCATCAGCAAACTGAATGATCATCCTGGTTTTCTTTAGAGCCCTTATGTAAAGATATTGTACCATAGAGAAGGGTAATATTCTAATTGAAGCATTGCCGTTTAGGAGAGTGTGATCACATGTGTGGTCAGAGATGGTGCAACTAATGAATAGGGCAGTTGTGTTCCTTTTCCTAGCAAGAAGACAGTTTGTGATGGCGTAGGCAGTGGCCATGGTCAGAATGTGATGCTCAGATCTGCGCCTTCTCTTTATCTTCTTATGATGAGGAGCAGATAATTGGGTCATGGCCTGGCGAAGTGAAGCATCAATGATCTCATGAATAGTAGCCACCACTTCAGGTTCAATCAACAATTTTTTTGAATTTTTGGATCTCCTCCATACAAGGAAGGAGATCAGAATCATCATATACACAGGGAATGCCAAGAGCAGTCTGTACAGTGGCATCCTTGATATCAAAGATGGGAAAGGATGTGAGTGAGTGTGTGGGTGAATGATCTGGCAGATGGTACCTCTCCTTATAGTCTGACTTGATCATGTGTCTCCCAAAATCATTTTGCATTTTTAAATTTTTCTCATTTTTTTATTTTTAGTGATTACAAGCTCTCATGATAATCCTCAAGTGAATCTGAATCCTCAAAGAATGGAGCTACATTCTGGATCTTATTTATGCTAACTATATTATTCATCCGCGTGTTCGTATGCTCCATCATCTGATTCAAGGTTTCAAATGTGGACATCGTGAAAGGTGACTCCAAAATCTCAGGATCAGGTGTGTCAAATGTGGATGGTGGGTGCGAACAAAAATCACATTCTGGATCAAGATACTCAAGGAAGAGCGGGTTATCGAAATGTGTGGGAGATGGTGGTGGAAATGACTGGTGAAGATCAAAGTCCGGATCCTGAAATAGTGGATTGGTCAGATATGTACAAAAATCAAGAGCAAAGTCCTCCTGGGAAAAGGGAGGTGGACCGGCTTGAGGGAACGAGGGATCCGCAGAGTCTGGACAAAAATTGCTCTAGGCGGCCATCTCGAAATCAAAAGGAAATGATTCGGGAGAGCAAAAAGGTCAAGTAAAGAGAAGTGAAGAAAAAGGAGCAAATGCGCTGAGGCGATCTAGAATGTACACAAACAAGCACAGCCAAACACACACAAAACAAAAACACCCCTCAATCCATATACCCAACTCAGCGAAGATCACAAAAATGTGGTCTTTTTATTTTATATGTTTTTAGAGTTAGGTGAGAAGTCCAAAAACTGTACAAACACTTGGGAAGGCTGAATAGGATTTTGGCGCTAATCCTTAGTGTGTACGTGATGAATCCACATTTCATCATCTTTATTCTGTCATTTTAGCCTAAAAAAAACTTGGCAAATGCATGTAAATACCCTTAATTCCAGCATCTTAGCATCCATGCATGTGTATGTAAATGGTGTATAAAATACAGTTTTTAAAGCCAAAATAAAAGAATAAATAAAAGAAAAAAAGAGTAAAATATTGTAAATATTTTATGATCCAAAACCCTGAGACCTAGGCATCTAGATGAATAGGTCGACAAGGAATATAGTAGGGGGAGATAAGGGCCAAAATACAATGAAATTTCCTTTATTTCAATTCATTCTTTGTCCATTTTGGGACCTATTTTTAGTTCCACTTTTCATACTTCAAATAAAGAAACTTTGTACATGAAAGTTGTAGATAATTAAATAAAGAAAAATACAAAATTGATTTCACTCAAAAATAATGTACAGATAAAAATTTATGATCTGAATAAGATTCCAGAATCCCAACTTCCCAGACCTATATGTCCCTAATAAAAGCTCGAAATGCATCAAACTTTAATTGTATATAATTTTAAATAATCTATTTAATGAAGGTGGTTTCACATTTGGCAGAGCTACGGTTTGAAAGTTAAGTTTTGGATCCCTTTAGTATACTTGTACATATTAAAATATTCATTTTATTTATTATTCTTTATTTTAATAATTTTTTTCATAATTTTGTAAATATTATTTATAATGAATGAGTATATTAAAATCAGAATAAAAACACAAAGAAAACACAAAAATAAGATACCTATATATAATACCTAGGTATAATACCTATAGATATACCTATATAGAATATACTTTTATTTTATTAAGTGTACAAAATACATCAAAAAAATAAAATAAAAATATATCTAAGTGCATAAAAATATTTTATAAATTTATAAAATAATAAAAAAATGATAAAATTAAAATTACAAAATAAAAATAAATATTAAAATATAAAGATATGTATACCTATATAGGCCTGAAAAGATAACTTGGATTTTTATACGTCATAAAAATAATTAAAAATCATATTAAAATAACTTAGAAAATAACAAATATTTTTTTTATTTTATAACCTAAAAATAATAAATTCATTTAATATTTTTAATTGAATTTTTTAATAATTTTCCCAGGGTTTTTCCTAGTTGGTCCACGTGGACCAACCAGGAGACAGTCCACGTTGACCACGGTCAACTGGCTGTCCTCCCCCCTCTGCCTATGTCAGACCTCGTTTTGACCCCATTTTCTCGATTTTTTCGAGGTCAATCCATTCCCCTTTTCATGTCGACGCCTTCATGACTTTTGTGCCTCGGCCAATGCTCTTGCACGCCCCCATCTCTCCTTGGGCCGAGGGTCGACGATTGTGGCGATTTCTCTCGATCTTTGGAGCACCAGAACCACTCCGTCAACCCTAATTATTCGACCCTCCGACTTTCGAGACAATTTCGAACCCCTTTTGCGCAAGCTCCGCTCCCCTTCTCATTCCCAATCGAGAAAGGAAGGTGACAGCTTCCCCCGCCGCGCTTCAGGTTGGTCGAGCGAGCTCCGAGGTGGCTCCATCACCTCCGCCAACTCCGGTGTCGAGGTTCCCTCTACCTCAGGTATAAACCCTTTGAGGTCTTCTCTTATCTTCTATTTTCCTTGCACTTTTTATTCCCCGTAGCTTTAGGATCATATCCCCTCGATTATCTTCGTGATTCGACCATTCGAGCACTCAAATCGACTCCCTCGCCAGAGGTAGCTCCGGCCGAGTACCCTTCGCGCTGCTCCACGCTTCCATTTCGCGTCTGCGGGGTCTAGGCATTTTTCCCTGGACCCTCTCACCCCTTTTTGCAGGTCTATGCATGTTGAAGAGTGCCAAGGGCTCATTTTGAGCTTCGCTGGAGGACCTTGGAGCAACCCAGCTCCGCCGCCCCCTCGCGAAGACCTCGGCCTTCGCCGAGGATTTCTGGAGCCCCCAGGAGCTAGAGGAGACCCTCAGGAGCTCGCTGCCCAGTTTTGAGCATTCAAGAACGCCGGAGGACGGAGCTTGAGCTCGGGGAAGCTCGCCTCGCCAGCGTTGCTTCCCTGTTCTTGCTCTGCCCCCAGCACCGTTGGATTGAGGCCGGAGCTCCAGGTGCACATCAGCCGTTGGATCTACCTGCAGCCCAGCCGTCCGATCCACCGTTGGAGATCTTATCGTTTTTATCTGTGTCCGAACCATCATCGAGCGTTCCTGAGCTGCCACGTGTCAAGTGAATCGACGCCTGCCGTTGGATGCGCCAAGCGTTGGGTATTTTGCACCAAACCCCTCACCATTTTATTTATTTAATTATTAGTATTTAAACTTTCATCTCTAGCGTAAAAAGTTTGTAATATCTGCATTTAGAACCTCAAACTTTCATTATTTGTATTTAGGTCCAATCCACGTCACCTTACGTGACCTGTGCACGTGGGGTGGTGGGTATTTTGCAAAGGACCCCCTAAGGTTTTTATTATTTCGTTTAAGTCTAGGAACTTTTTATCATGTGTAATATCTTTGGAAAAATTGCAACTTAGCCCCTCAAATTTTGATAATTTCATATAGGTCCTTCCCAGGCGCGTGCCTGTCACGTGCGGGGGTGGGATTTTTGCAGGCGTACCCTTGCGGGTTTGAGTATTTGCATTTGGTCCTGGAAATTGGTTTATTAGTTATAAATTCTGTGGAAGATTGCACTTTTACCCCTGAACTTCTGGATATTTGCATTTATACCCCTATTAGGAGTGTATTTTCTCTGTGTTGTTTCTATTTATTTCATGCATCTATAAATTCGTAAAAAAATCCACAAAATTAGTCTAAGCTCCTGTTGCATCCTAGTTTCACACCATATTTTTAGTTTGCATTTTTATTGCATTTTCATATTTATAAAAATTCAAAAAACATGCATTTTATTCACTATTTGCGTTAGAAAATACCAAAAAATAGTAAAACCCCTTTAAAAATCCCAAAAAAATTACCTTTGGTATATTTCAGTGACTTTTAACTTCTATCCAAAAATCACAAAGAAATTCAATGTAAAACCCTAAAAATTAGAAAACCCTTAAAAACTTCATAAAAATATCAAAAATTCCAGAAAAATCCTAAAAATATAATCTTTGTCTCTGAATTTTCTTTGTTTTATTGCCTTTAATTTAAAATTAATTTGAGGAATTTTTGTCATTGTTTCCTACTTTTCATCCTCATTTTAATTGTAGATTTTTATTTTATTCACTATTTTCAATATTTTTGACTTTAAAAATACCAAAAAATGGGAAAAACATAGAAAAATCACAAAAACATTAGAAAAATATAAAAAGCACAAAATTATTTTATTTCTTGTATTTTGAGTATTTTTCCTTATTTTTACCTCTCTCTTATCTCTAGCGTATATATAATATCTTTATTTAAAGAAAAAGGAAATATAAAAAATATATATAATATAAAAAGAAAATACAAAAGCAGTAAATTAAAAATCAAAATATAAAATTAAAAAAAATTAAAAACCTACAAAAATAGCACAATTGTAGGCATTTGATCACATTCACTTTTTTGTGCATTATTACCTTGATCTGTCTTGCTTTCTCCCTGAGTTCGACACTCTACACATACTTGAACCTATACACACTTATTGTAGAGTTATAATAAATTTTAACTCCACATTTGCTTCTCATTGTTTGATTGTTATTATGGGTTAATTGTTGATTAGACCCGGATTTCGTGTGGTCGGTTCAACGACTGAGTTCCCGCCTTGTGTGGAACTTGAGACCACTGATTTTTGGGTTAATCAGTACACGAGCAATTAAAACGAAGACAATGAGGGGATTACTCGCCCCAAGACAAGATTTTTCTTTTTGATTTCTTGTTTTAGGGTCAAGTAATATTAGTAGTCCCAATTTTATTGTTATCACTTTTTTGGATTTTCAGTGAGAAATGCACGTGCCTAATGAGGAATCAGTTTTACTTAGCACCTAGGTTGGAAAAATCAGAGGGAGAGTCGGAAAAGCAATGCAAGCGTCAAATCAATGATGGATCCTAAAGTGTAAATGCTCACCTTGCCTCCAGCACTCTATATGCAAAGATGCTCAACAAAATTGAAACCTATCTATATGCAAATGCAAGCCGATGAAATCGCCCTAGACGAGTAAGTACTATTAGAATGAATAACAAGATGCTAAGTATCTAGAGGTGAGATCCAATAGCCCGGTCTAGGAAGTGCATCAGTGTCCGCCACAATGGATCCTGCATGCGATGTATAGCACTTCTATCGGCGCTCGATCTCAAATCCAAATAAGAAGCAATTTAAAATTTGACTAGATCCAAACGTAGACTATAGGCACATGCAAATATAATTAGGTGTTTGGACCTAATTATATCGTCAAGCACCTCCTAAAGCTAAGCCTAATCACACAAAAGAAATAAAATAAAACCGAGAAACAAAATAAAAAATGCGATGAAAACCAATAAAACCGCGGTGAGCCCCCAAGTGAACAAACACTTGGAAATTGGGCCCAAAAGTCTAGAGTCCAGAGTACTTGTATTATTACAAATAATAAGGGTCTCTCTCACACTTTAAATTACAAAAATAAATACAATAAAATAAAATGCTCAAAATGCGACTGTCCTCTCAAGTTTTCCAAGCCTCCTTTGATGCTAGGTCAGAATCTCACACGGCCTTCACGTGGGTGCGCAGGCGCCTTGGTGAAGCACTTCCCTCGATCCGCAGTTCCTCGCACAAAGTCAACAAGAGAGGGTGATTAGACGAGTCAAACAATTATATCAAATAAAAGAGCAAATAAATAAAGCTGCAAACATAGACAAATAATCACAAGCACAGGTAATCCAATCTATGCACTGCTGCTCCCTGGCAATGGCACCATTTGATAATTGAGATTTTGCAGAGGTCATGTTAATTCACGTGCGAATCAACAGTCGTTGAGGTGACCTCACACGAAACCTCAATTAATCAATAATTAACCCACAATAGATAATCAAGAAATGAAAAGCAAGTGCGGAGTTAAAGTTTATTATAACTCTACAACAAAGATGTGATGCAAGTATGTGTAGAGTGTCGGACACAGCGAACAAGCATGATAGATCATGGCAAAAATGCTCACAAAAGTGAATGTGATGTATTTGTCTATATATGTGCTCTTTTTTGTGGGTTTTTTCTTTTTAATTTTTTATTATTTTATTTTTATTTTTAATTTTATATTTTTATATTTTGATTTTTAATTTTTTGATTTTGTATTTTCTTTTTATATTTTTTAATATTTTTATTTTCTTTTTTATTGTAATATATAATAAGTTATTTAAGATATATATATATATGTATGCTACAACTTAGGGTTGTAAAATAAAATAAAGTATTTTTGGATTTTTAATAATTTTTTACTATTTTTGCGATTTTTACAGAGTTTTTGCTAATTTTATATATCTTTAAAGTAAAAAATACCCTAAAATCGGGAATAATAAATTACCCGAAATTAAAATGGACATTAAAAATATAGAATAGAGCCAAAAATTCTCCAAATTAATGTTAAAATACTGATAATAAAATAGAGAAAATTCAGAGATACAAAACATAGTTTTTGGATTTTTTTTATGGATTTTATAATTTTTTACAAAGATTTTCAGAGTTTTTCTATTTTTTAGAGTTTTCTTTTATATTTTTTAGTGATTTTTGGTATGAAGGTTTAAAATAAAAAAAAACACAATATATATTGTTGGGGAATTTTTTAAAAAAGTTTTTATAATTTTTATGTATTTTCTTTTGCAAACAGAGACAAAAATGTAAGTTTTTGATTTTTTATAAATAATAAAAAGCTTCAAAAATGTAAAATAAAAATATGGAGTGAAAGATCAATGCAACAGAAGCTTAAGTCTATTTTTAGGGATTTTTTCAAATTTTATAAATGCATAGAATATATACTAGAAACAAAGACAAAATGCAACACTAACAGGGGTATTTTTTTGTAAATATTAGAAAGCACAAGAGCACGTTGCAATTTTTCTACAAAGTTTATAACTGAATAAAAATATTTCTGGACAAATAAGAAATAACCAAAAGCCTAAGACCTTGCCTGCAGAATCGCTAAAGCTCACGTGTTCAAACACATGAGCTTGGTAGGGACCAAATCGTAATTATCAAAAAGCAGGGGTTGATTTACAATATTTCGAAAAATATATAACTGCATAAAATAGTCTATGGACCAAAGATAAATAAGCAAAACTACAAGGATTCCCACCGCAAAAAGACCACCCCACCTGATGCGTCACGTGAGGTGACGTGGCTCAGCCCTAATTGTAAATACGACAAATAGAGGGGGGTTTTGCAAATTATACAATATAAAAATAACCGCAAATGAAAGTTTTTAGAGCGAAAAGTAAATACAAAAATGGCGAGGGAAAAGTTTCAAAATTCCCACGCCTCTATGTAGATCGGACGGTGTGGGGCGTTTTACTTGCCACGCGTCGATCTATGGGGAGCTGATGACGGTTCGCGACCAATGCACATGATCAGATCAGCCGAGGAGATCAGACGGTTGTGGCTGGCCAGGATCGGACGGTGGCTGAAGCATCTGGTGGCTGCATGGGATCCAATAGTGGAGAGGCTTGGACGAAGAACATGCAAGAAGGCCGGCGACAACGAACTTCCCCGACCTCCCCCCCTCTCCTCCGACGGTCTTTGGGGCTCCAAAAATCTAGAAATGCTCCTTCAAGGGTCCTCGATGTGCTGGTGGCTCCAGAAATCCCCGGCGAGGGCCGGAGATGGCGCGCGAGGTCGTGGAGCAGGCGACCCCAGGAACCACGACGATACTTCAAAACAAGCCCCAGGTGCTTCGTACGTGCTTGGACCTGCAAGAAAATCTCAGGAGTATCACGATCAAACTGCTACAACCCTCTAGTGAGCAAAATGGGAGGAGAATGGTCGAGAAATGGCAGAGGGTGGTTCGTTGGAGGCTAGCTCCGGCGATCGTTGAACGATGGTGCGTAGGCGATGAAATGCGGATTTAAAGGGAGCAAAATAATCCTAAGGATACGTATAAATTAAAATGCAAGAAAAAAGAAGGAAAATGCGGACCTCAATGGAAGGAAATCCAGAGGTAGGGGACCTCTACGGCAAGGTCTTCGCTGGCGATATGGAAATTGCCTTAAGCCTCCTCCCTCAACCTAGATGCATGGCAAGGATGTTATCACCATCCTCGACCATTTGCGCGCAAGAAGGGAGAAAGAGCAAGTCCAAAAGAGACTCCAAATTTCAGAAGGAAAGAGATGGAGGTTTATGTATAAAGTGTCTCTGGGCGCTCAAAGAACGGGGCATATCTAGCGATTTAGCGACGAAATCCTAGGTATAATCCATGGGCATGTAATGTTGATCACCAAGGAGAAAAAGTAAAGAAGGAGGTATCACAAAATAATGCATGTAAATGCCTCGAAAAATCCACAAAGATGGCAAAAAATGTAGCTCTGATAAGGAGCAGACCTCGGTCAGAGAGTTGTCCGCGGTCAACCAAAGGGAAGCTCTAGTTGGTCCACGTGGACCAACCAGAAAAATCCCTGGCAAAAAAGATTTATAAAATTGATTAAAAATAATAAATGATTTCATTAATTTTAGATTATAAACTAAAATATTTATTATTTTATAAAGAGTTTTATTATTATTATTTTTTTTAGAGCTTTAAAATTACAAGTTACCTTTTAAGGCTATATATAGGTATATTTGTCTATATATTTTAATGTTTTATTTTTATTTTGTACTTTGAATTTTTATTAATTTCGTTTATTATTTTATATATTTATAACTTAATTTTATACACTTACATATATTTTTATTTTTTTACGATGTATTATATACAATTAAATAAATAGATGTATTATATCTATAGGTATAAATATAGGTATTTTACCTATGTGTTTTCTTTACAAGTATTTTATTTTTTGTTTTACTGATGTTTTAATTCCAATTTTACTATACACATATATTATAAATAATATTTACTAAATTATAAAATTATAAAAATAATGAATTATAAATAAAATGAATATTTTAATCTGGTAAAGTATACAACATGGTTCCAAAACCTAACTTTCACACCATAACTCCAAAATATATTAAACCACCTTCATTAAATAGCTTATTAAAAGTTGTATACAATTAAAGGTGATCTTGATATATTTTGAGTTTTTATTTGAGAGATATGGGTGTGGGAGTTGGGGTTTTGGAATTTTATTCAGAACATAACTTTTTATCTGTAAATTATTTTTGTATGAAATAAATTTTGTATTTTTCTATATTTAATTATCTACAACTTTTATGTTCAAAGTTTATTTATTTGAAGTATAAAAAGTAGAATTAAAAATAGGTCCTAAAAATGAGGGAAAATGAATAAAATAGAAGGTGTTTTTATTGGTTTTTGACCCTTATCTCCCTCTACTTTATTCCTTGTCGACCTAGTCATCGAGATGCCCAGATCTGGGGTTTAGGGTCATAAAATATTTTCAATATTTTATTATTTTTCTTTTTATTTCTTTATTCTATAATTTTGGCTTTAAAAGCAATATTTTATACACTTTTTGTACAATAATGCATGATGATAAAATGCACGAATTAAAGCTATTTACACACATTTACTAGGGTTTTTAAGGCCAAAATGATCGAATAAAGATGATGAAATGGAGATTCATAAACGCTATACACTTGAGTTTAGGAGTATAAATAAAAAAATGAATTTTCTGCTAAAATCCACCTGGTCGAAACAATGACATTTTTCTCTTTAGATCGGGTGCGGTTTTTCAGAAGTTGCTAAAGTGTCTAGTAGCTTCCTGAAGACGAGACGCATTGAGTGGTTGTCTCAAATGGAGGGATGGACGGTCATATGGTTGGCACGGTGAAGCTCCGCCTGAGCAGCTAGGGCTCGGAATGGTTCTCCTCACACGTTTCAACCTGCAGTTAGACTCAAGGTTCGAAGTCTAAGCTTCAGCCATCGTTTATTTAGGCTGAAAAGGAGAGAAGCGGAAGGGGGATGCAAAAGCGAAGGACGGGGTTATGGACTTGACTAGGCTGTGGCCGGCAAAGGAGGCTTCTTGCGGTGGCACTACGACCACGTGCTGAGCTTCGCACAACGAACCACCAAACAAGGCTCCAAAGGATGCTCCAGGCTCCTGTCACTCAGTTGGAGGTGGCTAGGGGACAAGAACGGGGCGAGGAACGAGCTGCTGTGGAAAGGAGGTGGAAGAGATAATTTATATGAGAAGGCTAGGGTCCAGAAAGATCAGAAGATTTAGTGAAACCCTAGCGTGATCCAGCTGCGCCTAGGGATCCGCGAGGATCTGGATCATATGAGCATAATCAGGCGCACGGATTGATGCAAATGGATGTCTGAAATGATCAGGAAAATGGGAGAAGAAGCTCCTATGAAGCAGGTTGTCGGGTCGCGTCAGTTGGGTGAGACGATTGACCATAGTCAACAACTGGCGTGGACTAATAATAAATCAGGATTTTCAAAATAAAAGAATATTAAATATAAATTAGTAAATGATTTTGAAATAAAATGTGAATAAAATGAAAAATGTGTATTATTATGTAAACATATTTTCTGTGATTTTTAATTTTTTTAAAAATATATGTAGGGTATATATAGTATAATGTATTATATACATGTATAATATACCTATGTATTATATACATGCAATTTTATTTTATTATTTTTATAAAAATTTTTATTATTTTATATTTTATTTATTTACAAAATAATTTGAGGTATATAAAAAGATTTTTATTTGATTTTTATGATTTGAATAAAGGTATTAAATAAATAGGTAATGTATACAATATACACATATGTGGCTTTTGTACTATGAGTTGTGGATTTTGTTTTTATTTTCTTTGGTGTTTTCTTATTTTTATTTTATTCTTAGGACTATATGAAAGTGTTCAAAATAATATGGTATTCACAAAACGTAAAAATAAATATAAATATTTATTTGCATAGGTATTATGTACAATATGCCCTATCTCCCCTATTATTTCTTAACGATCAGGCCAAGGTTTGACCTTCTCTTGGTGTTTGGGTCACTCTGTATTTATTATAAATACATTCTTCTTTTTTTAATTTCTCTTTATTCTTTTATTTTTTTGAAAAATATGTGTTAATTATGCAATATTAATAAAAGTCTTGTACAATGTTAATTTATTGTATTTACATATAGTTATGGGTGTTTCTGCTAAAAGATAAAGCTAAAAAAAAATAATAAAGAAAGAGAATCGTAGATTCATCAAGAAAGAAAAGGAGCAGATCTGAGCGACACATTTTGACCATGGCTACTACCTACGCCGTCACTCACCGTCCACACATTTAGAAAGGGAACACTATCATGCCTCTTGTGAGTTGCACGATCTCTGACCATTCATGTGATCACACTCTCCTTGACGACGATGATTCAATTGATATAATACCCTTATCATTGGTACAATCTCTTCACTTAGGGCCTCTCAAGAAAACCAAGATGATTTGCCAATTTGTTTATGGATCAATAAAGAGGCTAAAGGGCATTCTTGAAAATGACGTCATTCTGATTTAGGACATGAGCTTCACTGCTGACTTTGTCCTATTGCACATGGAGGCCTCCACCCATATGGATCATCCTCCAATCATCTTGGGATGGTCGTTCCTCGCCTCCACAAGAGATGTTATAATTTATGGATATGGAGAGACTCGCTTCCATTCTGATGTCAAGAGCAATGTGTTGGTCACTGCACCCACTGTTGACTAGAGACCCACATCCCAAAAGAGTGTACATGTATTAGCCGACCCTAGGGACTATGAACTTGATGCTGATATCAGAGAGGTTTGATTTCTGATGGATGAGATCAAGAACCGAGGATTCCTCTTTGGTGAGGAAGACTCGGAAAGCATAGACTTTGGAATTCTCCCTTCCGTGAGTGGTGATGCATTGATGACATCCACAGTATTTACACTGTAGACACTTTAGAGTGGAGGGTAGATGTAGTAGAGACTGTATAAGCTGAATTTAACCTTACTTCTTTCATCAAGGAATTCAAACCTTTTGATTGTGACCTAGCAGAGACTTCCTAGGTTGAGCACGACCACACTACTTCCACTGATCCGTTCGTGCCATTCCACTTTGATACCACTAAGGACCTTCATCAGATTGATCCTGATCGATTTGTGTCTACTGATGACCCTGATATCGACCTGCACCTTGTGAGATCCATACCTCAGCGGTCACAAAAGAAGATTTGTTGTCTACCTTCTTGATCTATGTTTATCCGCCTCTTTGTATATCCTCTTAAGTTTTATTTTTTTCTATCTACCGTTTGTTTTTCATCCACCTAGATCCGTGTGTTTTGCCATCCTTTGGACGTTCATTGTCCTAAGTATAGGGGTGGTGGATGAGTTCGGTGATCTTTCTTCTTTTCTTCTTTTCGTTTTCATTCTCTTTTTCTTCCAAAAGGTATGATGAATCCCAGATTCACATCCTTTATTCTTTTATTTTAGCAAAAGTCCCTATGCTAAATAAATGTAATATATATTAAATACAATAAATTAGCATTGTACATGCATTTGTTAATATTGTGAAATTAACATTCTTTTTGACCAAAATAAAAGAATAAAGAAGAAAAGAAAAGGAACAAAATAAGGATGTATTGATGCAATAAATGCATACTGACCCGAATCCGGAGAGAAGGCCAAATATTAGTATGATTGACAAGGAATAAAGTAGGGAGAGATAGGGTCCTTATTCAGTGTATATTCATCACTATTCTTCCTATATATCACTTATTTTATTTCTAAATAAGATAATCTCAAAATGAATTAAATTTCCTTAATAAAATTAGTAAATAAAAGTATAAATACAAATAATAAAAATAAGTAAAAATTAGAATGTGTACAACTGTACAACACCTATACTTGTACATATCTATTTAGTTATCTCTTTTGTAAATAAATTGTATATATTTTGTATTTATGAAACTTGTATATATTTCTTATGACTATATAAAATTGAAATAAAATTCATAAAATACAAATTAAATCAAAAATAAAATCAGCATCTCATTGAATAAATTACAAAGCATATATATGTTGGACATAACACATATTTATTGAACACCTAATAAATTTTTAAAAATAAAAAAATTGTATTATATCCATTAAATATTCTTTAAATAAATAAAATATAAAATACAATGTATCTTTGTAAAAATAATAAAATAAATATACCTATATATAATATACAGGTATATTATACATATACAAACTACCGTATACTGTATATATCGTGTATATTTATTATTAAAAAATTAATTAAAAACCACAGAAAAATAGTTTGAAAAATTAACAAACATTTTTTATTTTATTCATTTTTATTTTGAAATCATTTACTATTTTTAATTAATTTTCCTATTATTTTGTATATTCTAATTTTTTGATTGGTCAACCCGGGTCCATTGACCTAGGTCAACCTGCCCTCTTCCAGACACGACCCAGGTACCTCTTTTTTGGACCATGTTTCTCGCCATTTTCCATCCCAAGTCTAACCATCTTTTCCCTTGAATCTTGGGCCAAAATGTTCCCCTAGGATCCGTGATCCTCACAGATCCCTAGGCACATTTGAATCTTCCTAGGGTTTCGCGCTCCTGTTCGATCTTTCTAGACCCTTGGAACGCCTATAAAACATCTCCTCTGCCTCCATCACTCAGGAGCTCGTTCCTCACGCATCCATTCATCTACTATCATCTCCAGGATATTAACAAGGTCCTCGAGCGGCCTTTGGAAGCTTGGATTGGTGTTGGATTGCACGTTGCTTGCTTCGTGGCCAAAGCTCTATCGCGACTAGCCTCCCATGCATTCTGCCACCTGGTTGAGGCCAAAACCCTACCTCCAACTTCGCCTGATGTCGCTAATCACACCAGTAGCCTCAAGTACCAACCTCTACTTCCCATTTTGTCCTTTCATCTAGATTTAGCCCGTAAGTCGCTGTCCATCTTATTTGCTCCTACTATCTGGTCGGAGCTCCATTTTTTCAACTCTAACTGCACATATTGATTCCTTACAACATCATTCACCTCCTAAATCAACCTGACCCCTCTATATCCTTCTCACCGAAGCTAGATTAGGATAGATCTCCCTCTATCATCTTCATTAGAGATCGAAGTACCACAACCCGTCGCTTCTTCCATTTTCAACTGCAATAACCGTTGGATGAGGTTTTCTCTTCAAGCTACGATACTCCTTGTCGGTCCACGTACGCACATGAGGCACGAATCGAGCCACATCTTTGGTGGTAGAGCAGCTCTAGTCACATCCACCTCTAGATCTTCAATGAGTTGTTCTCTGACTCATTTGAGGTTTCTAATTGACGCGGAGCACCTTCACCTTGGTGTTGACGTTCTCAGCGAGCCGATCCACCCTTTGTAGTGCCAGAATCACTCGATCGAACTTCGCATGCTAGTGCCTGATGAATCTCCATTTCATCACCTTTATTCAATCATTTTGGCCTTAAAAACCCTACATAAAGCTTATAAATAACATTTATTTGTACAAATTAGCATCCATTCTTTATTCATTTTATTGTGTATAAAGTACTCTTTTTTAATGTCAAAATTATAGAATAAAGAAAGAAAAGAAAAAGGAAAAAAATTCCAAAGATATTTTACAACCTTAAACCATGAGACCTAGGCATCTTGATGACTAGGTCGACAAGTAATAAAGTAGGGGGAGATAAGGGCCGATAATACATTAAAATTCCCATTATTTATTCATTATTTATTCATGTTGGAATTATTTTATTTTCCACTTTTATACCTCAAATAAAGAAAGTTTGTACATAAAAGTTGTAGGTAATAGTACATAGAAAAATACAAAATTGAGTTTACACAAAAATAATATACAATGTACAAATAATACCCAAAATAAGAATCCAAAATCCCAACTTACCAGACACATATCTCCTCCATAAAAACTCAAAATATATCAGAATTACCTTTAATGGTATATAGCTTTTAATAAGCTATTTAATGAAGTGGTTTCATATTTTTTGGACTTAAGATGTGAAAGTTAGGTTTTGGACCTCTATTGTATCATATACCAGATCAAAACATTCATTTTATTTATTCTTTATTATTTTTATATCTTTATATTTTATAATTTTGTAAATATTATTTATAGAATATGCACATATTTAAAATAGAATAAAACACAAATAAAACACAAAAAATAAAATAATGTACATAAACGCATAAATGAAATACCTATACTTACACCTATATAATAAATACCCTATTTATTTAAATATACAAATAACATCAGAAAAAAAACAAATTTACATACATAAAAATAAGTTATAAATTTATAAAATAATGGAAAATAAACAATAACAACAAAAATACACAATAAAAAATACCAAAAACATAGATGAATATACCTATAAATATGCCCTTAAAAATTAACTTGTAATAAATAAATACAAAAAATAAATAAAAATCTTATTAAGATACTACATAAAATAATAAATGTTTTTTATTTTATAACCAAAAATTAATAAAATCATTTACTATTTTTAATTAATTAATTTCGAATAAAATGGATTGTTTTGTCTTGTAGTGTCCTACATGGACCAATCATAGCATAGGGAATGTTGACCGTAGTCAACTCCCCATCTTCTCTTTTGATTAGCCAGGCGTGTCATTTCTCCGCATTTTCCTCCAATTTTTCTGCTTCCAATTGAGCTTCTTCGCCCTCGAGACCTTCACCATTTCCACTCCTCGATCCTCCATGATTCTCACCAACCCATTAATCGCCTATACATAGCCATGATCATTAGCTAACCCTAGGAGAATAAGGGTGCCCTGTCATGTTTATAAATAAAGACCTCCTTCTTAGGTTCTTTTTTTGGTCATTTTCTGAATCCTAAAGACACTAAACCTCAGCCTAGTGTATATCCCAGTGACAGGGGGCGATCCCCTGAGGTTTGGAGCGGCTCGCGAAGGAGGGAGGTGCACCCACGGTGATTCTCTGACCAACCTGCTCCCTTCCCTCACGGAAGGTATAAGAGTTGTGCTTTTGCATTTTAAATGTAGCTTTTATTTTCTAATTTCATTTCCCCCATTTCATTATGATTTTTTCTATTGATTTAGCCTAATCGAGTAGATTCGTAGTTCACCGGAGACTAACTCCGACGAACACCCCCATCGTGTTTTCGACTATTCCGACAACCCATTTTTGCCCCATTCCATTTCCCAACGCATTCTCCATCTCCCAGACCCATTATCCCTCTTCGATTCTTCCTGGAACAAAGTAGCCGTGCTCCCTCCGTCGCCACATCACTGGAGCACTCCTCCCGCTCCATCCTCCACCCATTCCATGCCTAATCCGGTAGAGTAACTTTGCCCTCGACCCATGAGTTTGTTGGTTCAGGTCCCACGCTAGAAAGACACCTTGGGGGGGGGTCAATTTTGAGCTGCAAGAGGATACATGGAGTCGTGGACTTCACCGAGCAGTTGGGTCCCAAACATAGGGCCCCGACCATTTCCAAGATCTCCATCCTTTGCGGACACCTTCAAGGATCATACTTAGCCCTGGAGGAGGGCCAAATACCACCGGAGTTGCACCGTGGGCAACGATTGATGGAGCCATGGTTGTTTGTTCTTCCCTGTTATTAAAGAACAACAGGAGTCGTGGATCCACCTCTCGCTTCAATTTTGATCGCGAGCATCCGACCGTGTAGTGCTATAGCTGTTATATTGCTCCCAAGATCAAATCACTGCCGTCTATCGTCGAAGGGATATCGCACCTCCTGTGCATGCCATGTGTTTAAGTAAAGGAATCACCACTATTGGATCGTACACGTTTTGGGGAAACTCACATATCTTGACTCGCCCATTTTTGTATTTATTTAATAATCTTGTAAATAAAATGTGTAATGTAAATAAATTGGATATTTGCATGAAGGACCTGAGTGTTTATTGATATTATAACTAGGTCTAGTCCAACTGAGCTCACGTGTCATCCCACATGCGCTGGGCGGATTACATGTATACCCGTAGCAATTTTTGTATTTAGATTTAATACAATAAAATTGAATATTAGTTGTATATTTTTTGGTACACTTGTAGATTAACCCCTGACATTATTTTAATTACAAAAATATGCCCTTGTTAGTACATGTATTTTTATGCATTTCTTCCATTTATTAAAGATAGCAATTGTACTCTAAAAAATACTAAAACATTGGGTTAAGCTCCAGATTTCACACCCTTTCACATCATATTTTTATTTTTGCAATTTAGGACTTTTAGTATTTACGAAAAATCAAAACGTGCACAAATATTCCATGTTTAGCTTCCAAAAAACAAAAAAATGTAAAACATTTTTGAAAAAATTCAAAAAAATTACAATTAGTTTATCTATTTATTTTACAACTCAAAAAATAAAAAAATCCAAAAAATAAAAAAGAAAATACATAAAAATTAAAATGATCCAAAATCCATTATAAAAGGTAAAAAATGCCCAAAAACCCAAAAATATTTATTTCTATTCATAATTTTCTTTATATTATTATTTATTTATTAAACTTGATTGAGAATTTTTGGATATTGTTTGATATTTTCAATTCCCATTTCAATTCTGCCTATTTATTTAATCCCTGATTTGGGATATTTTTGACCTTAAAAATCCATAAAAATTAGAAAAAAATCTAGAAAATAAAAATAGTAAAAAAGTATTTAAAATATAAAAATATTTAATTATGTAATTTTTATTTATTTTCAGTTGTATTTATATCTTTATTAGTCCATATTGTTTATATAGCCTTATATATTGTATATTATATATTTAAAAAGTAGAAGAAATTAAATGTAAGAAAAATCTAAAAAAGAAAAAAAATAAAAAATAAAAAAATAAAATTAAAAAAAAATTAAAAACCCAAAAAATAATAAAAAGATAAGAGAAGAGTAACAACTTTTAAGCTTCATTGCCCAGTCTACTGTTTGCTCCCTGAGTTCGACCTCTACACATACTTGCATGTTATACACTTTTGTTGTAGAGTTATAATGAATTTTAACTCCACATTTTTACTTTCCATTGCTATATTTTATTATGGGTTAATTGTTGATTGATTGGGATTTCGTAAGCGGTCACTGCATTGACTTGATTTCTCGCCTTGTGAGATTTCTAGACCCTCGCAAAACCTCCGGCCATCAAATGGCACCGTTGTCGTGGAGCAACACCACATAGATTGGACTCTTTTATTTGTTTCTTTACTCTTGTCTATATATGCTTCTTTGTTTATTTATTTCTCGTGATTATTTGACATTAATTGTAAACTGTCTAACACCCCTCTCCTTGTTTGACTTTGTTGCAAGGGACCACTATGCAAGGGAGGACTTATTAGGAGGACCTGTACATACAAGTAAGGAGGAGCCAGCTTTCTGACTTAGCTGGCAGGAGAGAGCAACAGATGAAGACTTGGGGGAATTTTGGAAGATAGTCCCTTCACTTGCATTTTATTTTATTTTATTTTTATTTTATTTTGTAATCAAAGTGAGAGAGAGAGAGAGTCAACAATTGATTTGTAATAATTTGACTCTCATGGAAACTACTACTTCATGAGGTCCTGTGCCTGAGGGATTGTTCCCTTGGGGGCCTTGTCAGTTTTGTCGCGTTTTCGTCACTTTCTTTTTATTTGTTTTTCGCTTTTGTTTTTATTTGTTTTGTATGATTGAGCCCTTGGGTAGGAACTGCTTACTAGATAGATTAAGGTCCAAAGCCCTAATATATTTGCATATACCTATATATTCACTTTTGGACTTAGTCAAATCGTAATTGCTGGCTATTTAGACTTGAGACCGTGTGCCGAGAGAGGTCACATACAGCACTGGCAGGATTCATTGTGGCAGGCACTAAGTGGCTTCGAAGATCGGACTTAGGTCTCATATCTAGATAACTAGCATCTGGTGCTTCACGCTAAAAGCATATTCTATCTAGGGCGACTTCATTAGCTTGCATCTCATGTAGTGTAGCTTTCAATTCTATTATGCACCCCGCATGGAGAGAGCTGGAAAGCACTGTAAGTCTTCTGACTTTGCATGTATCATCAGTTCCTGACTTCCATTGTTTTTCTAACATTCTCCCTCTGATTTTGTTCACATAGGATGTTAATGGAATTGGAAGCTCATAAGACGATTGCATTGAAAAATAACAAAAAAGTGATAACCAAAAATAAAAGTTGGCACCGCTAACTCTATTGGACTGTTAAAATAAACGTAATTGGATTCATTGCTTTGGGGAGAACAACCCCTTTATTGTATGTACATTTTATTCTCATGTACACACTAAGGATTAGTGCCAAATCCCATGCCTACCCAAGTGTTTGTACAACTTTTTGATGCTCACCTAACCCTAAAATAGAAAAGATAAAAGACCACTCTTTGGTCTTCACTGTGTTGAGTAGGTGAACTTGGGGGTTTGTTTTGTACATTGATTGTGATTTTGGGTCTATTCACGTTCATTCTTTGAGTTTGTAGATACCTGAGTTGTTGAGTACTTATTTTTATTGAGTCTATCTTCCTTTCTTTGTCTACATCACTTTCTTCTTTATTGAGTTGTGATATCGGGTCTTGATCTTCACTTTTGTAGATGGATTTTCTGGTTATCTACTCGCCAATATCACCCTACCTCTGGTTCGGTTCAAGAAGACTCTCTTCTTGGACCACAATTTTGTATTCGTTTCTCCATTATCGCCCAACGCCTCATTCCCATTCGTACCATCTCTTCTTCCACCAAGGATTTATGTGCTAATAGATGAGGCCCTCATCACCGTTTTCATTTCAATAATTATTTGAGTATTTGGGCAGATTTGAGGATGCTGAGATTGGTGTGCTTTTTTTGGTGGACCCGTCTTTGATATGTGCATAGAAACGATTGTGGATTCTAGTGACGGCACTACTACATGTGTGATTCTTTATTGAAGATTTTTGATCTTGCACACTAAAATGTGGATGTGATTGATTCTCGATGTTTTGATGATGATTTCATGAGCTATAACTGTACAATATCTTTTGCGGTTCCGCCTGTCTTGATTTAGATGTTTGATGTGCTATCCCTATAGGTGCTTCAAAGTGATGATACCCGGAACCCACATGATTTTACTCATCTTCTCGACTGATCCATCCTCCTTCTCCTGAGTCTTCCACCCTCATTTAGCACTCTGAGGATCTCTCTGACATCTTGATCCATCTCAGTTGATTTGGCTTATTTGAGGGAATGCACTATGATTGCCTGATGATTTTTTATCCCTCCCATTGCATTACTCCCCGAGGACTATCTGTGAGAGAATGCAACATTTTCTTTATGACCAGTTTCACTCACTGCCTATGCTTCCATCTTGACGGAGAACGAAAGCGAGTCATCTGATATGAATTGTCGGCCTCACTGCCTGATTGTGTGTTTGATCTGTGAAGCATGTGATCGCTTGTCTAGACTCCTTTGAGTCTTCTCTCCTTGACGATTCTCATAAGGTAGAGTCACATACTTCTGGTTATTCCCTGCCTAGCTCACAATACATTTTGAGGGTTATTTGCGAGAGATTGTGACATTTTTAGATCTTATAGTCTTTTCTATAGGGTAGCTGCTCTGTCACTTACAGAGACCACCTCTGATGATCCGTCTAATGGATCTAACTTCTATGAGTCTGCTTGCCTTGGCGACCCTTGCAAGGGTGAGTTCTATTCTGATGATTCATTTCTTAGTATATATTACTCCCCGAGGGTTATATATCGGAGGATTCATCAGTTTCTAGGTACTCGGCATCACTTCTGGCGTCTCTGATCTGGTTGGTGCACAATGTCGAGTCTTCTATGGTTATGTACCCGCTCTAGTGAATCACGAAACCGAGTTTTTTGGTTATTCTTAGATCTTCGATCCTTCTAAATCTGCTCACCTTGAAGACCCTCTCAAGGTTGAGCTTTGTCTGGTAATGTTCGGTGTATTCTTGATCTTTTGACCTTATGTCCACCAAATATTGAGCTTTGTATAGATCCTCCTATTCTTCTCCTTTCGTATCTTTCTGAGACTATTTTTGACTTGGAGGATTCTGTACTGATCCTTCTCCCTCTATATCTGACTATATCGGCTTTGCTCCTTCACGCTTTTCTTATGAGCCGATGTTATGCTTTTCGCTAGCGGATCCTGGCCTAGTCTTCAACCTATTTTCCCGATAGTTGACACCCACTTAATTGCATATTAGGGTGTCTTTCTCTTTCAGATTGTGTCACCATTCTCACAGGGAGATGATGATGAGAGAACGATATTCGAATGTCAAATACTGTCCTACACATCACCATTATGTACTTCTTATGTATATATATATATATGTTTTGTCTTTCCATCCCTTCTTTCTCCCGTATGTCAGGCATACCCCGGATCATTCGTTGTATCTATGTGTCTATACTTAGGGAGTACTTTGTCCTAAGTATAAGGGGTACACCTAGTATAATGTTCTTTCTTCATTCTGTTTCATCACTCCTGTCTTTGTCTATACGTAGGGATCTTTTACCCTAAGTATAGGGGGAGAGATGTGTACATTCATTACTCATATTTTCCTTTCTTTTTATTTATTTATTTTCATTGATCCCCTAAACTATCTCTTATATTGTTGATTTTCTCTGCTATACTTAGGTATATCTTACCCTAAGTATAGGGGGAGATAGACCATGTTGTGATATGTTCATTCCAACCCTCGATCCTCCCTGTATATTGATACAATCTGCTATACTTAGGACTATTTGATCCTAAGTATAGGGGGGGGATGGTTGGCTTCATATTCATTCATTTAATCCTTATTCTTTGGTCATTATAGTATAGGCTTTTCTATACTCAGTACGAGTTATGTCTTCTCTTTTTCTTTTTGATCTATGAGGACATAGATCAAGCTAAGTATAAGGGGTCATATATACCATGTATATACTTTAGCCATAACTTATACTTTCATATTTTTGAATAATATGGCTAAAATACTATATATATATCATATAATTCATTAAATCAATTTAAAAAATATGCATATTATTCCTCAAATTATTTGTATATATCTGATTAATAAATAAGGTAAAAATATTAGGAAAATAGTTTGAAAATCTATTTGAAAAATCTTTTGAAAATTGTTTGAAAAATATTAAATAAAATATTTTCAACCTTTGTAAAATGTTTGATTTGTAAATTTTTTTCTTTCGTGAAATAAAATATTTTGAAAACTAATTTGCAAATGGATTGGAAAATCATTGCAAAAATATTTTGAAAAATCTATATATACTGTTTGAAAAACCTTTTGCAAAATGATTTTCAAATGTTTATAAATATTTGTAAAAATTATTTTCAAAGACTATTTTGGACTATATTTTTCAAAATAGTCTGAAAAATCCTTTTTAAATAAGTTAGGAATATATACATCACACCAAAATTCTTTATTAACTTTATATACATATCTCTAAAGACAATTTGTAAATCCTTAAAAAATTAACTCTTGTAAATATAAGATGTATACCCGTGTAAATATTTGTATCCATTTTCTTACCCCAAATATTTTGTTTTCAAAAATCCCAAAAACATTTGCAAAATATTTTTCAAAAATTGAATAAAAATTCGTAAAACAAAAATCCATAAAAGGTTCAAAAGTTTTAAAATTACATCACAAAAAGATTTGTCATTGCATTGTACATAACACTTGCATATCATTCGCACTTTTTCAGATTGAGTTTGATAATTGAATAGTATAAGTAAAATCTGAAGACTAGAGCTTGGTTGGACCTTAAATCTACCTAATCACAGGAACCTTATAGGAACTGGAATTGAGGTACTTCAGGTCTAGACTTAATTTTGAGAATCATAAGTCTTGGTTGAATGTATTCTTGACTGCCTAAGTAGAGTATTTCAGAGCACATGCACAACTCCCGTTGATAATGACCTAACTTGGACACTTACACCTTTCACTTGGCTCAACTCAGTTGGAGTGGTGAGGGGATTGGATTTGTTGGTATGAGATGCACACTAGTGGAAAGATTTGTCCTCTTCTAGGGAAGGAAGTACACTCCAACCCACCCAGTAGCAGAGATGTCTAAAGACATCAGAATGTGGGTTGCAATAATGCTTCAAAAGAGGGATAGTCTACTTGCTCAAGTGGAAAAACTCCTTATGTAAATGTTGTTGTATATATTATTTCAAATAAAAATCAAAAACTCTAAAAAAGTTGACAGGCCTGATTGAAAATAAAATGCCTATCGGAGAGTATATATTTGTAAAGTCAGTAAGCAAGCTTGAGCATCAAAGTCATATCATGTAAGCCTGTAGCTGGGTGACTTGGCTACACTGGTAAAGCATCCGAGGATAGGTAGCTACATTGGCTACCATCCATTCTTCTCTCCACCTCCTCTTCTTTTGCAGGTTGTCACTTGAAGATAGAAGGGAATACCCCACTCCTCAAGAAAAGAGTTACCGGATTAGGGAATTATTAGGTTGCCATACTGGAGAAGTTAGTCTCTTTGTCATTTTAGTTGATGAGAGCCACTATCACAGACATTGTACAAGTTAGATTCATAGTCATAAGGGTTTGCGTATGAGTTTAAGTATTCTGACATGGATATTGAGGAGACTTGAGTAGAGTTTTGGGATTCTCGAAGGCTGTTGTGTTTCAAATATGATTCCCAATAAGGTTTCGACCGCATCTAAAATCCAAATGTCCGACTTAAGCTCCAAACTTTGATTTTGTGAAGAAAAGTTCGAGAATTAAATTCAATCCACCTTCTTTCTTTTTCTTTTCTTTGTATTTATTTTATGCACTTACTGCATAGGTATTTGCTAGGGACTAGCAGAGGCAAGTATTTGGGGGTAATGAATCTCCATTTTATAACCTTTATTCTATCATTTTAGCCTTAGAAACCTTAGCTAATGCATGTAAATAACATTCATTTGTACAAATTATCATCCATTCTTTATTCCATTTATTATGTATAAAGTACTATTTTTAATGCCAAAATTATAGAATAAAGAAAAGAAAAGAAAAAGAATAAAATTCCAAAGGTAATTTATGACCTTAAACCACAAGACCTAGGCATCTTGATGACTAGGGTCGACAAGGAATAAAGTAGGGGGAGATAAGGGCCAATAATATATTAAAATTCCCATTTATTTATTCATTATTTATTCAATTTTGAGATCTATTTTATTTTCTACTTTTTACACCTCAAATAAAGAAACTTTGTACATGAAAGTTATATATAATAATACATAGAAAACTACAAAATCGAGTTTATAGAAAAATAATATATAGTGTACAAATCATACTCAAAATTAGAATCCAAAATCCCAACTTCCCAGACCTATATCTCCTAGATAAAAATTAAATATATCAAAATCACTTTAATTGTATATAACGTTTAATAAGCTATTTAATGAAGGTGGTGTCACATTTTTTGGAGTAATGGTGTGAAGGTTACGTTTTGGACCCCTATTGTACCATATACCATATTAAAAAACTCATTTTGTTTATTCTTTATTATTTTTATAATTTTGCAAATATTATTTATAGTATATGTACATATTTAGAATGGAATAAAAACACAAATAGGACACAAAAATAAAATAGTGTACATAAACACATAGATGAAATGCCTATACTTATACATATATAATAAATGCCCCTATTTATTTAAATGTTCAAATAACAATAGAAAAATACAATAAAATATATTTGTGTACAAAAATAAATTATAAATAAAAAAATAAATAAAATAAAATGATAACATCAAAAATGCAAAAAAAAATAAAATACCCATAACATAGACCCTTAAAATTTACTTGTAATAAATAAACACAAAAAATAAAAATCATATTATAATACTATATAAAAATTAACATTTTTTATTTTTAACAAAAATTAATAAATCATTAACTTTTTTAATTATTTAATTTCAAATAAAATGGATTGTTTTGTCTTGTAGTGTCCTACATAGACCAATCAAAGCACGAGGAATGTTGACCCTAGTCCACTCCTCGTCTTCTCTTCTGATTTTCCAGGCATGTCATTTCTCCATATTTTCCTCCATTTTTCCTGCTTCCATATGTCCTCGTTTGCCCTCGAAACCTTCACCATTTCCACTCCCTGGTCCTCCATGATTCTGGATGACCCATTAGATCGGTTGTGCACAACCATGATCATTAGCTAAGCCAAGAAGAATAAGGGTATCGCATCATGTTTATAAATAAAGATCACCTTCTTACCTTCCTTTTGTGGTTATTTTCCGAATCCTAAAGCCCCTAAATCTTGGCCTAGCATGTATCCCAGTGGTAGGGAGAGTTCCCCTGAGGATTGGAGTGGCTCGCGGAGGCGGGAGGTGCACCCACGCTGGTTCTCCAACCACCCTACTCCCTTCCCTCACGAGAAGGAATAAGTGCTACACATTTGCATTTTACAGGTAGATTTTAGTTTCTAATTTTGTTTCCCGCATTTGTTTTTGATTTTTATTGTAGTTGGCTAGAGGTTAACTCCGACGAACGTCCCCACCGTGTTTTCGACCGTTCTGACCACTCATTTTCACCCCATTCCATTTCCCAGAGCATTCTCCATCTCCCAGACCCATTATCCATCTTAGATTCTTCCTAGATCAATGTAGTCATGGTCCCTCCATCGCCTCATTGCCAGAGCACTCCGCCTACTCTATCCTGCACCCATTCCACGCCTAATCGGGTAGAGGCACTTTTCCCTCGACCCGTGAGTTTGTTAGTGCAGGTCCCACGCTAGAAGGACCCCTTAGGGGGTCGATTTTGAGCTACAAGAGGATACCTGGAGCCGTGGACTTCACAGATCAATTGTGGCTCTATCATTGGGCCCCGACCATTGACAAGACCTCCATCCGTTGCGTACACCTTCGAGGATCGTATCGAGTCTTAGAGGAGGGCCAGGGACTGCTGGAGGCGTGCGTAGGCATCGAATAATGAAGCGATGGTTGCATGTTCTAAACTATTCTTCAGGAAGAGATGGAGCCATCAGATCCTCCTCTTGCTCTAGTTTTGATCGCGAGCGTCCGATCGTGTAGTGCTGCAGCCATTGGAGTGCGCCCAGGATCAAATCATTGACGTCGATCATCGAAGGGGTATCGTGCGTGCCACGTGCTTAAGTAATGTAAATATCTTTCCCCGTCTATTTTGGGGTAATTTGCATATCTTTCCCCATCTATTTTTGTATTTATTTAATAGTCCTGTAAAAAAATATGTAATGTAAATAAATTAGATATTTTGCATAAAAGACCTGTGTTTTTATTGATATTACAACTAGGTCCAGTCCAGCTCAGCTCACGTGTCATCCCATGTGAGCTGGGAAAATTACATGTATACCTGTGACAATTTTTGTATTTAGATTTATTCTATTAAATTGAATATTAGTTGTGCATTTTTGGCATATTTGTAGATAAACCCGTGACATTTATTTTAATTGCAAATATGCTGTCTTTAGTACATATATTTTTGTGCATTTCTTCCATTTATTAAATATAGAAATTGTGCTCCAAAAAATACCAAAAAATAGGGTTAAGCTCCTGATTGCATGTCCTTTCATGCATATTTGTATTTTTACAATTTAGGACTTTTTAATATTTTTTAATAATCAAAAGTGCACAAATATTCCTTGTTTAGCTTTAAAAATATCAAAAAATATAAAATTTTTTTGAAAAATTCAAGAAATATATAATTAGTTTATCTATTTATTTTACGACTCTAGATTCCAAAGATCCTAAAAATAGAAAAAGAAAATACACTAAAAATTAAAAAAGCTCCAAAATCCAATATAAAAAGATAAAAAAATTCCCAAAAAATCCCCAAATATTTCTTTCTATTTCACAATTTTCTTTATATTATTATTTATATATTGAAATTGATTTGTAAATTTTGGACATTATTTGATATTTTTAATTCCCATTTCAACTCTGCCTGTTTATTTAGTCCCTGATTTGGGATATTTTTGACGTTAAAAATTCATAAAAATTAGAAAAAAATACAGGAAAATCACAAAATAGTACAAAATTATTTAAAACCCAAAATATATAACTCTGAATTTTTATTTATTTTTAGTTGTATTTATATCTATATTAGTCCATATTGTATATATAGCCTTATATATTCTATATAATATATTTACCAAGAAAAATAAATTAAAAATCTGACAAGTCTAAAAAGAAAACAAAAAAATAAAACTAAAAATAATTTAAAAATATAAAATATAAAAATATATATAATAAAAAACCCACAAAATAATAGAACGATAAGAGAAAAGGAACAATTTTTGAGCTTCATTGCCTAGTTACTATTTACTCCCTAAGTTCGACCTATACACATACTTGCATGCTATACACTTTTGTTGTAAAGTTATAATAATTTTAAATCCACATTTTTGTTTTCCATTACTATATTTTATTGTGTGTTATGTGTTGATTGATTGGTATTTCGTGAGCGGTCACCACATCGACTTGATTTCTTGCCTTGTGAGATTTCTAGACCCTCGTAAAACTTTCAGTCACTAGTGCCTTCTTCCCAGTTCATATGAGCACCTTTTCTGCCATCGGATTAAGGTACCCCGCTTCAAGATTTTATTTGGGTCATACAATCACACCAAAAGCCGACCCTCAGATCAGGACTAGACTAGATTAGCAGCGCATGTTCACACTTTAGCTAGAGCTGTCAGATCTGTTACCCAACGGTTGATCAGAACTGTACGCCTGCGCTACCTACCCTACCATCATATCCTTTCAGCAGAGACCATCAGAGCCATACCATTGCAGAGCCCTCCCGCATGTGCTACGTGTCCTCGAGCTGTATATTTCCCTTTTAACTCTGTAGTTTGTTTTATTTCGGTTTAGTTTATTAATTGTAATAAAGAGTTGCGAACATTTGCAGTAAGACCCCAGAGTTTTAGTATTTGCATTTCAGTCTAGATGAGTCGAAGTCACGCGTGGCTTCACGTGTCTTATTTGGTCATTTGCATATTTTTACTTGCGCCTTTAAATGGTCATTGAAATATTTGAAGGTTTTCTAAAATTGCACTTAACGCTTGCCTCCCTGAGTTCGACACTCACGTACTTAACCTATACACTTGAGTTTAGGAGTATAAATAAAAAATATTTTTTTTTGGTTTTCTAAAATTGCACTTAACGCTTCCCTCCCGAGTTCGACACTCCCGTACTTACCTCTATACACTTGAGTTTAGGAGTATAAATAAAAAATATTTTTTTGCTAAAATCCTCCTGGTCGATACAATGAACTTTTTATCTAGATCGGGTGCAGTTTTTTAGATGGCATCATTCTCGGGGAGCCAACACAGGGTAGACCGTGGACTTTAAGTTTAGGGTTGGGCTTTCTTTTAGCCATCTTATTTTCTTACTCCATGACTTCTTGTTTCAGATGTGTCCATCACAGGTCGAGCTCCTAAGAACTAGAGAGCTGTTTTTTCTGTAACCTTGCAAAAATATATAAAAAAATCAAGGGCACTTGTCCTGTTTTTCAGTCTAAGGACATCCCGACTTGTACCTTCCTCTCTCTCTTTCTCGGGCTCTATTTCATCGAGTGCCGTGCATTTGGGGGAATAGGGCACCAACCGTAGCTTTTCTCGCATCGTGATTTACTCAACGATTTTCCACAACTTTTTCGAGGCTAGGTCCTTATTTTGGTTTTTTCGATTTTTTTTACTTTAGTTGTGCCTCCGTAGTTAGACTTAGGACACACAATCTAGATACTTATTTGATCACCTAGGTCAACAATAAAAAGAAAAAAATCGTTAAACGTGCTTGAAAATATCCAAAAAAGAGATAACCAGAAAATAAAATGGGGACTGCTAACTATATTTGACCTAAAAATAAAATGTAACAGACTCAACTTGATTTGGGAGAACAATCCATAGTGAATGATTTACAGGTACTCTCCAGATTTGTAAGTGAGAACAACCCTTAAGGCTAGAACCATCGCTCGAATTTCTTTTGGAATACTATTGATTTCGTACAATTAATCACTTACTCTTTAGTTAAGACTCTCAGGTAGCCAGAAACAGTCTGAGTTTCCTTAGCATATTGGGAGGTTTAGAGGACTCCATGTAAGGCTCCGTCCTCAAGTAACACAGGTTGTCAGAAATGGTCCATACTTACTCCCATACTAATTGAGAATAGGTGATTTTCTGTAAGAACTCAGGACATTCTTCCTACGATGTTTTGAGCACCTATAAGCTTGCGTTAATCTATGAGAAGACTTGCTTTTCCAATTATCCCTAAAATTGAAAATACTAACGACCAAACTTTTATGGTTATCACCGGGTTGAGATGGTGAAATCTGGGTTTGCCTTGCATGTGACTTTTAGTGTGAGTTCTGTATCTTTTAGCTCTCTAGTCAGTCATATTATCTGTCTTATCAAGATGATGGGTAGGCGGTCTCTTAGGCCGACTCTTACGGCACCGCTTCCACACACACCTACCCATCCATCTAGGTCGGTTAAAGAGAACCCTCTATTTGAACTCGAGTTATCTCAATCTCCTCCTTTAATCTCATCCGCCGGGTCGGTTCATGAGAACCTCTTGTTTGAGTCAGATTTGGGACATCTTTTTCTCTTTCAGGTGTGATCTCGACACTGGAAGTTTCTCTCAATCACCATGTTCTTCTCCACCTCCCATGACCATTACAAAGCTATATATGGAATTATTAGAGCCAAATATGGAGGGATTCTCCTTTCTAGAGATGGTTTTGAGTGGGAAGGGAGCACAATAGCAGAATGCTTTGAAGATTCTAGATCAGGAGACAATCAACGCTCGTCTTCTTGTTTCCCTTGAGATTACGAAGACTCAAATTAAAGAGCAAGACCTTCTGATGATAGAGATCCGAGCTGAGTTGAGACAGTTGAGAGAGAAGAGACATATTCAGAGGATGATGAGCCAAATAGAGAGGAGTCGATACCTATGAAGCATGTACAAATGATGAGACAACATCACTCACCCAGAGCTTCTTCTGCTAGTAGGTAGATTTGACTTCCTCCTTTTCATGGATCATTTGTCCTCACACACAAGATTATTCAGACATTACCGGTCTTTCGTGGGCAATTGACTGAGGAGCAAAATTCACACCTTTGAGAGTTTGGTATGATTTATAGTACAATATATGACTCTCAAGTTGATGAGGATACCATTCATATGATAGCATTTCCGTTGTCCCTAGCCGATAGGGTCACGTACTGGTTGTGACATTTAGGGAGATTAATTACTAAATGGGAGCAGTTTTGTACTGAATGCCTAAGCAGATTCTACATCATCAGACATATGAATGTTGCAAGGTCTCTCATTACCAGTTTCACCATGTTAGGGAGCGAGTTGTTCTACGAAGCATGGGATTGTTTCCGAGACCTAATTGATAGGTGTCCTCACCATGATATTTCGAAGGCAAGCTTGGTTCATAGCTTCTTTAGTGGATTGACACCTGATCTACAAGGGTTGGTGAATCCAGCTTGTGATGGTTCATGCTTTTCAAAGCATGCGGATGATGTATGGGATATTTTCGAGGAGATGGCATCTCATCATGCCACTTTAGCCCAGACAGATTCTCACACTTAGATGGAGTCACCTGCATTTATTCACCAGTCTATCGTTGAACAAATAGAGGAGGGTCCATCGACTCTTACATCTTCATAATCTTCGTTAGATATGTTGAGGGTTCTCAGTCAGAGATTGAACCACCTAGAGCGAATTGAGACAATATGCCACCAGTTACACAAGCTCGACAAGATTGAGGGCTTGTGAGGAACATTAGTGACCTGAAGAATCAGATTGAACAAATGACATCTACCCCATCTTCAGGGTTACCAGGTGATTCATTTGATACATAGCCTCCAGTGCACCAGATACATTACCTTCAGTCGGATCCTGCGGCCAAGCCTCGTCAGATTCAGACTTGCACTCAGTGGATGCCATGATCTATTTCTCAGCAGTTGCCTCACCAGATTTGGATTACTAATCCAGTTCTGTAGGCACTTCTATGAGAACTTAGCTTTAGATGATCTTGCCTATCAAATCACCAGCCATTGTGAGAAGAATATGCGAGATATGGATGAGTTCATGCAGGAGATAATGGATCTTGTGCTAGATCAGACTGCCATGCAGATCCAACATATAGACTCTACTTCACCTGATAATGTGAATGAAATTGATTTCATATCTCTGAGAAGTGGTAGAGTCCCAGTCAACGGTGGCTCAGCCAGACATGATACAGATGCATCAGTAGATGATACTTTCGAGCCTTTGAGCATAATGCAGATAATGGTACTGATGACACTAGTATCCATGATGATCTGGATGGTGGTGCTGATGCCAAAAAAAATTGATGATCACAATGCAGAAATAGTTGTGTTACCATCTCTCATACCTAGTGATGAGGAGATAAAAATACAAAGAAATGGAAAAAGGAGGAGATATTAAAAAAGAAATAAAGATAAGACAGGTGATTCGTCTACTTCTGATGATCAACATAGAGAGAGTCCCCGTTTTCCAAAAATATGTTTCTTCTTCTTATGATCCTCCTATTGTACAAACTGACAGGGAGGATGTACAAATACCTTTTCCCCAAGCCCTCCGATTGGAAAAAGGAGATATAAAAGAGAATCTCAAAAATAATCAGATGTTAGATTTGACGAAAGAGATGCTCGATAAATTCACCATCTAGATCACTCTTTTGGAAGACTTGGCACACATCCCTCTTCTACAGAAAGGTCTCAAGGAGAGAACTACAGTTCGTAGAAAGAAGAGGTAGTGCAACCGTTGCTCAGAAGTTTATGTGTTGACCAAGTAAACTTGTCATGCCATCCTGAATCGTCTCCCACCAAAAGATTAGAAATGAGAGCACCATATGTCAGATGCGAGATCCTCGATCAGACTTTTGATAAATACTCTTTTAGAAAGCAGATCATCGATTAATCTCCTTCCCTCTTCCTTACTCGAAAGTTCGAGTTGGACCTCTTCGACCAAGCAGAACGATCTTGTAGTTTGCTTACAAATCGGTCAAGAGGCTGAAGGTATTAATCAAGAACATTATCATCACCATTCAAGGTTTGTAATTTCTCGTAGATTTTGTCGTGTTAGACATGACGGTCCCTGAATGCGTGACCGATACCCTGATCATATTAGGACCGCCTTCTCTGGCGACAGCTAAGGACATTTCCAATTATGGTATTAGGAAGGTGAACTTTCAAATCCAAGGAGAGAGTATACATATAGAGATGATCCAAGACCTCAAAGCCAAATCAGAAGATTTAGAGAGAGCATCTGATGACAGGGACAATAGTCATCATGACTATGACTTCGTGCAGACAGATGATGAGGTCGTTTGGTTCACACCTTCAGAAGAGTCTTAATTTCATATACTAGGTGATGGAAGATTGGATAGCACAGTCTTGGAGCAGATACAGTTAGAGGCTGAGGCAGACAAGTCTAATGATGATCATTCTGAGTTCCAATCTTGTTGTTATGATCTTGATCCCTCTGATGAAGACGTGGACTTCAATTGGCAGATTTTTGATGAGTATATTCCGCATCTCATTTCAAATGAGCCTACAACCAGCCTGGAGACCGAGCCAATATACCAGAGCCAGCAATCAGAAGAGCTCCGGATCTTTCTAAGTCATAATAAGAGGAGCTTAAGCACATCGACCTAGTAACCTATACCTAGGCCCTAGTCAGGACAGCTCTCCTTGTTCCTTCTCCCCCAGAGCTTAAACCATTAACTCAAAGCATGGAATACCAATTCCTTGTTGGAGAGCCCAAAATGTTTCCGGTAATCATCAATCTGATCTGACCGAAGATAAAGAATCCCGTCTGATGGAGATTCTTGAAAAGAACTGAAAGGCAATCGGGTGGTCAGTAGCTGATCTCCATGGGATTAGTCGGCTCTATGATCCCACCACATTTTTCTCGAGGAAGATGCCAAACCATCTCGTGAGTTTCAACGTAGGATGAATCAAATCTTTGAGAGGTGGTTATGAAGAAAATATCCAAGTGGTGGAGCGTCGATTTTATCTATCCCATATTTGACTCCAAATGGGTTAGTCTGTTAAATGTGGTACCTAAGAAGATGGGTATCACTACAATGATAAATGAGAATAGAGAGGAGATCGCTACCCAAGTACCAATTTCTTGTCGCGCCTGTGTATACTACTGATGTTTGAATCATGCGACCAAGAAGGATCACTTCCCGCTGCCATTCATTGATTAGATCAGGGAACAGTTAGCCGAGAAGAGCCATTATTGCTTTCTTCATGGGTACTCGGGGTATAACTAGGTGGCCATCGCACATGAAGACCAATAAAAGAAGACATTCACCAGTCCATTCAAAACATTCAAACAGATGCTCTTTGGATAATTTAATGCTCTGGCTACATTACAAAGGTGCATGCTTTCGATTTTTGCGGGCATGATGGGTGAGTTTTTTGAGTCTTCATTTATGATTTTTTGATCTACTGCAATGATTTTGACTCTTGTCTTTCTATCATATACCATGTGCTTCAGAGGTGCACAGAGGTTAGCCTCATTCTTTCTTGGGAGAAGAGTCATTTCATGATGACTCAGGGGATAGTCCTTGGTCACATCATCTTTAACAGGGGAATGGAGGTGGACCCGACCAAGGTAGATATCATAAAGAAACTCAATTCGCTATCCAATTTGAAGCAGTTACGGTCTTTCCCTAGGCATGTCGATTTCTACCGATGTTTCATATAAGACTTCAGCAAAATTGCCTGACCGTTATCTGACCTTCTAGCTAAAGACACCAAGTTTATCGTAGATGATAAGTGTCTTTCGGCTTTTGAAAATATCAAGAAAATTGTTGTTAGAGGCTCCTCTCCTTCAGCCAACCGATTGGTCTCACCCATTCGAGATCATGACGGACACCTCCTATTTCGCTGTTGGGATTGTTTTAGGACAGAGGAGGGAAGGCCTTCCTTACGCCATACACTAGGCTAGCAAGACTTTGGATTCTGCCCAGCAGAATTACACGATTACAGGGAAAGAAATGCTAATCATAGTATTTTCCCTAAATAAATTTAGGTCCTACATCATAGGATCAAGAGTAACCATCTTCAATGACCATACCGTTGGCAGATACCTAATGGAAAAGAAGGATTCCAAATCGCGTCTGACTATATGGATCCTTCTACTTGATGAATCTTGTATTCATCATGCTAACATAAAATTATTAATCTCCTTGCTTAAATAATTCAATAAAAATCACTAATAATTCATTAATGTTATCTTGTATTATATTGTATATAAACTGTGTATAATTTACCTCTACATTACATAATTACTAACCATTTTCATTATTTTTGATTTTATTAAAAACCCCTAAAATTATATTAATAAATAGTATATAATTATTCAGAACTTAAAAAAATAAAAACAAAAAAACTCAAAACATAAAAGCGGTGTTTTTACCCTTTACAAATACACCTAAAAATACTCTTTTATACGAATGACCCCTTTTGATTTTTGTCCAACATAAAACTTTTATATTACATTGAGATCTACAACTTTCATGTTTTGACTTTATCCTAATTCGACTTCCTTTTATTTCTTTTTGATTTTTCTTTATTTTATGATTTATGGAATTTTCTGATTGGGCCACGTTGCGCCCTCTGGGCTGCCCACGTGTCTTGTTCCCCTTCTACCACCGGCCACCTCTGTCCACCCTTGGATCTATATCCCTCATCGCCTTCTCCATCGCTCATCACACCTCTCCTCTCCATTGTTCGATTAGACCCCCTTGATCTGATCCCAGCCGCCCACACCCGCTTCCATCTTGGACATTGGATGGATCATCATCCGAAGGCTACACAAAATCCACGTCTTAAAGACTCTTCCCATCAACCGATCTCCCTCCTATCCTACAACACCTCTCTCTCCACATCACCCGCTCAACCCCGCCGTACGATGGGACTCCAAGTCCCATCTGAACCGCCCGTAACCGCTCTCTTCCTAACCCCACGATTAGCCCTTCCATCCAATGGTCGAGAACCCTCCACGTCGCCCCTTTTTCCTTCACCTTTGGACCATGCCTCACATTTGATCCCAACCCTTCACCTCCATTCACCTTCCAGCCATTCGATCATATCCTAAGGATCTTATTGCTGGCCTCCACCCATGCCACCATATGGACTGTTGGATCACGAGATCTAACGACCCACAAGCCTTCTTCCTCCTCCAGTCGCCTCCTTCCTCATGTGTTATGCCAGACGCCACCTTCTTCCCCTTTCCATTTTAACTCCGACATCACACCACCTCCCCATCACCTAACTGTCCCTGCATATAGCCCTATCTTTCTGCATCCTCGCGCACCTCATCAAAACCACCACCATTACTCCATTCCCTTAAATTTGGATGATAAAATCATATCGCTCCTCCTGTAACGGTCGGACACCGCCTATAAATTACTCCGCTCCGCCACCTTCTCACCCCATCCACCAACCCCTGAGCACGATCCCTAGCCCTCCTCCGCCTCCCTCTGATAGACGGAGGTCGGAGTAGGGCCATTAGAGCCTCTCCCTACTCTGGTGCGATCCATGGCCCTCCGACCATGTAGCGGCTGCGCTGGGCGCAATAGAGCCCCCTGGACCGGTCGTCCAAATTGAGAGACAACCAGAGGGTCGAATAGAACCTCAGCATAGACCACCTCCTCCACCTTAGCTACACGTCCAATTTGGTAACTTCCCCCCTAGTTTTTCTTTATTTTTCTCTTAACGTTTTGACGCATACACTTACTTATCGTCATCGCCTGACCACCTCACAAGATTTGTCATGTCACTCTCACCCTTGCCTCCACCTCCGCTCACTATATCCCTTCTCCAGAACCTCCGTCACCCTCACCCAACTTCATCTCTACGTCGACGGAGATGACGACGTCGATCCTTCGCTCCTCCACCCCCATGGACCTCCATTTCATTCACGATCACCCCACACACCATGCTTCGACTATACTGACCCCTGCAGGTACTTAATGGCCAGAATTTACATCGCCCCATCCTATCTCAACCTCCATCTCCGGTGTGGCGTCGTCGATCGCCACCTACAACTACCCTTGTGGCTTTGCCTTCCGTCAGTCGTCCTCGCCTGATGCCCACAAAGAGTGCGTGAGATACCCCTAGACTTATCCAAAATTACATCGAAGCCCCAAGCGTGAGCCTCACCTATGCATCAAGGAAATTTACATCGAGCACTTGCTGGTTGTGGGGAATTGTAGAAATGCCCCTGTGCATAATGGACAAATTACTTTGGTCCCCTACCGGGTTTTGTATTTACAATTGGGTCCCTCCAGGGACCTATTTACAATATTTATCCTTTATTTTTATGCATTTTATTCTAATTATTCCTTTTACACTGTTTACTTCATGTCTTGAGCATCTAATCTCTATTTGTATTTATTTTAATGTCGTTTTGAATCTTATTTGATCCTTTATTTTGTGACATATTTTAATCACTGATTAGACACTTAATTAAAGGAGCTAATTTTTGGATGATTCATAGTGTCTTTTGCTCTATAGATATTTTCTATTAATATATACTTGGTCTTGATTTTTTATGCTCAATTTAACTCGGAATTTGAATTACAAGTTGTGCTCATAATATGTAGGGCATTTTTATAAATCTTTTGCATGCATATCCTTTACATTTAATCATACATGTATAATCTTTTATTTGCATTGAAAAATTCCATAAAAATTACATGCATCATATAATTGCATTGTTTAATCCATATTTTATTGTGCATCTGTATCAAGACCTAAAGACTTGAAAATAATCACACATAAACTAAATAGTCAAAAATCGATAAATAGATGAAAGGCTCGTGTTCTTGAGTTCAACCTTGGTACACTTACCAAGTAAATTAATTTCCACATGTTCGAAAGTGTGGTTCTTTGCATGAACCAGATCTGACTCATGTACTACGATAACAAGACTATATTAAAGAGGCAGATTTTGAGTTCATAAAATGGCACCGTTACCGGGGACACGACTCACTTTTATTTATTTATCGATTTTTTAATTATTTTTGAAGTGAATCTTTTCAATAATTTCATGTCTTTTCATCATGTTTCTGCATCATGTTATTGATTATTATTCTTGATATTTTCTAACAGTATTCTTTTGTGACAGGGCCCATGGAAATCGAGGACGCTTCAGACCATGGAGGCATGGAGTTGGGAGCTCCCACTGAGAAGGCCGTAAAAGAAAATCAAGGAGGATTCTGAGAACTTTAGTCAAGATTTTCATTCATGTATTCTAATGTAAAAAAATGTATCATGTGCATTTCTAGCGGTCCTCATTTGAGGGCTCGCGTGTCTAAAAGATAGAGAGAGAGAGTAGATCACTAGATGATCAACCCCCTGCCCCCCCACACACTCACAAACACAGTCCCCCCACTACAATGTATACAACTTTCCCCCATCCTATGTCCCCAACTGTGAAAATTCACCCTTCAACCCCCCCCTCCAATCATCTGTATAAATCCCCTTCTAACCCTAACAACCTCGGGGGCCTCATCCTAATTCAAGGTCCTTTACGTAGGCTATCTCCAGCCTAAGTATGGGGGGACCAGACCCATCATTCTTCCCTCCAACTGTCTTCTTATACTTAAGTCATTTTTGACCTAAGTATAGGGGGATCGTCCTCCTCAGTTCCGTTATATTACCTTTTAATTAACCGAAGCTATGGCTTAATATCACTTGTTCTATGAGGACATAGAAAAAGTTAAGTATATGGTGGTATACCGTATAGTATTGTATATCTACTTTAGCCATAGCTCGTATTTTATAAAAAAATTCAAAAAATCTTTTGGGCTTGGTTTAAATTGACTTGTGAACTAAGTTTTATACGAATTCTTGTAAAAATCATTTTTAACTGAGGGATTAAATTGTTGTAAAAAAAATTAACCTTTTTTAAAAAAACCTTAAAAATATGAAAAATTGAAAATTTTTATTTGGTAAAGGCTCTGACTACTAAGCTTAAAAATGAGTAGCTACTCTTCAATGAGTGAACTTCAATCTCCCTTAACAGAGTTGGTGGTTTAGAGGACATTGTCTTTGGCTCCGTCCTCAAGTAACATGGGTTCATCTAACAGTCCGTAATTACACCCATACTAGATGGGAGTGGGCACAACTATTCATATGAGCTTGGGCTAGTAATTATCTCTCAAAGGAATTAAAAAATGAAAAATTAAAATCCATCAAAATTACAAAAGATAAAAATCACAAAAATTCACTAACTCTGGAGTTGGTGAATTCCTGATACTTTCACATTCGCTCAAGGCTTAAGAATTTTGATGACACTTGATTTCTATAATCTAGAGAGTTTGAGTTAGCCAGCCTTAGTCAGTAAGGTTTTAAACTTAACAATCCACTTCCCTAGTTTGAAAGATTTGAGTGCTATATTGCACTCTTCATCTATACCTTCTAAAGAATATGATTAGCACAACACATTCACAATTGCATGATTGATGAGATGAGTTGAGTTATCACTTGAGGAACTAGGACTAGAGATTTGAGTTTAGACCCGATCTAATGATGCTCGAGGATGGGATAAAGTTAATTAAGGCTTCAAGAAACCTGAGTGTTAGCAAAACCCTAGTCAGTATGAGAACAAGTTCACGTACTATCATTTGATATCAATCTATGTGGAAGGGTGTGATGAAACCTAAATTATTATTGATCAGTGTGCGCCAACTTTTGGTAAAAGTAGTAGAGCTAGCTAAAAAGAAAAGAAAAGAAAAGAAAGAAAAAGTTCAAAGAAAATCTCTATCATCACAAGTCAAATTCAAATGAGCTTCCACCAAAGGGGAGCGCTCCCAACCATTTTCAAAGTGTCCACTTGGACCAAACGCAATTAGGACCAAGGAGTCGGGCTAGCACCATAAAAGGGCTCTGCATTGTATAGTGATACAAGTCGGGATGTCGAACGTATATTAGATACTCAAAAGAGACCACACCGATGTACTCCTAGAAAAACAAGTGCAGACAACTCCGACTTCTCTTGACAGATACATTGATCAACAAAATAAAAATACATGTGTTGAGTAATAAGGCACTGGAGAGGACCCTTGTTCCAATGTGAGGGAAAGAAAAATAGACACAATCTCATGCCCTCCATCATCTGGTCGTTCATCTACACTTTCAAGTCTGACGAAGTAAAGAGATGGTTGACTGAAGCAAGAATAGATTTCTTCCCTAGTGTTGAGGATTAGGTCTAGAGAAGAGTCTCTTGGATTAAAACTTTGGATGATGTCTTGACTCAACTCTCATGATTGCAGTACACTCATTTTTCATTTCCTTATATTTTATGTACAAATAGAGAGTCTGATAATTAGAGAAGTTGGATTCCATTTGAATAGAGCATGGTTGATCCTAGAATTTTAGGATCACTTAAATTAAGGGTCTTCAAAGAATTGAGCCTTGAAATTTTCACATGCAATGTCAGGAATTAATCTGACTTCTTCATTCTTTACATGCTCGAGGACGAGCATAGTTTAAGTATAGGGGTATGATGAATCTCGTATTCATCATGTTAAAATCAAATTATTAATCGCCTTGATTAAATAATTCAATAAAAATCACTAATAATTCATTAATATTGTCTTGTATTATATTGTATATAAACTGTGTATAATTAACCTTTAATTTAATTTATTACTAACCTTTTTCTCAATTTATATTTTATAAAAAAACCTCTCAAAAATATATTAATAGATTATCTATAATTATTATGACCTTTAAAAGAAATACAAAATACAAAAAATCGCAAAACCTAAAAGTAGTGTTCTTACCCTTTACAAATACATCTAAAAATACTCTTTTGTACAAATGACCTCTTTTGACTTTTTATCCAACATAAAACTTATAGATCTCATCGAGATCTATAACTTTCATGTTTTGACTTTTTCATAATTCGACCTCCTTTTATTTCTTTTTTATTTGTCTTTATTTTATGATTTATGAAATTTTCTGATTGGGCCACGTGGCACCCTTTGGTCCGCCCACGTGGCCTGTTCCTCTTCTACCACCCGCCACCTCTGTCTACCCTTGGATCTATATCCCTCGCTACCTCCACCACCGCTCATCATGCCTGTCCTCTCCATCGCTTGATCAGGCCCCCCTAAGCTGATCGCAGCCGCCCGCAGCCGCTTCCATCTTGGCCATTGGATGTATCATCATCCGAAGGCTATGCAACGTCCACGTAATAAAGCCTCTTCCCACCGACCAATCTCCCTCCTTTCCTATGGCGCCTCTTATGCCACATCACCCGCTCACCCCCACCGTTGGATGGGACTCCAAGTCCCATCTAAACTGCCCACCACCACTCTCTTCCTAACACCACAATTAGACCCTTCATCCAACTACCGAGAACACTCCACGTCACCCCTTTTTCCTTCACCATTGGATCATGACTCACTTTTCATCCCAACCCTTCACCTCCGCTCACCTTCTAATCATTTGATCAGATCCTAAGGACCTGATCACTGCCCTCCACCCACGCCACCATCTGGACCGTTGGATCATGATATCCAACGACCTGCAAGTCTTTTCCCTCCGCCAATCGCCTCCTTCCTCAGGTTTTACGCCTGGCACCACCTTCTTCCCCCTTTCCATTTAAACTCTTCCATCACACCACCTCCCCAATACCTAACCGTCCCCACATGTAGCCCTATCTTACTGCATCATCGTGCGCCTCATCAACACCACCTCCATTACTCCATTCTCTTAAATTTCTCCGTTTAAAATCATGTCGCACCTCCAGTAATGGTCGGACACTACATATAAATTACTCCGCTCTGCCACCTTCTCACACCATCCACCAACTTCGAGCACGAGCCCTAACCCTCCTCTGCGTCCCTATGACAGATGGAGGTTAAAGGAGGGCCATCATTGCCTCTCCATGCTCCGGTGTGATCCATGGCCCTCCGACCATGTAGCGGCCGCCCTAGGCACCGTAGAGCCCCCTGGACCAGTAGGCTAGGTTAAGTGATGACCGGAGGGTCAAATAGACCCTTAGCATAGACCACCTCCTCTACCTTAGCTACACGTCCGATCAGGTAACTTCCTCCCCCAGGTTTTTCTTTATTTTTATCTTAAATTTTGGACGCACACAATCATCTATCGTCATCGCCTGACCACCTCAAGAACTTCGCCATGTCACCCTCACCCTCGCCACCACCTCCTCTCATTATATCCCTTCTCCAGAACCTCTGTCACCCTCACCCAACTTCATCTCTACGTCACTGGAGATGATGTCATTGGTCCTCCGCTCCTCCACCCCCATGGAGCTCCACTTCATTCACGATCACCCAACACACCATGCTTCACCTATACTGACCCCTGCAGGTACTTAGTGGCCATAATTTACATCGCCTCTCCAATCTCAACCTCCATCTCTGACAAGGCGACGTCGATGGCCATCTACAGCTACCCTCATGGCTTCACCTTGCTTTAGTCATCCTCGCTTGATGCCCATGAAGATCCGATGACTTTCAACGAGCACGGAGGAGCATTGAGGGGCTCTTGTGAGTTCACCAGAGCCCCGTTTTTGCCGCCCCTCCTTCGGTGGAAGATGAAGTACAAGTGTTGTTGGATGACACCTCACGACGGCCATCCAATAGCCCAGATGGAGCCACGTCGCCCCCTCCGGACCTGCAGGCTCGGGTGCACCGAGCCACCTGCCTGAAGCCACCAACAACCACCGTGTGTCACCCGAAGTTGCGCCCAACCGAACCTAGGTCGCTCACATGCAGGGCACATGAGGATCTGGGAAATTTGCAGAGATACCACTGGCCTTATCCAAAATTACATAAAATCCCCATGAGCATGTCACTTGCATGCTTGGGGAAATTTACATTGAGGCCCTGCTCGTTGTGGGGAATTGCAAAAATACCCCTACGCATAATGGACAAATTACTCTGGGCCCCTGCCTAGTTTTGGTATTTATAAATGGGTTCCTCCGGGGACCTATTTGCAATATTTATCCTTTATTTTTATGCATTTATTACAATTATGCCCCTTGCACTATTTACTTCATATTGTGAGTATCTGATCTATGTTTTTATTGATTTTAGTGTCGTTTTGAAGCTTGTCTCATCCTCTATTTTATTGCATAATTTAATCATTGATTAGGCACTTAGTAAAAGGAGCTAATTTTTGGATGATTAATAGTGTCTTTTGCTCTATAGATATTTGCCATTAATAAATACTTGGTCTTGATTTTTATGTTGACTTTGAATTTGAATTACAAGTTGTGCTCATATTCTGTAGGACATTTGTATTAATCTTTTGCATGCATATCCTTTACATTTAATGATGCAAGCCTAATCTTCTATTTGCATTGAAAAATCCAATAAAAATTGCATGCATCATATAATTGCATTGTTTAATCCACATTTTATTATGCATCTGCATGAAGACCAAAAGACTGAAAATAATCACACATAAATTAACGTAGACAAAATTTGATAAATAGACGAAGAGGTTGGTGTCCCTGAGTTCGACCTTAGTACACATACCAAGTAAATTAATTTCCACATATTCGAAAGTGTGGTTCTTTGCATGAACAAAATCTACCTCTTGTACTATGAGAACAGAACTATATTAAAGAGCCAGATTTCGAGTTCATCACTGGTCCAGAAGTTCGATATTGAGATCAAGGATAAGCCTGGAGTCAAGAATGTGGTAGTGGATCACCTCTCCCAACTAGAAATACCCGAGACTCAAAGTTCAATGCACCAATCATCGAGACCTTCCCTGATGAGGCGATTCTTGTTGTCTCCTTGCTCCCATGGTATGCTGACATTGTGAGATTTCGTATTGCTAAGAAAGTCCCACAAGGTTGGTCCAGGCAGAGACTTGAGACTTTCCTCACGAAAGCCAAGTCTTACCAATGGGAGGATCCGATCCTTTATCATGAAGGAGCGGATTCTGTCTGGATTCGATATATTCCTCAGAAGGAATACCATAGTGTCCTCATGTATTGCCATAGATTAGAAGCTGGAGGACACCATTCAAAGAAGTGGAAAACAAAGAAGGTGCTTCAATCCAGTTTTTGGTGGCCTACGCTCATTGCGTATGCCCATGCATTCGTAAAGAGATGTACTAACTGTCAGAGAATGGGCACTTGTGGATATATAGACATGATGCTGATGCAGCCGATTCACTAAAGTGAAGTATTTGATGCATGGGGTATCATCCTTATGGGCTCATTCCCTAAGAGTCAGAGATTTGATTATATACTTCTAGGTGTAGATTATGTGAAACCTTGGGTAGAGGATATTCCTGCCCAAGCTGCTAATGCGAACATGGTTTGCAAGTTCCTGAGAAAGCATATCATTTTACGGTTCGGGGTCCCTTAAGTTCTGATATGAGATTGGGGTAGCCACTTCATCAACGATAATGTAAGAGCACTTGCTAACGAATTCGGCATAGATCATCGGGTTGCTACTCTATATCATCCTCAGATGAATGGTCTAGATGAAGTCTCGAATAGGGAGGTGAAGATGATCTTGTAGAAGGTTGTTCGCCACGACTGAAAGGATTGGTCGTAGCTTTTGGGCTCAGTTCTTTGGGCCTATAGAAAATCCTTCAAAACTCCATTAGGTACATCTCCCTTTCAACTTGTTTATGGCAAGCCATGCCACTTACTTGTTGAGATTAAGCACATATCTTGGTAGACAGTGAAAAAGGTTATCTTTAGCCTAGATGATGCGGGAGATCAGAGGCAAACTGAATTGGCATCCCTGGAGGAATTGAGAGGCGAAGCCTTCTCGAGTAGCCTACATTATAAGGAGTGGATGACATAGTGGCATGATACTCACATCAGCCACAAGAAGTTTGATCCTAACCCGAAAGTTTGGCTATTCGATGCGAGACTGGAGCTATTTCCAGGGAAACTTTAGAGCAAGTGGAAAGGCCCATACTTGTGCGAAAGGTGTACGACAATGGCATCATCGACATATCTGAGTTGTCTTCTGAGTCCACCTTTTTAGTCAATGGTTAGCGTTTGAAACCTTTTCGTGATCATGAACGATCGACCATTGGGGTTGCCCCCATTCATTTTGTACGAGATGAATGAATTTATTTTTGATTTTATTCACTCTTTACACTCTTCACATTCTGAATCTCATACAAGATTTTCAAGATCACATTGTATATATTTTTGATTTTGTTCTTTCTCTCTTACATTTGTCTTACACCCTTAGGTATCATCTAGAATTTTTGTTATGCTTAGGATGTGCTTTGTCCTGAGTATAAGGGGGTGTAGACGTAGTGTTGATCATATCGTTCTATTTTATTACCTTTGTTGTCGCTTATACTTAGGGTGTGCTTTACCCTAAGTATGGGGGGTAATATCGCTCTATTGCTTTTGATTGTTTTGATTTTTGTGTATCGTCTGCTCTCTCGCTTATCCCTCACCTATTGATATTCTTCTCTATACTTAGGGATATTTTACCCTAAGTATAGGGGGAACAAGACGAGTCGTTGATTGTGTACATTTTCTTGACCTCGACCATCTTTGGTTTTGTGTCTGCTATCCTTAGGATTACTTGATCCTAAGTATAGAGGGGATAACTGACTTCTATTCTTTTATTCGTTATTCTTTTTGAAGTCATTGTAGTATATGATTCTTTTTACCAATCTATACTTAGCTCGAGTTATGCCTTCCTTTGCCTCTTTTTTGGTCACTATGAGGACATAGTTCACCCTAAGTATAGGGGGGTGCTTTATATATATGCTATATATACTCTAGAAGCCATAACTCATGCTTTACTTTTAATAATATCGCTCTCTAAAAGTATGGATGTATATTTTGGATTTCTAAAAGCCACAAGAAAACTGTAAATATGACTTAAAAAATTGGCTTAAAAGTTGTATACAAAATATTTTGTAAAATTCTTTGACAAAATCCTTAATTTTTTAAAACTTATTTAAAACTTATAAAGTCCTTGTAAAATCCTGTATAAAAGCCGTATAATCTTGTGTATATAAAATTTGTATAAAATCTTTTGTAAAATGTACAAAAGTCTTGTAAAATTCGTGTAAATTGAATTAATCCACTAACTCTTTCTAAAAGACCATAAAAATTGAAAAGTTTTGAAATTCAATAAAAATTTGCAAAAATTCTTTAAAAGTCACTTAAAAAGTCTAAACCGAAAAATCTACTTCATAAAAAAATTATTGCATTCATTCACATTGTTCAAAACAAGTTTGATTCTTGAACCGAATGGATCTAAGTCTGAGAGATGGAGCTTGGTTTAGGCCTTAATGAAGGATATGGTTAGATCCTTAAGCACATCACGGAAGCGTGAGGATCGCATCGTATGCGATCGGGAGCGACTAGTCGCACTAGTTGCTCGATGCAGCGGAAATTAAAATTTTTCATGTGACAAAACCACATGATCCAAGAACACTTCTCGGATCATTTCGTCTACACCACAAACAAATAATAGGATTACCTCTTGAAGCGTGGTTGCGATCGAGTCTCTAAATGAAGAGACCTCCTGTCTCAAGTCCGATCCGATGGAGGAGACGCTTGCGAGCGTGTTGATGAAACACGTGCCACTCGCAATTCATGTTGATGATCCAAGCAACGGATCTCCTGATCTCGACACACGAGAACCAACATCTTCTTTACGAGCGAGGTTCACCGAAGGAGACAGAGATCCACGAGCAAATGACCGGGCAGCATAACGACGACACTACGGCGATGGAGACTCTCTCTAGGGCATCCATGGTGGACGGCCACATGAGAGAAGGAGAGAGGGTATGTAGAGAGAAAAAGAAAGAGAGAGACTTATGTTCTCTTGTGTGTAAAGAAGAGAAAAGTGGTGCCTCTCCTTTTATAATATTTTGGGATCCATGGATGTCAATCCATGGACAACACAAATCCAATGGCTCTCAGTGATTGTGTTTATTTTAATGGCTAAGATTTGTGTTGGAACAAATCAACAACAATTAATTTAATTTAGATTAAATCTATAACAATAATCAATATAAATTAATCCCAAATTAAATCAAGCAATCATGTAGATTATTGGAATGAAGATTGCCTCCTTCCATAATATGGGATTTGGTGGCAATCTCATGATATCTCAAGAGATTACATTATTTCATGGAAATCTCCAAGATTTATAACAACACTTGTTGTAAATTATTCAACAAAAATAATTCATAATTATTTTGTGAATATTGCAATCTTGCTATTGGAAAATTGTGAATTATATTCACAACCCAAAATAAAATATAAATTACATTTTCAATTTAATGTCCAATGTGAATCCAATTCACACCAACATTTAATTAACAAATGTAAATTACAAATAACTCTCTCTTATATATTATAAATCACTTTGATGATATATATGCTTATTATGGATATTTTTATCCACATTATTCATATCCATGATAATTAAATCACATTTAATCTTCTTGGATCTCTTTTCTCTTGTGCCCAAATAATATGAATCACATTCACATTATTTACATCTTTGATAATCAAATCATATTTAATTATCTAAGATAACTCTCTGTATAATATGAATCGAGTTCATATTATTCATGATAATTAAATCACATTTAATTATCCATTTTCTCAATACTTGGTACTTATATCAACAATGAAATTATCCTGAACTCTTTCAAGTATAATGTGCTTTCTCCGCGAATACTTTGAGATAAGGACAGGGCAATTTTATTGTTCCACATATAGTTTCTTGGATATTGAGATCATATCTCTAATCCAGATCTCGGGACTTCCATAGATGCTTGATTAAATCAAGATCGCAAATCTAATCTTCTCATTGCATCTGAATCACATTCAGATCAATGTCCAACATTTGGACTAAGATCAGATTACTTCTCTACTGAGAGGAGTCACTAAAATCCATACCCGTTTCATCACTCCCTAGGAATGGAAGCGTCATGGTTATACAACCGTTTATGATCACATCACCCTAAGGTATTCCCAATACCTATACATCCTACATATTGCAAGACCAAGAATAATCCCGAAGTATAAGATCAATTTTACATTCTCTACTTCAGGGATTTATCATTAAGTTTGTCATTCGATCATTGGGAGTTGGTATCGATCATATACTTTCCAAAAGCATATATCATACCCAGGTGTTGATCATATACTTTTCAAAAGCATATATCAAACCTACAATTTCAGTCAAGCTTCCAAAGCAAGATGACCGTGCATGGAATTTGATTCTTCCCAATATCTCATGAGTGAGCTCATGTCTTTCAGTTCAGTAATGAACCTGTATGATCCCTTTGAGAGATCATATTACTCATATGCCCTAATATGCAAACCCGTGCGCTGGCGTATAGACCTTGATTTGGTCATCAACCTATTGGTCTGCCAAATGTACATTCTTAGACATATAGTAACACATCTGTCTCCGGTCAGAGGATGTGTGCCTATATCTTGACAGCATACGACATAGGACTTTTATTATCTTGATCTCGTTACGTCAACTCTTTGACCTAACTAATCTGACACCTCTGAATCTCTATTCCCATGTAGAGGACCTGCATCAAGAGGTCGGTCAGATATCGGCCTAAATGAGAAAGGATTGACATCTCCTACTCAGGCTGGAGATCATCTCTCAACAATCATTTGACGGTGCTTGATGAGTCCTCAATATAACTCTTTAGATATTCATCCAAGCACCAGCCTTTATGATTCAATACTTAAATCAACAGCTGTATGATTATCAAGATGGCCATGGTACATAACCCTAATTGTACTAAGGGACCTATTATGCAAATTAGTTATTCTTCATTTAAGATCAGGGAATGATATTTGCAATGAAATTTATTGCATAATGGCTTGCCGTGGGCTCGCATGTCCAACAATCTCCCACTAGCCCAAAGAGCCATTAGTGGGCTAATCATTTAAACCCACACTCATGTGACAATCATATGCTATTTAGAAAAATAGCTAGGTATGCTGATCAGTCACTCTATTCCCAAGAGACTACACCGAGTCCTTTTACGTCACTTGCATATCACATAGTAACAGTGTTTGCATCCAATGTGAAAGTTGCATTTTATGCAACCAATACTCCATCATATCAGTCATAGTGTCCTTGACACTACACCCCAATAGTTATTATAACCAGTATGCAATTTCTATTATCCTTATCAGAATACCCTTATTCCTGGAGATCTCTATCTCCTAAGGTATTCGTAGTTAAGACCTTTTAGATCTCCATCTATAAAGTATTAATTACTTGAAGATAAGACTTAGAGATCACTATCTCTAAAGTCTTGTCATCTTTGAAGATATTGATTTTACTGCAATCAAGTGTTTTTCTCTCCATAGTAGGATTAGTAACAGTTTACTACTCCCACTGCATGGCAAACATCTGGCTTTTGTACACATCTAGCGTACACTCGGTTTCTCAGAACTGATGCCCAAGGGCTAGCAGTTTTAGCATTCATATCCTCAACTCTTTGAGGTGCTATCCCTTTAGATAGGTTAGTACCATATTTTGAGGGAAAGAAGCCTTTCTTGGAATTTTCCAGAAAATGGAAATGTCCAAGGTGTACCATTAATGTGATGGTCCCCATACCCTCTTCTCTTTGTTTCTGAACAACTTCAGAACTAAGATCTAAGAGGTATCCTTGAGATCATATCTCAAGGTATGGGACAACCAGATTATAAAACACTTATTATTATCATCCTTAGATCATTCCAAATGTTAGGATATTATCTACATTTAGCACGATGAACGAAATGGCACTCCCACTAAGCTTCACATGGTTCATCAAGATTCTATCTGAAATAATAACATTTATGATTTCATCAAATCTAATGTTCCAGCTACAAGAAGCTTATTTGAGTCCATAGATGGAGTTTCTTTAGCTTGCATATCTTGCTTTCCTCAACCATGAAACCTTGGGGTTGCTTCATGTGAATGTCCTCAGAGAGGTATTCATAGAGGAACGCAATCTTGACTTACATCATAAAGATGTCATAGTCAAGTTGTGTAGCTATGGTTAGCATTATTCTGATGGGTTTAAGCATGGTCATTGAAGAGCAAGTCTCATCGCAAGCAATGTCTTCTCTTCGGTGTGTAGCTCATGGATATGAGCCGTGCTTTGAAGGTCTCTACCTTCTCATCATGTTCACTCTTTCTATTGAAGATCCATTTACACCTTAATGGGTCTTACCCATATAGGTGAATCCTCGTGTGTCCATATACAACATTTATATATGAAGTCTACTTTATACTTTATTTCTAACATCCACCTTTCCATTCTATGATCTTCAGAAGCTTCATCACATGAAGTCAGATCATTGTTAGATTCAACTGACACATGGAATCCATCTTCAACCTTATATGAAGTGGTATTAGTATTTCATATTTAATTATCCTTTTAGTTTCCAATTTTAGGAGCCTCATTATCTTCTCAAGACTAAACGAGTTCCTTTACTTCATTTTCATCTTGATTCTCAAGAGTCTCATCATCTAAGAATCACATTCTGAGATATGAAATCATTTAAGAATCTGAAGGTCATAAGTAGGTATCCAATACCATCCTTTATTTTCCTAATGAAGTAGCACTCTCAGGTGCTAAGTTCCAGCTTACTTGCATGGAATCTTATTAGGGATATATTGTAGTTTCTACTACATATATACCTTGGAAAATAAGAGGTAATTATGTTAAGATTCATCATTGATCATATCATGTCACACTTGATCCAATTGTATATCCCTACAACTCTTATTGAGTTTAGGTTTATTAGGAGGGTGAGATAGAAATGATATTCATATCTCTATAAGGTATTCTATGAATTCATCTAATAGGTACAACCTACCTAGATTAGATAAAATTCATTTAATCTTCCTTCAAACTTTGGTTCTAAACCAAAATTGTGAAATCTTTGAACATTTCAAAGATTTCTAAGTGAAGAGAAGAAATCTCATATCACAAATAATCATCAATAGATATCACATATCCATTATGTTTATTCTGATATAAATGACTCACATACATCAATATGTATGAGATCTTGAATACCTTGATATCTTACACCATTCCAAGGAAGGGTATATTGGACATTTCTACGTTTGAATACAATATTCACAAGTATGTAAGATTTGAACTTTTAGACAATCTAAAGTTTCATCTCTTACTAGTCTATTGATTACATCAACAGATTTATGTCCAAGGCTTGATGCCAAATCATTGTCAAATGATCTTCATTCTCCTATTGATCTTTTAAGGTTTAATTTCAGTATGAGAAGTGTTAATGAACCATTCATTAATTATCTAATTTAGTAGAGTCCATTAGATTTTAGATTACTATCTGAAATATCTCTATCATAACTCTTCATGATAGATTTATTTCAGAATTCGTGTTTATTTCTAACATTTAAAAATAAACAACGAGTGTATTCTAATGTCTAGGTCATAGAGACATTCTCTAAGACTAAGGTCTCTCCCACTGAAAATAACAAGTCCATCTATCCAATAGAGATTGTTGCAATAATTGCATCAATGCCCATGTGGATGACCTTAAAATCAAATTTTATAGTCTTCTAATACATATGCAACCAATTGCAAGTGTTATTAGAGTAATAAGATATAATTATTAGACTTTGATCTTATCAAATAAGAAAGTCAATTTCAATGATTATATGTAGATGTAGATTATACTTATGCACCATCTGGATCCTTCTCTAAGGATCCTAGATAGACAAGATAGTCACAATATCAATACATCATCTTATTACAGTATTCGCATTCATACAACTATTTGGATGTCATATGGAAGTCACAGAAGTACAGTCAACTTCTTGTCCTTCCTTCTTACTTGGGTCCAACCCATGCTTCCACTACGCTCCCTTTATCTATAAGCAACCATTGCTCAAGACAAATGATCTCTTATGTCGAAATCAAAAATTTCAGTATAAGAGTATTTCAACATTTATACATGCTTCATTCAATTCATACAATATGAATATTCTGAAGCTTCATGAATGAATAGAGTATAGATAGTAGAATGATGACACTCATCGTATCTACATCCATCTAAACTCTTAAAACATTGGTTCAGGTAGGTACTCAAACAATTTGAATACATCATCTCTTATAGAGCTACTATTCTGCATGATGCAGAGAACCACGTCATTCATGATTAAATGTCGAGAGCACATATGTATGCCAAAACATCTTTTTAGAATTTTATAAGGATTATTTGACAATTACGATCATCATTGACATGTCACTTCCAAAGTACATTCAATGAGAGGTCAAGATTATAGAGACATACAAACCCTATTATCTATTTAATTGTCATTCCTCATTATTATGAGGAAAATTGCACATTGCAACCACATACATTATGTGTCCAATTGCAAGTACCAATTCTTTATTATGGATCCAATCCATGATATTTTACTGGTTATTATTGAGTATAGTATTGAGTTGGTTTAATGAAGATTTATCTGAAATAAGCAATTTGCATAAGTATATAAATATATAAATATAAATATATATATATATACATATTTTACTTTGATTTAGGAATTTTTTTATCAATGTTGTCTTGCCTTGTCAATATTGAAAATTCATTCCTTTAATCACTTTCAATGTAAGAGATATACTTACCATTATATCTCAAGCAAGATCTGGGATCTCCTTCCTTATCTTTGTTACATCCCAATAATATGAGAACCTGTAACTCGGATAAAAAGAAGCAGGAACACATTCCGCCTTGCAAGTCCAACTTGTATCTCCCAATTTGGTCTTTAACACTCGATCCCACCATCCCTAAGGTGACGTTGACCCGTCATTAATTGAACCAACCATCAACATGAATACAACTCGCTATGCACAATCCAATATCGCCCCAATGATATGAGGACCCGATATTGGGGTCACTACGCATACGTCCTTACTATTTCGAGAAGCGACGAGCCCGATCCAAATGGATCGTATGCAGAAGCTGTCACTTTGGATAGGCATCTCCTACATACAATATCTGGCAATGGAACCCTTCTCCTTGGCAGGAGACCATGGATGTCACTTATGTGATCCTCCACCTCATATTCAAATTTTAATCAATTATTATGAATCATATTCACATAATTAATTCTTCTAAAGGAAAAACACATCTATTCATAATAGAGTGTTTTTAATTGGATATAATTAATTTAATCACATTAAATTAATTATCAATCCAATTCAATCAACAAACTTGATTTTACTTAAATATATGGTATTATCTCAAAGTACGTATTAATTCAAATTTTAATATTTAGAAAATACATCATGATCTCTCAGTCATCATTCGTTCCCTACCCGCTGTCATGGCCAGTACCGGCGGGAGTGGGACGGACCGCAACCGGTGCGACCCGCTACCCCAACACTCCCTGACTAGACACCATATCCGCCTCGGGAAAAAATAATACCATGCCAATCACTTTGTACTTGAGATGATCATCGGTTTTTCAACCAAAATTATACCATATAGTAATAATCAAAACAATTTTTATTATAAGGAAATTTGCTAACCAAATTCCCAATCCTATTCGAGCAAGTTGTTTGCTGATTGTGTTTCCAATTATGATCTAGATCAAATCTAATCAATTTATTGGTTGAGGCCAAGTCAATTAAGGAAATAATCATCATTAAATATTTATCAAATATTTTTCATAATTATTTCAAGAAATTAACAATTAATTTCACTAATTGACAATCATATGGTTCTTGATTAGGAATGTATTTTCAGCAGTGACCCCTACTGACTCAAATTACCATATCTCAATCAATTCAAATCCAAATTAGACAAAATCAGTTTCCAAAGATTTCTAATTTGATTTATGACAGAACCTAATGATAGTTCACACATTTATAGGCGGATCAAAACAGTAATCAACTCATTAATCACGTTAAGATTCACAGTTCCTGCAACAGTGGATACATGTTCATTAAAACAACCATATCTCGAGCAAACGGAATCCAAATTGCGTAAACTCATATCCTATGGTTTCCCTATTTAATGGGGAAACAAAATACAACTGATTAATTTGTGTCTAAACATTTTAAACAGGGCCGAATTTATTCACTAAACAGATGTGCAAAAAATCAAATGCGGCAAAAACTTTCGCGACCTTAACGAACCCAAGTCGTCCTAGGTTTGCGGATCGTATCCAAAACCTTTGACCTAAGGCTCTGATACCACTTGAAGGATATGGTTAGATTCTTAAGCACACCATGGAAGCGTGAGGATCGCATCGTATGCGATCGGGAGCGACTAGTCGCACTAGTTGCTCGATGCAGCGGAAATTTAAATTTTTCATGTGATGAAACCACTTGATCCAAGAACACTTCTTAGATCATTTCGTATAAACCACAAACAAGTAATAGGATTACTCTTGAAGCGTGGTTGCGATCGAGTCTCTAAACGAAGAGACCTCCTGTCTCAAATCCGATCCGTTGGAGGAGACGCTTGCGAGCGTGTTGATGAAACACGTGCTCCTCGCAATCCATGTTGATGATCCAAGCGGCGGATCTCCTGATCTCGACACACAAGATCCAATGTCTTCTTCACGAGCGAGGTGCACCGAAGGAGGAAGAGATCCACGAGCAAACGATCGGGAAGCATAACAACGACACTACGACGATGGAGACTCTCTCTAGGGCATCCATGGTGGACGGCCACATGAGAGAAGGAGAGAGAGCATGTAGAGAGAAAAGAAAGAGAGAGACTTATGTTCTCTTGTATTTAAAGAAGAGCAAAGCGATGCCTCTCCTTTTATAATATTTTAGGATCCATGGATCTCAATCCATGGACAACACAAATCCAATGGCTCTCACTGATTGTGTTTCTTTTAATGGCTAAGATTTGTGTTGGTAAAAACCAACAACAATTAATTTAATTTAGATTAAATCTATATTGATAAATCAATATAAATCAATCCCAAATTAAATCAAGCAATCATGGAGATTATTGGAATGAAGATTGCCTCCTTCCATAATATGGGATTTGGTGGCAATCTCATGTGATCTCATGATATCTCAATAGATTACATTATTCCATGAAAATCTCCAAGATTTACAACAACACTTGTTGTAAATTATTCAACAAAAATAATTCATAAATATTTTGTGAATATTGCAATCTTGCTATTGGAAAATTGTGAATCACATTCACAACCCAAAATAAAATGTAAATTACATTTTCAATTTAATGTCCAATGTGAATCCAATTCACACCAACATTTAATTAACAAATGTAAATTACAAATAGCTCTCTCTTATATATTATAAATCACATTTATGATATATATGATTAATATGGATATTTCTATCCACATTATTCATATCCATGATAATTAAATCACATTTAATCATCTTGGATCTCTTTTCTCTTGCGCCCAAATAATATGAATCACATTCACATTATTTACATCTTTGATAATCAAATCATTTTTAATTATCTAAGATAACTCTTTTTATAATATGAATCGAATTCATATTAATCATGATAATTAAATCACATTTAATTATCCATTTTCTCAATACTTGGATACTTATATCAATAATGAAATTATCCTGAACTCTTTCAAGGATAATGCTTTTTCTCCGCGAATACTTGGAGATAAGGACAGGGCGATTGTATTGTTCCACATATAGTGACTTGGATATTAAGATCATATCTCTGATTCCGATCTTGGGCCTCTCATAGATGCTTGATTAAATCAAGACCGCAAATCTAATCTTCTCATTGCATCTGAATCACATTCAGATCAATGTCCAACATTTGGACTAAGATCAGATTACTTGTCTACTAAGAGGAGTCACTAAAATCCAGACCTGTTTCATCACTCCCTAAGAATGGAAGCATCATGGTTATACAACCGTTTATGATCACATCACCCTCAGGTATTCCCAATACCTTTACATCATGCATACTGGAAGATCAAGAATAATCCCGAAGTATAAGATCAATTTTACGCTGTCTACTTTAGGGATTTATCATTACGTTTCTCATTCAATCATTGGGAGTTGGTATCAATCATATACTTTCCAAAAGCATATATCATACCCAGGTGTTGATCAGATACTTTTCAAAAGCATATATCAAACCTACAAATTCAGTCAAGCTTCCAAAGCAAGATGACCATGTATGGAATTTGATTCTTCCGAATATCTCATGAGTGAGCTCATGTCTTTCGGTTCAGTAATGTACCCGTATGATCCCTTTGAGAGATCATATTTACTCATATGCCCTTGTATGCACACCAGTGTGACGGTGTATAGACCTTTATTAGGTCATCAACCTATTGGTCTACCAAATGTACATAATTAGACATATAGTAACACATTTGTCTCCGGCTAGAGGATGTGTGCCTATATCATGACAGCATACGACATAGGACTTTGGTTATCTCGATTTCGTTAAGTCAACTCTTTGACCTAACTAATATGACATATCCGAATCTCTATTCCCATGCATAGGACCTGCATCAAGAGGTCGGTAAGATATCGGCCTAAATGAGAAAGGATTGCCAACTCCTACTCAGGCTGGAGATCATCTCTCGATAATCATTTGATGGTGCTTGATGAGTCCTTAATCTAACTCTTTAGATATTCATCCAAGCACTATGATTCAATACTTGAATCAACAGCTGTATGATCATCAAGTTGGCCATGGTACATAACCCTAATTGTACTAAGGGACCTATTATGCAAATTAGTTATTCTTCATTTCAGATCAGGGAATGATATTTGCAATAACATTTATTGCATAATGGCTCGCCGTGGGCTCGCATGTCCAACACTTAATCCACTTAATTCAAAAGGAACTTTATTAGGAACTGGATTAAGAATCTTCAGGTCTTTTAGACTTCATTCTTTGGGTTCCATGAGACCATGATCGGAATTCGCTTGAAAGTGCCTAAGTAGGACACCTAGTGTCATTCGTTTAACTCTTCTCCATTTGAACCAATTTTGAAATCATGCACTCTACACTTAGCTCAACTTTCATGGGATTGTGAAGGGCAATCCATCTCGGTGGTGTGTTTCTATCCTTGTCTAGTGGCGCTGATGTCTAAAGATGGGAGAGATTGGGGTTGAAATAAAGCTTCGGATGAGGGAAGGATCTACTGGCACAACTTTTCCAAGGCCCCAAAAAATGGACGGAAAGAAAAGATGCTTTATCTGTCGGGGCATAAAAGATCTATGCAGTGAAACAATCATTTCTGCCAAAAAGAAGGCATCCAACAAATACCAATATGACCATAATGGTCCAAGCTTCAGAATAGCTTGCATTATCTTAGTGGAGACTTGGTTAAACTAGCCATGCTCCACATGGAGAGGTGATTACACTGATCACACTTCGGTTCTCTTCTCATTCTTCTTACTTATTTCTTTATTCGATTGTGGACACAACATAACCTGACCTTAGAAGGAAATATCCCCCACCTTAAGGATCGAGTAGCTGGATGAGAGCCCAATGGGAGTGTATTACTGAGATGGGTGGTTTCTTCGCTTCTTTAAGCGGGAAGAGCTAAAACCTTTCACACACAGTACAAATTTCTTTCAAAGCCGAAAAATTTGCATAATGAATAAGCAGATCTTAGCTGGCTATTGAGGTGGACCTAGATAAGGAATTTGTGGAACTTGAGGGTTGTCGAGGCTTAAATCGTAATTTAACAGAGTCCTGACACTACTAATCCAAAGGCCTACCAAGTTCTAAATTTTGGGGAAGTGGGATTTGGTTTAAAGATACAAACATGTTCTAAGTTCTTTTATTTTCATTTTTCTTTTTTGCTTGCACTTGTTTATATAATAAGTGTTTGCTAAGGGACTAACAAAGGTAAAGTATAGGGGAATGATAAATCTATGACTCATCACCTTTATTCTATCATTTTGGCTATAATCCTTGGTAAAATACATGTAAATACTCACTAATTCCCACTAATTAACATTTTAACAACAAATATTAATATCATATATTTAACACTTATTTTATCCAAAATAAAATAATAAAGAGAAAAAGCAAATACAAGAAAAAAGAAGGATGTATAAAATATCTATACAGATTAATCCTAACCCTGAGACCGGGTCAATATTGACCTGATCAACAAAATAAATAACTAGGGGGAGATACAAACCTTACTTATAAAAATAATAGAAAATCAAGAACAAAAATACAATAAACACATATTTTTCACCTTATAAATATTTCACTTATTTTATTTATCTTTTATAAAAAATTAAATAAAATAATTCCATTACAAAAGTTGTTCATAAAAATATACATTTTTTATAAAAATATTAGAAAAATAATTCAATATAAAAATAAAATATTACAAAGAAACGAAAAAGCTTTAAAAGCCGACTTCCAAGGTTCATAACTATTTATAGAAAACTCCAAATGGACCATACTCACTTTTATACTTCGTTTTATAATAAATACTATTTATTAGAAATATTAAAAAAATATTAGAATAAGAAGTGTGAGTTTTGGCATTTGGGCCCCATTGTCTTTGTAAAATCTTCCCGAATTTTTAACTAATTAACTGTAACTCCATTTTACTTGATTTATTTACTAATTTATTTCTAAAAATCATTAGAAAATATGAAAATATAATTTAAGTCCAAATGCCAATAAATCTTGAGGCCACGAAGTAGTTACCTAAATTTTCCAGGCCTCACTACTTGGCCGCACGAACTTCGAATTGGGCAAACTCAGTCTTAAAGTTTGTATATTTAATTTTCTATCAAATGATACTAATTTTGCTAAAATTGTAGTTACGATGCAAAATGTAGGTTCAAGGATTGTATTTGTAAATATATTCTACAATGTACCTTAATTTATATTATTTAATATGTGTTACTTATTATATACTTTATTAACATTTTAAACTAAATTCAATAAAAGATAGTTAATTATTTAATAAATTATTCATTTAATTATTAATGATTATTTATTTATTTAAATAATTTATTTATTTATTTATTTATTTAATTACTTATTTAATTATGTAATTATCTATTTAATTTTTTTCTTAAATTAATATATTTAATCTAATTAGCCATTAATTAACTTACTTTAAATAACTTTTTAATTTATTTTTTTTCTTTTTCCTCACGTGCGCGCATGCCTTTGCGCCTGTGACCTCCATCCTCGCACGCCTTCTTCCCCAACTCGACGCACCGTCGCACTTTCTCCTTTCTTCCTCTCCGACAAACAACAGCTCCGCTAACTGCTCCAATTACAGGCCGTTAGGCCGGTGTCCCAACCAACCTCGCAGTTGACGGGACTCGTCGCCGATGATGCCATCCGCTAGCTTGGTCCCCATGTTTCTTATCCTATATATAGGACTGACTCCCCTTTAAGCTCCTGATCTGCCATTATTTCCTCCTCTGCCCAAAGATCCGAGCGTGAGATCGGTTGAGATGTAATAGGGCTATGGCATCCTTCTCATTGAGAGAGAGAGAAGGAGGTGTGCGTGAGATCAACGCCGTCGTGAGCCTCTCCTCTGCGCTAGCCTCCTCATCCACAGCGGGTCGAGGCAACCACCTGGAGTCTCTCCGCGAGCTCCTTCCTAGGCGACCTCCTCCATCCCTTTTTCCAGGTTAGTATCCATCTTCTATTTCTCTTTCTTTGTTCTCTTCCTCTATTCTCCTCTCAGTCCTTCTCTTCCTTTTCTCATTTCATCTCCATTTAATTTATGCCCAAACTCAAAGCCATTCCGATTTCAGTTCCCCGATCATCTCCTATCGTTTGGTTCTGCTTCTCTATATCTCTCTCGCAACCTAACCATCTTCAGTGACATGCATCGAAGATCTGATCCTCTTCCTCCATCTGCATTTGAGGATCAGTCTCCATCTACATTCCCTAGTTTTGCAACTGAATTTGGACTGAGATTCGAATCTCGAGCCTCTGATGTAATTTGCAGGATATATGAATAACAGAGTTCAGCTCCATATCTGAGAATGTTTTCGCCTCAAACATCTGATCTTAGAGTATTATCAACGTTGTGGCATATCTAGAGCATCGGTAATTATTCCTGGAGATCACAAAAACATCAAGAGAACCTGAGTGATTTGATCTAACCTGATCGGAAGACAACTGTGAACAGAGATCCGTTCTTGTTTTAAAGCACCGCCTTCTAGCACTAATCATCTGAAGCACTTCACCTACAACCATTTGGAGTCAAATCATTGCATCATAAAGTGCATCACATGGAAGATCTGATCGATCCTTGAACCTCCACCGCCTGTAGCTGCTTTCTCGACTATCATAACTTGAGAAATCCTTTGCATCACAAACATTCGCTGCCGCCCCTGCAACATATTGGGGAAACCATCCCCAATTCCAGAAGTGAGAGTTATCGTCGATCAGACTTTAATCGCATGATCTCCACCTTGCTACGTTGGCGGAACCATAACAACCTCGCCCATGCACTGCTTCACACTATCAGTAGTGCACATGCTCCACACATGCACACCTATATTAATTTGGGTGATTTGCGTCAGCCCCCCATTGATTCCATTATTACAAATAGGTCCCTGAAGGCTGAGCAAGCACGTGTACACGCACGTGCTGGTGGAACTTTTGCCTAAATACCCCTCGTGCTCCTGATGTCTTCAAATAAGTCCCTAGCTGAGCTAGCACGTGGCCAACCACATGATCTTCTGGACATTTGCATCAAAGCCCCCCAAACATTCATCGATTAACCAACAATGCCAACTTGAACTGAAGCACGTGACTAGTCATGCTTTCAGTGGAAAAATTGAACGAAATTTCCTGCAGTTTCTGAGATTTTATACACACACCACTTATTTTCCAGTATATTACAGTAATTTCTCGGTATTGTATATATTACAGTTATACTACTGTAATGCATAATCAATAAAATACAAAACATAAAAATATAATAAAAATACATATAAGTATAGAGTAATATACTATATACAATATTATAACAATTTTTGAGAAATAAACAGATTTTCTATTTTTATTAAATCATTAAAAATGCCAAAAGATACATAAAAGTCAAAAAATACATAAAAAATAGAAAAATCCCTTTAAAAATTTAATAAAATTCACCCTTAGTATATTTCACTATATTTTACATAATAAATAAAAAAAACAAAATAAAAATTGAATATTTAAACTAATCAAAAATACAAAATACATAAAAACTTTAAAAAAATCATACCAATTCAATAAAATCACACAAATAAGCACATCATATAATTTTAAAGATAGTTTCACCTACTTTCTAATAAAAACAAAATTAAAAAATTCATCCTATTTAGTATCTTTAAAATCATAAATACTTCATAGTTCTTAATCAAAAACACAATTTTCATCCTTAAAAATAATATATATCCATAAAGTCCTAAAAACCTCGAAAAATTTCTTAATAACAGTAAAAATGAAAAATATTAAAATAAAAATCAAATAAAAATTACAAAACATTTCAGAAATAATAGAAAAATAAAATACTTAAAAATTCACAAAAACAATACAAAATTCATGAAATCTAATTAAAACTCCAAAAAATACTAAAAATAAATAAAATTTAGGAAACCAATAAAACCATAGTTTTCTACCATTTAACCCATGTTTCTAGTAGTTTGCCTCCCTGAGTTCGACGCTCCCGTACTTAACGCTATAGACTTTAGTTTACGAGTGTAAATAAAAAATGATTTTTCTACTAAAATCCACCTGGGCGATACAATGACCTTTTTATCTTTAGATCGGGTGCGGTTTTTAAGAAGTTGCTAAAGTGTCCAGCAGCTTCCTGAAGGCGAGACACGTCGAGTGGCTGGCTCAAATGGAGGGATGGACGGTCGGTACGGTGAATCTCCGCCTAGAGCTGCTCCGCTTGTGTATCTGGGGCTCGGAATGATACTCCTCGCACGTTTAGACCTGCAGGTAGACTCAAGGTTCGAAGACCAAGCTTCGACCATATTTTTTTTAGGCTAAAAAGGAAAGAAGCATAAGGGGTGCGAAAGTGGCCTTTGACATTCATGAGAGAAGAGGCCGATCGTAATATTGCTCTGATGAGCGAGATTTGGGGTGGTCACGATGTGTAAGGAGATGGAGGATGAGTCTACAAATCGATCTGCGCATGGGATATGAGTGAAGGGGCTCTGACCATCTAGTCAGAACTGGTGAACTACAACGGAGATGATTTGCTAAATCAAAGTGAAACGAGAAATTGAAGTGAGGAAAGGGGTACTTGGAGCTTCTGAAAGACTCAAGAACTTCAAGCGATGTGAACGGTGGGGTTATGGCCTCAACTAGGATGCGGCAAGCGAAGGAGGCTTCTCGAGGTGGCACTCTGGCACACGATGAGCTTCGCTCAAAAGGCCACCAAACAATGCTCCAAGCTCCTATCACTCAGCTGGAGGTGGCTAGGAGGCAAGAAAGTGGTGAGGAACAAGATGTTGTAGACGGGAGGCAGAAGAGATAATTTATAGGAGAAGGCTAGGGTCCAGAAAGATTGGAAGATTCAGCGAAACCCTCACGTGATATGGCTGCACCTAGGGATCTACGTGGATCATGGATCATCGAAGCATAATCAGGGTACACGAATCTATGCAAATGGAAGTCTGACTCGATACGAGAAGAAGCTCTGGTGAAGCAGGTTGTTGGGTCGGGTCAGCTGGGAGAGATGGTTGACCACGGTCAACAACTAATGTGGACCAATCAGAAATCAAGATTTTTAAAATAAAAGAATATTAAATATAAAATAGTAAACAATTTTAGATAAAATGTGAATAAAATGAAAAATGTTTATTTTTTGTAAACTATTTTTCAGTGATTTTTAATTATTTTTATGAAAAATATATGTAGGGTATATAGTATAATGTATTATATACAAGTATAATATACCCATGCATTATATACATGTAATTTTATTTTATTTTTTTATAAAAATATATTTTATTTTATTTTAATTTATTATAAAATAATCTAAGGAATATAAAAAGGTTTCTTTGATTTTTATGGTTTGAATAAAGGTATTAAATAAATAGGTAATTTATACAATATACACATATGTAGCTTTTGTACAATGAATTATGGATTTTGTTTTTATTTTCTTTGGTGTTTTCTGATTTTTATTTTATTTTTATTTTTAGGACAATATGCAAGTTTTTAGAATAATATGGTATTCACAAAATGTAAAATAAATATAATATTTATTTGCATAGGTATTATGTACAATATGCCCTATCTACCCCTACGTATATTTCTTATCGATCAGGCAAAGGTTTGACCTCCTCTTGGGATTTGGGTCACTTTGTATTTATTCTAAATACATCCTTCCTTTTTTTCTGTTCTTTTTATTCTTTTATTTTTATGAAAATATGTGTTAATTATGTAATATTAACAAGGACATGTATAATGTTAATTTATTGTATTTACATATAATTATGGGTATTTCTACTAAAAGAAAAAGCTAAAAAAATCATAAAGAATGAGAATCGTAGATTAATCATCCCCCTATACTTTACCTTTTATAGTCCCTTAACAAACAATTATTTGAAAAAGAAGTGAAAAAAGAAGAAAAGAAAAAGAACCAAGTTGATTATCAACTTATCTTCATAAAATTGGAGTATAGAGCTCAGTTAGACCTTTGAATTATTAATCTAGCAAAATCTTATTGGGAAACGAGTTTAAGATCAACATCCTCCAAGTTCCACAGTTCTATGGTCAGGACTCCTTAATAACCACATCAGAATAAGTCTACATACGCAAACTCTAATGACTATGAATCTTTCCTTGTACTGTCTAAGTGATGTATAGCTTCCACCTCATAAATGGCAATGATATAACTTCCCTTAATAAGGTAACTCTAATCCCCTAATCCAGCAACTCTTTCCTTGAGGAGCGGGGTATTCCCTTTTAAGTTCAAGTACAACCAGCTCAAGAAGAGGGGAAAGAAGAGAATGGATTGTGACTAGTGTAGCCATGTATCCTTTGGAGCTTGACCAGTGTAGCCAAGTCTCCAGCTGCAATCTTCCATGAAATGAGACTGTGGAATACATAAGCTTTGCTTATTTACTATACACTCCAACATGCATTTTATTTTAAATCAGGCATGTCCCCCTTTTTTTGGATTTTTTCACATTTTTGCACATTTTTTTATGTGCATATATACAACATATTTACAAGTTACAACATGTACATAAGGAGTTTTTCTTCTTGAGCCAGTAGACTATCCCTCTTTTGAAGCAATAATGAAACCCACAGACTCCTGTCTTTAAACCTCAATGCTACTAGACCAGGTAGAGGCACACATCCATCCCTAGAGGAGGATGAGAGGTTACGACTAGTTGTACTACCCTCGTATGCTACTCTAAACTAAAGGATTCTGCCTCCTCACCACCTCATCCATGTTGAGCTACGTGTAAGGTGCATGTCCAAGTCAAACCATTATCTCCGAGAGTCATGCACACGTTGTTAAGTGTTCTTCTTAGGCTCATCAAGATGACATGTAAACATAGCCTAGCGGACTCAAAGAATTAAGTCACTATGGATCTGAAAAGTCTTAACCTCAAATCTTATAAGGTTGCTATGAGGTTAAGTGGATTAAGGTCACAACCAGGCTCCATTCTTCAATTCAATTCCAGACTAGTGTAAATGTCAACCATGATTCTGAAGAATGCATATGCAAGTATATACAAAACTCTTTTTATGGGGGATTTTCAAAAATGTGCAAATTTTTATTTTTCAAATTTTTAGGTATTTTTAAAGATAAGGAAAGATTTTTACAAAGACATATACCCATTTACACAAGGGTTTATATTACAGGTCTTATTTACAAATTAGATTTTAAGGGAGGTTCTGGTTTTTAATGTACACATATATACAAGTAGTTTTCATACACCTTATTTATTTCTTTATGTGGCAAAATAATTTTTCAAAAATAGTCTACAAAATATTTTTCAAACCTAATTTTGCAAACTGTTTTTGCACACTTTTTATTTTCACATAGTTTTTCAAATATTTTGTAATATATACATAATTTTGATACATAAAATAATTTTCAAAAATTTTGTGAGCAAAAATTTTTACAAAGATTCTTACAAAATTTGTAAAAAAAATAATTTTTGCAAAGAGTTTTGAAAAAAAGGTTTCAATACTCAAATTACGAGTTATGGCTAAAGTATATATACGGTATATACAACATCCCCCTATACTTAGCTCGAACGATGTCCTCAGAGTGATCGAAGAGCAATGAAAGAAGACAAAACTCGTGTTGAGTATGGGGAAGTGAAAATAATGCTATACTAAAATGACGAATGAAAGAATATAACGAATAGAAATCGGTGATCGCCCTACACTTAGGATGAAGTAATCCTAAGTATAGAAGACTATACACATAAGGGAAAATCGAAGAGTAGAATGTATTGACATTACCTCCCATGTACTTAGGGTGAGATATCCCTAAGTATAGGCAGCAAAACATAGGTAATAGAATCAAATGGATAATCACAAGTTTAACTCCCCTCATACTTAGGATAACGTGCATGCTAAGTATAACAAAATCATAAGATGAAAACGGAGTGTTAGCCAAAAAGAATGAATGGTATGCACAATATGGATCTATACATATGTGTGGAAGAAGTGGAAATTAGGTATGAGATGCAAGTGATGTGAGTCAAAGATCGTATCTCTTATAAAATGAATTGGGGCAACATTAACGATTAACGGATCATGACTAAGATATGGCTTCATGCACTGACCATTGACACAAGGTGGAATCAAAAGACAATTAAGATATATCAATGCTACCATTATCATGCACCTTTCTGATCATGTATGGTCCCTTCAATTTACTATGTAATTTCCATGGGAAAATTCTCAATCTTGCATCAAATAGCCATATTCTTTGGTTCGACTCAAACTGTTTATGGCTAATGTGAGAATTGTGCCATATCTTCACTCTATCCTTATACTGTAGGCTACTTGAGAAGGCTGTGTCTCTCAACTCCTCCAGGGCTGCCAATTCTGCACTTCTCTGGTCTCCTACACTCTTTGGATCCAATAATAACTCAGTGACTGCCCAGAGTGACTTATTCTTGATCTCCATTGGTAAGTGGCATGGCTTGCCATAAATGAGTTGAAAGGGAGATGTACCCAATGGTGTCTTTAAGAAAGTCGGATAGTCACATAAGATCGAGTCCAACAGATGTGACCAATCCTTTTGGTCTTGGAGAAGAACCTTTTGCAAAATAGTCTAAATCTCCATGTTCGAAACCTCAGCAAGACCATTCGTATGTGGATGATATGGAGTGGAAACTCTATGGTCAATGTTGAACTCATTAGCAAGGGCCCTTACCTTGCCGTTGATAAAATGAGTCCCCCCATTAGATATCAAGACTCTTGATACCCCGAACCGTGAAATGATGTTCTTCCTCAAAAAATTGCAAACAGTCTTTGCATCTACGGCTCGGGTAGGGATGGCCTCAACCCAATGACTAACATAATCCATAGCAAGCAAAATGTGCTCAAATCCTTGATTCTTAGAGAATGGACCCATGAAATCGATGCCTCGTGCATCAAAAACCACAAAGAAGTGAATGGGTTGCATCATCATCATATCTCTCTATCCATAAGTGCCCATCCTCTGACAGTCAGTGCACCTCTTCACGAATTCATCTGAATCCTTGAAGAGGGTAGGCCACCAAAGGCCGGATTGAAGAACTTTATGTGTTGTTCATCTCCCAGAGTGATGTCCTCCTGCCTCAAGCATGTGGCAACAGGTGAGGATGCTATGATGCTCCTCCTGAGGAATACACTGACGCCAGACAATATCGCCCCCTTCATGGTAAAGGGTGGAATCCTCCCAATCGTACGACTTTGCCTTCACGAGGAAGGTCTCAAGTCACTGCTTGGGTCAATCTTGTGGAAGTTACTTGGCAACAAGATGGTTCACAATGTCGACGTACCATGGAAGTGAGGTGATAGTAAGAATCACCTCATCCAGGAATGTCTCTGTGATAGGTGTGGTATGCTCAGAGCCCTCAAGATTCTCTAATCGGGAGAGGTGATCCTCCACCACATTCTTGACTCCTGGCTTATCATTAATCTCTATATCAAACTCCTAGAGTATAAGGATCCATCTGGTCAATCTGGCTTTGGCATCCTTCTTTGCCACGAGGTATCGGATGACAGTGTGATCTGTGTAAATCGTCACTCTAGTTCAAAGAATGTAAGATCAAAACTTGTCCAAAACAAAAACTACGGCTGGCATCTCCTTCTCAGTTACAATATAGTTCCATTGAGCGGCATTCAGAGTTCGGCTAGCATAGTGAATGGCAAAAGGCAATCCATCCCTCCTCTGTCCAAGCACAACCCCTATAGCAAAATCAGAAGCGTCCATCATTATCTCGAATGGGAGAGACCAATCAGGTGGAAGAAGGACAGGAGCCTGCAAAACTAATCCCTTGAGAGTCTCAAATGGCGCAAGACACTTAACATCTACAAGGAACTCGGTGTCTATTGTCAGAACATTAGTAAACGGTCGGGCAATTCTGTTGAAGTCCTGTATGAATCGTCGGTAGAAACCGACATGACCCAAAAAAGATCGCAACTGTCTCAAATTGGACAGTGGATTGAGCATTTTTTATGATATCCACCTTGGTAGGATCAACCTCCATGCCCCTATTGGAGATGATGTGACCTAGGACCATCCCTTGAGTCATCATGAAATGACTCTTCTCCCAAGATAAAACAAGATTGATCTCGATACAACGCTGAAGTACTCGCTCTAGGTAATCAAGACAAGCATCAAACCCATAGTCGCAGACCGAAAGTCATCCATGAAGACCTCTAAACATTTGCCCATTGATGAACCCCTAATTCTCACTCATTATTCTTTTTTTTAGCTCTTATTCTTGGCAAAACATCATGTAAAAATCTGTAGATATAATAACTTAGCAATCTGCATGCTTTTGTTAATATCACATAATTAGCATGTTTTTGGCTAAATAAAAGAATAAAGGAAAAGAAAAAGGAATGACGTATTTAGAATAAATACAGAGTGACCCAAACCCTAAGAGAAGGTCAAGCCTTGAACGAGTCGCAAAATAAAATAAGTAGAGAGAGATATGGCTCACTATGTATTGTACATATTACTTATATTTGTACATATACTTATTTTTGACAAAGTAAAATTAAATTATTATTTTTACACCTTTGTATATAATCCTGGAAATAATATAAAAATAAAACAAAATAAGAAAAAATAAAATAAAAATAAAAATAAAATCCTTCATTCCTTGTACAAAATACACGTGTATATATTGCATCCATTATTTATTACATCCATTTAAATGATTTTTTTAATAAAACAAAAATTATTTGACATTTATAAAATTATGTTGTAAATAAATAAAATACTAAACAAGGGCATTTGTGTAAAAATAATAAATATAAAAATACTTGTACATACTACATAGGTATATTATACATGCATATAATATTATATATTGTATATACCTTAATTTATTTTTCATAAAAATAATTAAATCACAGAAAAATACTTTGAAAAATAATAAATATTTTTTATTTTGTACACCTTTTATTTTTAATATATTTGCTATTTTTATTGAAATATATTTATTTTTTATATTCCAATTTTCTACTTGGTCCAGGAGGTTTCGTTGACCTCGGTCAAGCCTCCCTTCAAGCGGGGTCAAACCCGATTTACGCTCATCGAACCTTCTTCTCCTTCCCCGCCCGACTCAGGCTACCTCGCCTCGATTTTTCACTCGAGCCTCCTCCTAGGATCTGTGATCCTCGCAAATCCCTCGGAAGGAGCGGATCTTCCTAAGGTTGTGCACACTTGCTCGATCATTCTAGGCCCCTGGAGCATCCTATATAACCTTCTCTTCCTCCTTCTAGTGCGATAGCTCGTCCCTCACACCCCCATACCCTCTTAGATATCTTTGTTGAAGTGACAGCCGACGGAGGATCCCTTAAGGATCATTGGGAAGCACCTGGAGACTTGTAGCTCACGATGTGGCCGGATCTCCGCTGCATGAAGCCTCTCGGCTAGCCGCATCTTGGTTGAGGACAAGACCCAACCGCCCACCTTCGCCTGACCTTGCTGAGAACCTCAGTAGCTTCAGGTACCGCTTATATCCATTGCATTTCTCATTCTGATCCATCTTTTCATTTCATCTCCGCTGACGTTCACTTGTTCTGACCAACTCGTTGGAGCCCCGTTTCCTACATCTATCTGCTCCGATATACGCTACATCTCACTTCATGCCCTCTTATGCAAGCCAACCATCCTGAGACTCGACCATAGGGTCGAGATTTGGCTCAGACCTCCTTCTCACACCTTCGCTAGAGGTCGATCACCGTCCACCGTCGCTTCCCTTCCCTTGGAAGCAATAACCAGGGTTGGAGCGTAACCCCGAGCCCCCTCTTCCCTTACAAGTATGCAAGCGTGCTTGGGATCATTTTGGAGCCTCTGCTGCTAAGGTGGAGTAGCTCCAAGAGGAGCTTCACCACTGTACCCATCCGACCGTCGTCCCCTCCATCGGAGCCGTCCATCGGAAGCGGAGCACCCTCGCGACACTGCAGGACCTTTTGGTGATCTCATCAGAGCTGTGGATCGCCTCCATTTGCTCATTGAAAGTCTCCCAAGTGGTTGTTCTTCCATACCCTCCTGCTGTCGTTGGATACCCATGCCTTTGCCAAATTCCATCACGACCATCCGACAGAGCTGCTTTTGGGGCCGTTAGATCAGACCTTCTGAAGCATCTAACACGTACGTATCCGATAGATCAGAGCCGTAAATCAGCTTGGCAGAGGTGATCAGCACCGTCAGGGGTCTAACGTGCTAAGCATGTGCCCAAGGGGTATATTTCCATCTTATCCTTGCATGTCTCGATATTTTGCTTTAGTCCAATAAATAAAAAATGTGATTAAGTACTTTTGTATTATGAACCTTGTGTTTCTGATATTTGCACTTTAGTCCTGTCTATCTGAACTCACCTGCTGTCCCACGTGTCTTTTGGGTTATTTTTGCTTTAGCCCTAAACTTTCTGTTTGTTATGAATTGAATGGCATGTTTTTGATATTTGCACTTATACCCCTGTAAGCTTGAACCACGTGTTGTGTGTGTGATTGCTTGGATTTTTTGCAACTTCGGCCGCAATACTTGTTAACTGTTATTGCTTGGCCCAGAAGTTTATTATAATTGCCCATAGGTCCCTGTAAACTATGCTTAATTTCTTCTTGTATTTTGGACTTAATAAATAACATTTCACTTTGAAAAATCACCTAAAAATCACCTCTAACTCTTATTGATGTGTAGGATTTAGTGTGATTTTTTTTGGATTAATTTATTTGCATTTATCAATGTTAAAAATTAAAAAAAACCCATGAAAAGTGTCTTGTCTATCTTTGAAAATCCAAAAAAAAAAATGTCTCAAAAATTCCGAACAAATTTTTTAGTGTGTTTTTATGTGTTTTATGTACTGTAGCAATTTTGTTTGAAAATTCCTTATAAAAATCCCAAAAATATCAAAACACCTGAAATATTATAAAAATCATATAAAAATTCAATAAAAATCCAAAAACTCTCATTTCAATCCTGTTTGTAGGTTTTTACTTTTATTTTATTACAAATTTTCTAACCAGGATTTTAAGGCATTTTAGTTATATTTAACTTGCAATTTAATCCTAGTTGTGCATTGTGTAAATTTTATTCACTATTTGATTTTATAAAATTACAAAAATTTCATAAAATTTCCAGAAAATTACCAAAAACACTTTAAAATCTCATAAACCAAAAATATTTTTATTTTAATTTTCTGAGCATTTATAACCTTAAAGAAAAAAAAACTTATTGTGTTCTCTTGTTTTCTTATTCGTTGATTTTGTATCCTTATTAAAAAGTAAAAAATTGCAAAATTATAAACCACTAAAAAATATTTTATGTCATTTTCTGAGATTTGAGTATTTTGTAGGTTTTCTCATGCTCCTTGGTGTTCGACCCTGGTTGCTATACCATGTAAAATTAATAGCGAACCTCTTACATATGCCTGATTGTTTTTGATCTATTTGAGTGGTTTATATTTTTTCTTGATTGCGCTCGGCTTGTTGATTGGGGTCACAACGACCTTGATATTTTTTGATACTTAACCCTAATCGAGAGGTCGCACATCAGAATGGCACAATTGCAAGGAGCACGACTTAGTAGTCATTTTTCATATTTTTGTCTCTATTTGATATAATTTTTTTTGACACAGTTCTGCTTTGCTTTCTGTGCGAGGAACCGCCTGAGGATGCTTCAGCTTTCTGTTGGAGTACCCGCATCTAGGAGGAACGTGAGAGCAGGAGAAGACAGTTATAGTAGATAGAGTAGTTTCATTTTCTGTAGAACTCTTGTAATTGTAATATTTGGTCTTGGACACTCTTGGACACTTAGACTCATCGGGATCTGTTTCGCCGAGTACTGGTGTACTCGGGGGACCTCATCGGATTTTTCATGGTTTTGTTTTTATCGCTTTTTATTTTCTTTTGATTCATAAAGTTTTATCCCTTAGACTTAGGACTTTTGTTGATTGTGACGTAATTAGCTAAGGCCACACACTTAATTGCTCATTCTGTTCCTATAAAACGTAATTAGACCTAGCTAATAATTAATAAGAAAAATCAACTTAATCGATTGAGAGGCTATGCGCAACTAGAGGTCGTGTACAACACTAGCAGGATCCATTGTGGTGGACACCGATCGACATCTGAGATCAAACTTAGGCCTCCCTCTCTGATTACTTAGCTATCAGTTATTCACAATCAATAAAAGTTGTTCATCTAAGGGTGATTTATTTGTTGCATCATTTAGATAGTTTTATTCCTGTCCTTAAATTTATGCGCGGATCACCCTGCAGGTAGAGTGCTAGAGTCAGGTATGCATTTCTATCTCTGCATGCATCATAGTGTTTGATCGCTCATCAGCTTTTTTGACTTTCTCCCCCAATTTTATTGGACTCAAAAGAACCCAAGAAATTGAAAAATTTGTTAGGCATTGTTTTTATTAGAAAAATACATAAAAAGTAAAAACAAATAAAATTGGGACGGCTAATGCAAATTGGAGCCTCAAATACACCTCATCTAAAAATCTTTGTTTTGGGGATAGTCACCCCTCATTGGTTGATTTATCTGCATTGAGAGAGTGACCCACACACTAGGTAGAGCCATACCTAAACTCCTTTCAGACTATTGGTCTTACGGTTGATTGTTCACCAATGAGGATTCCATTGTGTAGTCGGTAATCGGTCTGGGACTTCCTTAGCAAATTGAGCAGATCAAGTAGCCGATAAATGGTCCGCACCCATACTGGTTGGGAAAAACTAACTGTGGGATTGGGCCAGTCTCCTAGGAGCATCGGGTTCCCAAAAACTCGCTTAATCACTCTAATAGATTGATTGATCACCTAAATAAATCTAACAAGATTAACGACCGATCTTTCACGGTCATCTGCTCCCGTGTTGAGTAGGTGAATTAGGGGTTTGATTTCTGATCCTATTTGCATTCCAGATCTCATCATCATAAATCCCTACATCACGATGATGGGAAGGAGGTCCCTTAGGCTTCCTTTGACAACACTGCTTTCCAGCACTCCTTTCCATTCATCTAGGGCAGTTTCAGAGTGCCCCAACCAGCTCTCTGAACCCAAGTTCGCTACCACCCTATTCCCCCACGACCACCCTTCTTCCAGTCCTAAGGCGCAAGAGTAGAGGCCAACACAGTTATACGTTCATTTGACGACACCTGAGTTGGGGTATTTTGCCTTTCCAGTGACCCAAGAGATGGCCAGTAATGAGGGACACACCGATGAGCAGCTATAGGGATCAGCGCACGTACTTGACTAGGAAGCCATCAACAACATACTCTTAGCCTCCCAGGAGATGATGCATCGCCAGATTAGAGACCAGGTAGCATTCATGGCAAATGTGCATCAAGAGCTGATGGAGATGAGAGCCGACAGAGGAGAGCCGCAAAGACCAGCCGGTGGAGAGATACCCGCAGATGGAAGAGGAGACGGATGACCAGATGACCAACTAGAGCTGAGGCTGAAGGATATGGTGAGATCCTTAAGTGCATCACGGAAGCGTAAGGATCGCATCGTATGTGATCGAGAGCGACTAGTCGCACTAGTTGCTCAATGCAGCGGAATTTAAAAAACTGTACATGCTATGAAACCAAATGATCCAAGAACACTTCTTGGATCATTTCATCTAAACCACAAACAAGTATTAGGGTTACCTCTTGAAGCGTGGTTGCGATCGAGTCCTCAATCGAAGAGACCTCCTATCTCAAGTCCGATCCGACAGAGGAGATGATTGCGAGCGTGTTGATGAAACACGTGCTCCTCGCATTCCATGTTGATGATCCAAGCGACAGATCTCCTGATCTCGACATACAAGATCCGATGTCTCCTTCACGAGCGAGGCGCACCGAAGGAGACCAAGATCCACGAGAAGACGATCCGGTAGCATAACGACGATGTTACGACAATGGAGACTTCTCTAGGGCTTCCATGAATGTGAGAGAGAGAGAGAGGATGTGTAGAGAGAATGAGAGAGAGACAGCCTTATGTTCTCTTCATCATATGAAGAGCAAGGGGTGCCCTTCTATTTATAATATTTTGGAATCTATGGATCTCAATCCATGGGCAACACAAATCCAATGTCTCTCATTGATTTGTGTTTCTTTTAATGGCTAAGATTTTGTTGGTAAAAACCAACAACAATTGATTTAATTTAGATTAAATATATATTGATAAATAAATATAGAGCGATCCCAAAATTAAATCAACAAAATATGGAGATAATGGAAAGGAGAGTGCTTCCTTCCAGGTATATGGAGTGCACGACCACCCTTTCCTAATAGGAATCAGTGGTTGTCCCCTCCTTCCAATATGGAAGGGGCATCTCCTATGTAATCTCCTTAGAATACATTATTCCATGCATCTATAATTTTACAACAACAATTGTTGTAAATTATTCGACAAAAATTATTTCATAATTATTTTGTGAATATTGCAATCTTGCCATTGGAAATTTGTGAATTACATACACAACCCAAAATAAAATGTAAATTACATTTTCAATTAATTATCCAACGTGAATCCAATTCACATTTTAATTAACAAATGTAAATTACAAATAGCTCTCTCTTATATATTATAAATGACATTTATAATATATATGATTAATATAGATAGTGCTATCCACATTAGTCAATATCCATGATAATTAAATCACTTTTAATAATCTTGGATCTCTATTCTCATTTGCCCAAATAATATGAATTGCATTCATATTAGTTACATCTGTGATAATCAAATCACATTTAATTATCTTAGATAACTCTCCATATAATACGAAACAAATTCATATTATTCATGATAATTAAATCACATTCAATTATCCATTTTCTCAATGCTCAGATACATATATCAACAATGAAATTATCCCAAACTCTTTTAAGGATAATGCGCTTTCTCCGCGGATACTTGGACATAAGGACAAGGCGACTTTATTGTTCCATGTATAGTGACTTGTATATTGAGATCACATCTCAAATCCAGATCCTATGTACCACTCATAGATGCTTGATTAAATCAAGACCGCAAATCTAATCTTCTCAATGCATCTGAATCACATTCAGATCAACGTCCAACATTTGGACCAAGATCAGATTACTTCTCTACTGAGAGGATTCACTAAAATCTAGACCTGTTTCATTACTCCCTAGGAATGGATGCATCATGGTTATACAATCGTTTATGATCACATCACCCTCAGGTATTCCTAATATATGTACATCCTGCATACTGGAAGACCCATAATAAACCTGAAGTATAAGATCTATTTTACACTGTCTAATCCAGAGTTTTATCATCAAGTTTCTCATTCGATCATTGGGAGTCGGTATCGATCATATGCTTTCCAAAAACAAATATCATACCCAGGTGTCGATCATATACTTTTCCAAAAGCATATATCAAACCTACAAATTCAGTCAAGCTTCCAAAGCGAGACGACAGTGCACAGAATTTGATTCTTCCCAATATCTCACTAGTGAGATCATGTCTTTCGATTTAGTAAATGAACATGTATGATCCCTTTGAGAGATCTTATTACTCTTATGCCCTTATATGCATACCAGTGCGCTGGTGTATGTACCTTTATTAGGTCATCAACCTATTGGTCTGCCAAATGTACATACTCAGACATATAGTAACACATCTGTCTTCGGTCAAAGGATGCGTGCCTATATTGTGATAGCATACAACATAGGACTTTGGTTATCTCGATCTCATTAAGTCAACTCTTTGACCTAACTAATCTGATACCTCCGAATCTCTATTCCCATGCAGAGGACCTGCATCAAGAGGTCGGTCATAGATCAACCTAAATGAGAAAGGATTGCCATCTCCTACTCAGGTTGGAGATCATCTCTTAACAATCATTTAATAGCGTTTGATGAGTCCTCAATCTAACTCTTTAGATGTTCATCCACGCACCAGCCTCTATGATTCAATAATTGAATCAACACTTGTATAATCATTAAGATGGCCATGGTATATAACCCTAATTGTACTAAGGGGCCTATTATGCAAATTATTTATTCTTCATTTTAGATCAGGGAATGATATGCAATAACATTTATTGCATAATGGCTCATCGTGGGCTCGCATGTCCAACAATCTCCCACTAGCCCAAAGAGTCATTAATGGGCTAATCTTTACAGCTGCACTCATGTTACAATCATAGTCTATTTTGGAAAATAGGTAGGTAAGTTGATCTGACACTCTGTTCCCAAGAGACTATGCCAAGTCCTTTTACAACACTTGCATATCCCCTAGTAGCAGTGCTTGCATTCAATGCGAATGTTACATCTTATGCAACCAATACTCAATTTTATCAATCATAGTGTCCTTAACACAACAGCTCAATTATTATTATAACCAGTATGTAATTTCTATTATCCTTATCAGAATGCCCTTATTCCTGGAGATCTCTATCTCCTAAGGTATTCATAGTTAAGACCTTTTAGATCTCCATCTATAAAGTCTTAATTTCTTGAAGATAAGACTTAGAGATCACTATCTCTAAAGTGTTGTCATCTTTGAAGATATCGTTATTATTGCAATCAAGTGTTTTATTTCCATAGTGGGATTAGTAACAATGTAATACTCCCACTACATAGCAGGCATCTGGCTTTTGCACACATCTAGCATACACTCAGCTTCTCGTAACTGATGTATAAGGGCAACCAGTTTTAGCATTCACTTCCTGATGAATCTGTGATTTGTCATCTTTATTCATTTATTTTAGCTTAAAATCCCTTATAAAACACCTGCATATAACACTAACTCCATATTATTACTAACTTGCATCTGTGTAAATATTGTACACTTCTTACTAATTTTAACCTAAAATAAATAAATAAAGAAAGAAAGGAAAAAGAAAAGAAAAAAGGAAGACTATATACAAGATCACCCAAACCTCGAGAGAAGTTCAAGACTTGACCTGATCGACCAGGAATAAAGTAGGGGGAGATAGGGTCCTCAATTAGAAAATCCAAAAAAAATTTGTTTTGTGTATATCTGTATAAAACTGACACTAATTTATTTGTACATTAATTGACCTCAAATCAAATAACTTTCAAAATCAAAGTTGTAAATAAAAATGTGTTCTAATTAATAAAAATAATTGTATAATTAAATCTTGTACAGAATAAAAGTAACCACACTTGGAAAAAGCCACTAAACACTAATTGAAAGACCAATTCCGGCTCCATGGGCCCTTGATCCGTGTAGAAGACATCCAAGGGTACGGAAGTCAGTTAGACTTATACGCACCCTTCGAATTCCCAACATCGAACTAGAAGGGGGCCAAGAATGGAGAGAGTTTGACTCAGTACACAGATTCAGATTAGTCAAAATAGAACTAGACGGACCCAGAAGGAGAAAAGTAGGAAATTTAGTCGACATGAAAATGGATCCCAGAACTTAGCTTTTCTATGAAGAAAGAAGCTTGGACCCTGGTTCGATTTTAAATAGGATGGAAAACAGAAGACAAAATGAAGATGGCAGCTTCCTCGTTATTCTTTCTAGATATTTCATGAAGTCTGAGAGTATTCTAGTACTACGATAAAGCGATGCCCGAAGAGGTGAGCTAGAAAAGCTTAGATGAGCGTTAGTGGGGGTGAGCGTTAAAGCGAGGGCTGAAAATCAAACCTTTGATTTGATATAGCATCGGTCCTATATGTCATTATAGCTTCATGAGCCTCACCGCTTGCTTATAGGCGCTATGTTTAGCTGCTTACTGGGGGACAAGGGAAACTCGACTCTCATCATCAGAGATTGAGGGGAGGTCAAGTAGGAAAGCAGACAGCAGATAGGCCTGGGTGAGTTGAGCCGACCCGCTATTCTTTCGATTTTCTAAAATATCTGGTCGATGTAATATATCACGACCTGGCCTCCTGCTTCCACTAGTTTTGCGACCTGGAAAGAGACTGCCTCTGACTCGCTCTATCTGTTCTCAGGCTGAGGAGTCCTACTAACTACTACCTTTTGTACTTTTTCATGCCTCTAGGCAAGACTGTAGCATGCTCAACTACCATCGGGGAAGTACTAAAGCTGCATTTCATCTTACCATTTAAGAACTCATAATCAGATATTGGTAAAGAAATATTGACTACTTGACAATTTTAAACAAACTTTCCAAGTACTTCAATATTGTTTAATGGATGAAAATAGGAAGATTAATAAGATCAAAGAGGAAGAGTAGGTGAAAGCAGGGAAATGTCATCAATTTGCGACACCTATAGCCTCCCATGATGAATAGGAATCTGCCTTCCTGGGAAGGGAGGTCGCAATATCTAATCCCTAGATTAGTTGGGAGCCGGACTGAGATAGAAGAGGAAGGAGGTTTTTCTTTCGCGAAGGCGCTTTTAACCCCCAGCTCTTGCTCAGTCCTTTTTCTCAGCTCATTTCTTTTCTCACAGCTCATTGCTTTTCCCTCTACCTCGCCCCATGATGTATTATGATCCGCATCCATGGTTGAATGGTTAAAGCGCCCAACTCATAATTGGCAAATTCGTAGGTCAAATTCCTGCTGGATGCACGCCAATGGGAACGTTCAATAAGTCTATTGGAATTGGCTCTGACGACTACTAATAGCTAGGGAAGTGATAGGCTGCTTCTCCTGTCTTGCCTCGAATACGATTAGGCGCAACGGATTTCTCGAGTCGCAGTTGTTCGTCGAACTTGGAAAAGAGAAAAAGGAAGAAGAGTTGCAAGCTGACTAGCTCAAATTGAATCAATCTCGCTTCCATTGAATTCGAAATCAAATTTTCTTTAAAATGGTTGTATTTTCATAATTTTTGGAGTTATGGTTGAAAAGTCAGTTTTTTGGGGTGGTTTGTGCAATTTTCCCATGTATTTTATGCATATTGTATTTGTATATATTTAAAATATTTTTAATAATTATTTAAAATAAAAATAAAACTAAAAAATTAATTTTTTTAAAACAAAAAAGGTTAATTTCCTCATTTACCCTTGTATATAAGGTCATATATGTATATAGTATATGTATATAGTTGCTATTTTTAATTAACCACCATAAAAAATAAAAAATAACATTTTTTAATTCAAATAAATAAAGTGTTGAAAATTCAAAAAAATAGATAATTTTGTAAATAATTTATATCTTTTTATCTTTGTCTCATTTCAAATTTCATCTCTCTTATCTCTTCCACCAAAAAATTCATAAATTCATTTCAATTTTCATCTCTCTTATCTCTTTATCCAAAAAATTCAAATTTCATTCTATCTTTTCTATTTATATGGCTCCTTCCCCCTCATTTTGACTTGATCAATATTTAGAGACAGGAGTCCGATCTCCGAGAGAAAATTTCGTCGAGAAAGTTGGCTAGTCTCCAAGCCGTCCGGTAACAACGAGTCGGCCTTGTCGAGGCGATCAAGGTCCATTTCCGCTCCTAAGGTCAAATCCACATTTTTCTTATTTTTTATCTAGGTTAATCGTAGTTTATTACTCGCACTTTTATCTCGTTGTCATTTTTTATGTAGATCTTAAAATACATCACGTTTTTGATTCAACATCGATCTCGAGTTTTCATCTCATTCTCTCGATCTCTCCATGTTCTATTTCTATCGTCCATAATCTCTCAACTCCGGCCGCGTACGATGGCCGGAGATGGAATTCGAATCTCTCATTTCCGCCGAATCCTCGTTCATTTTTCTGAGTTGTAAATAAATAAAAAATAAAAAAACCATTTGTTTTCTTTATTTCTAACATTTGTTTTGCAGGATCATTAAAAAGAAAACAATAAAAAAAATAAATAAAAAATAGAATAAAAACAGTCCTCATTTTTTTAAATATTTCTTATTAATAAAATATATATAAAAAGTTTTTTTATTACTATTTTTTCACTACTTACAAAAGAAATAAAAAATTATAATTAAAAAAACACAAAACAAAACAAAAAAATTTCTGCAGCACATCCAACGCCTCCCAGCAGCCCACGCCGCCCCACGTGTGTCACGTCCACTGCAGGCCGCGGCCCCGCTACCGTTACCGCCCTTCTGCCGCGGCCTGGATGCATTCCACCACCTGAAGCTCCCTCGTCGTTGAAGACGACGTCGCCATGACCCCTTGCACGCGGACCACCAACGCGCCCCTCTAGCACCCCTTGTCGATCTCTGCGATGCCTGGCTACCTGAGATGCCTGCGCCACATGTCGGCGCCCTCCTCCTACGTCGGTCCCTGCTGCTCCCTTTCATCGGCGCCTCGCCGCCGACCCCACCTGAGCTGCCGTCCCCTGAGCGGCGGCAGTTTTCGTCCTGTTTTGAAAATGAAGGTAGAGACCAGGAACCCTAAAGGTTTTTTTGGTACTATTTTAATTGGATAATTTATATGAAGCCCTATAAATCTTCAACATTTGCAAAGACGTCCCACCACCATCTCTATCACGCGCAACGCACGTTGTATCATTGGGTAATTTACATTTCCTGCTTCCTTTTTATTACTAATATTTATTCTATGTAAAAAGAAAAACTATTGACATTCTGATCCCTATGATTCCAGACCTTCATTTTGCTAGATTCTTTTTTGAAATAAATGTTAACTGTGATCTAAAAATCTTGCAAAAATTATGCTATGCCCCTGATGCGATTATCTTCCTATCATAAATTTTTCATTGCATTTTAATTTCATTTATTATTATTAAAAAATAAAAAACATGCTATTTATCACTTCTTGAAATTCAAAAATTTATAAAAAAATTCGAAAAATTGCTTAAAAATTCCAAAAAATAGGGTAGTTTTATCTCATTGTCTTTTAGTTTCTGACCAACTTTCACGCATTGATTCTTTATAAAACCCAAAAAATTGAAAAATATCAAAAATCTTATAAAAACATAGAAAATTCTAGAAAAATCCAAAAATTGTGATTTCACTTTCTGATTGTAGATAATTGTCAGGAGTTTTGGGCACTTAAAATATTTTTTTGTTGCAAATTACTCAAGGTTGTGCACATTTTTGCATTTTCTCACCGTTTGATTTTTAGAAAAATACAAAAACATCTGAAAATTCCACAAAAAATCGCAAAAACATTTCAAAACTTTTAAAATCAAAAAATATTTTCTCTTATTTTTTCTGAGCCTTTTTTATTAATTGGAAATTATAAAAAAAGAGTTGGTGTGCATATTTCTTGTGCTTGTGTATATTGCTTTGTGTTATTTTTAGAAATTTTAAAATTGAAAAACAAAATCATTAAAATTTTGAAAATCAGAAAATATAAAAAAATAGAAATAAAAAAATAATAAAAAAAATAAAAAAAATCACAAAAAACCAAGGATAGTTGTCCTTTGATATTCATGTTTTCTTTTAATTGATTTTTTGATTAATTGAATAACCCACGAGATTTTAGCCTCCCTGATTTGACCTTATCCGCTATACAGGTTAATAAGTAGCAAAAATAAAACAATATTTTTTGTTTGTCACGGGATTTTTGGGGATATCAGCAACGGCCAACATATTTATCAATAATATCCATCCTCGAGATAACCGTGATCAACAAAATGACGGTGTTGACAGGGAGGCACGACGAGGGTAGTTAGGTTTCTCTTTTGAACTGCTATTCTTGGTTGTAAATAACTGTTTATAATTTGCCACATTATTCCATTGTTCATCTCACTGCATTTGTTTCATTTTTTCTCATATTTGATAATTGTATTTCTTACACATTCTCTTTTCTTTTTCTTGCGAGGGCCCGCGGAGTGAAGGAGGCAATCCTAGGAGAGGCGAAGAACCCAAGCGACGTGGAGGCGACTTGATTCTTCACCAAGCCGCAGGATAGCGTGAGAAGAGGAGAAAGAATTGAAAAAAATAAAAAGAGAGAGAGTTTTTCTTTTCCATTTGAACTTTGTAAAAGGACATTCATTTGTTGTGGGGTCTGTTTCGCCAAGTACTGGTGCACTTGGGGGACCTCACCGGTTTTGTTTTCATCGCCTTATTTTTCTTTGTTTCCCACAGATTTCGTGAGCTACCTCTTGATTGCTTTAATTAATTTGCTTGAGCTAGCAATTACTTAGGTCCAAACACCCAAAACAAGAATTTTTGTACCTATAAAGTAGAGCGTAATTTGGACTTAGTCAAATTAACTTGTTCTTGCCCGTTAATAGAAGTTATCATCTAGGACGAATCACTTGCATTTGCATATAGGATAGTTTATTTCAATTTTGTGTGGATCACTTGCATGTCGAGTGCTGGCAACAAGGTACACATCTCTAACCCCTACATGCATCATTGTTTTTAATCACGCATTGGCATTTCTGATCTCCTTCCTTGTTTTCACTCACATAAGTTAAAAAGGAAATTGGACACTCGGTAGGCGATTCTTTGAAAATATTTTAACCAAGTGACAATTGCCTAAAATACGGGACTGCTAAAGAAAACTCTACCTAAAAAAATACAAGGAAAATCATTGTTTTGGGGAGAGTAACCGCCTCATTGTTTGGTTTGCTTGAGCGAGAGAGCGACCCACACACTAGGATAGAGCCACGCCCGAACTCTTTTCAGACTACTATCTTGGGTTAGTCGTTCTCCAGTGAGGATCTCTCCGGTAGCCGGTAAAGCGTCCTGTGACGTTCTTAACAGATTGAATTGATCGGGTAGCCGGTAAACGGTCCGCAATTCATACTGACTGGGAAAGATCAAAATTTATGATTGGGCCAATCTCCTGAGAGCATTGGGTTCCTAACAGCTCGCTTTAAACGCTCTAATAGAATGTATTGTCACCAAACTCTAAAATTGACAAGATAATTGATCGAACCTTCACGGTCTTCACTTTGAGTTGAGTTGGTGAACTGGGGGTTTGTATTGTGTTTGATTGCTTGTGTGAATACTCGATCCTTCTTTGCATTTGCGCCTTGTTCTCCATATCTTTTGACTTGACCACTCGTTCTCTCCCGATCCCATCTTTTGTTTCGGAGATGGCCGACTGGAGTTATTTTAATCCGATCTTCGCGGATACCTCGTACTCTCCAAACGATCCACTTTCCTTTTTCCAGGAGGACTTTCCTCCTGATTTTTGTGCATATCCGCCTAACCCATTATTTCAGGAATCAGAGGACTTTGATTTTCACCCACCCTCATTCCACCCACCCGATCCTGGGATTTTGGAGTAACCTTTAATGATTTTCACACTTGAGACACTGAACCAGATGATGGAGCATATGAATTCAAGGATTAGCAATCTATTCAACATAAATACGAGCCAGAACGTTGCTCCACTATTTGAGGATATGGATTCACTTTAGGATAATCATGAGAGCTTGCAATCACCCAAAATACAAAAAATGAGAAAATTTTAAAAATCCAAAAAGATTCTAGGAGACACATTATTGATTCATTTTGTGAGGAGAGGACCCAAATGCCCGATCATTTACCCACACATCTATTCACATCATGTCCCAACCTTGATCCCGAGGATTCCATTATACAGACTGCTCTTGGAAATCCTCGTGTAAATGTTGATTCCGACCTCCTCCCTTGTATGGATGAGGTCCAAAAATTCAAAAAATGTTGACTAAACCCGAAATGGTGTCCACCCTTCATGAGATCATTAAAGCCCCACTTCAACAAACCATGACAGATTTATCTACTCCTCAAAACAAGAAGAGAAAGCGAAGGAGAAGATCTGAGCATCACATCTTGACCATGGCCACTGCCTACGCCATCTCTCGTCGTCCGTATGTTAAGAAAGGGAGCACTGCTACACCTCTTGTGAGTTGCTCCATATCTGACTATTCTTGGGATAACACTCTTTTTGACATTGGTTCATCAATCAATATAATGCCCTTCTATATGGTACAGTCTCTTCATCTTGGGACTCTCAAGAAAATTAGGATGATAGTTCAATTTGCTGATGGATCTATCAAGAGGCCGAAGGGTATTCTAGAAAATGTTGTCATTCTCATTCAGGGCATGAATTTTATTTCGGGTTTTGTTGTAATTCTCATGGAAACCTCCGCCCCTGTGGAGCACCCTCCAATCATACTGGGACGGCCTTTCCTCGCCTCTGCGGGAGCTGTTATTGATTATGGTTCTGGAGAGATTTGCTTCCGTTCTGATGTAGGGAGCGATGTATTGATCACTACACCTACTACTGCCCAGAAACCTACATCTCATGAGAACCTGCCCGTGTTAGCCAACCCCAAGGAATTTGACATCGATGATAATCTTAGATATTCTTGTTATATGTTGGACGATAAGGAAACCCAAGAATTCCTCTTGAAGGAGGAAGAATCAGAAAGCATAGACCTTGGAGTTCCCCCTTCTGGTATGTGGAGATGTATTGATGGCATCTGCAAGATATACACGATAGACACCCTAGAGCGGAAGGCAGAATCTGAGACTAGACAGGACGGATATGATTTGACTATTTTCATTTATGAGTCTGTTCCTATTCACCCTGATGTAAATGAGTCCGATCAGGCCAAATTACATTTGATTGCTTTTATAAAGGAATTTGGGCCTTTTGATAAAGATGATGATCTGGTAGAGGCTCGCCGGCTGAAATTGATCCTACTTTTTCTGATAATGATTTCGAGCCATTTTACTTTGATGTTAGTGAGACTTCCCAGGCCGGACGTGACTATACTACTTCCAATAACCGGTTTAGGCCTGCACAATCTGAAACTGCTGAGGATACATTCTTGGTCGATCCTACTCACTTTATGTCTAATGATGATCCCAACATCGACCTACACCTTGTCAAATCCATACCTCAGTGGTCCCGCAAGAAGGTTCACTTTCGACCTTCTTGACCTTTGTACATCCACTCCTCTTGTATATCCTTTCGTTTCACTCTTTCTTCTCCCGTTTTATCACTCACCCCTTTTCCATGTGTGTATATATGATATACTTAGGATGTGCTTTATCCTAAGTATAGGGGGGTGAATGATTTGTGTTGTTCATATTCGTCATGTTCATCACTCTTGTTGTTGCCTATACTTAAGAAATACTCTACCCTAAGTATAGGGGGTGATTTTGTTCATATCATGTCTTTTTATTTTTGAGCCTATACATTCTCTTCATCGATTTTCCCCTTTTGTACACTCTACGATACTTAGGATTACTTGATCCTAAGTATATGGGGGATCACCAACTTCTCTTCTTTTTATCTTTTCTTTGAGTCATTGTAGAAGAGGACTCTTTTCACTTTTATATACTTAGCACGAGTTATGTCTTTCTTTTTCGCTCTCTGATCACTATGAGGACATAGTTCGAGCTAAGTATAGGGGGTGTCATATATATTGTATATATACTTTAGACATAACTTGTACTTTTAAATATGTTTATTTTGGGGGGTTAAACAAAAAAGCAAAAAAAAACAAAAATTCAAAAAAAAAAATAAACAAAAAACACAACAAAAAAATCAACAAAAAAACAAAACAAAAAAAACAAAAAAATCTTGTACATTTTTATTACTATCCCTTTTTCCTTAAAAAAACTAAAAAGCAAAAAAAAATCTATAAAAACTTGCATAATTAAAAAAAACCTTTCTTTCACATTCACATTCTCCTCCGAAAATCCGTAAAAAGTTCAAAATTAGAAAATTGTTTAAAAATGTTCTTTTCACATGTGCATCATTTCTTTTAAAAAAATCCTTCTTTGCATCATTCATATTTTCTTGCATTTGCATGTGCATTTTTCAAGATAGTATTGACATTTAAAGTATGTCTGGAATAAAATTGACGAATGGAGCTTAGTTCGACCTTAATCCACCTAATTTTCAGAGGAACTTCACCGAGAAATAGGATTTTAGAAGCTTTAGGTCTTTGACTTAATTCTTTGAGTTCCACATGACAATGTGCAGTGTTTGACTCTTAGTGTATAACTTGGTCTCTTCATTCTGGGGATAACTCTGGAATAGGGAATCGATTTGTACTCTCGCACTATGCACTTAGCTCAACTCAGAGGGGATGTAGGAAGACTGTGTGAGTTTCTTTTCTGTAAGCGTGGAAATCTAAAGACCGGAGTACGGGTTGAAATAAAGCTTCGGAAAAGGGATGGACGGCTGGGCATAATTTTTTCTAAGACCCCAAAACATGTACGGAAACAAAAAGATTCTATATCCTTAGGGGCACAACAAGATCCAAGCAGAACCACCAAAAATATGAATATAAAGAAGTCATTATCAAATAAATACCTGACCAAAAAGGTCCAAGCTTCAAGAAAACCTGCATATCTTGGTGGAGACTCGGCTACACTGGCCAGCTTCACAAGGAGAGCCGACTACACTGGCCACCCTCCAGTTCTTTTCTCCTTATTCTAACTTCTCCCCCAATTCGATTGTGAACATAGCGCGGCAGACCTTAGAAGGAAATACCTGACTCCCTGAGGACGAGTTATTGGAGAGGAGATTTGCATGGTAGTCCTGTATTCTGGATGGGAAGAGCTAAAACATTTCACACACGAGTCGATTGTTCAATATTCATAGGGTATGCTTTGGGAAGAGGATTGTTCTAAGATGACATCTGAGCTGAAACTGCGACAATGATGTATAGAACTTGAAGGCTGTCGATTTTAAAATTCTAAGTCTCATCGAAGTTCTGACACACCAATATCCAATGGTTCGACAGAGCTCCAAACTACAATTTTACGAAGATAAGTTTAATACTCAATATTGTCCTACTTTCTTTATTTTCCCTTTATTTTTCTTTTTCTTCACTTATTCTTTCAAATAAGTGTTTGCTAAGGTACTAGCAAAGGTAAAGCATGGGGGGTGATGAATCTGCGATTCATCATCTTTATTCATTTATTTTAGCTTAAAATCCCTTATAAATTACATGCATATAACACTAACTCCATATTCTTACTAACTTGCATCTGTGTAAATACTGTACACTTCTTACTAATTTTAACCTAAAATAAATAAAGAAAGAAAGAAAGGAAAATTAAAGAAAATAGAAAAAAAGGAAGACTGTATACAGGCTGACTCAAGCCCCGAGAGAAGGTCAAGACTTGACCTGATCGACAAGGAATAAAGTAGGGGGAGATAGGGTCCTCAATTAGAAAATCTAAAAAAATGTTTTTGTGTATATCTGAATAAAACTGACACTAATTTATTTGTACATTAATTGACCTCAAATCAAATTACTTTCAAAATCAAAGTTGTAGATAAAAATGTGTTCTAATTAATAAAATAATTGCACAATTAAATCTTGTACAGAATAAAAGTAACCACACTTGGAAAAAGCCACTAAGCACTAATTGAAAGACCAATTCCTGCTCCATATGAGCTTAAATTGAATCAATCTCACTTTCATTGGATTCGAATATAAATTATCTTTAAAATGGTTCTATTTTCATAATTTTTGGAGTTACGTTTGAAAAGTCAGTTTTCTGGGATGGTTTGTGCAATTTTCCCATGTATTTTGTGCATATTGTATTTGTATATATTTGTAAATATTTTTACTAATTATTTGAAATAAAAATAAAAATAAAAAAAATATTTTTTTTAAAACAAAAAGGCTAATTTCCTAATTTACCCTTGTATATAATGTCATATATGTATATAGTATATGTATATAGTTGTTATTTTTAATTAACGCCATAAAAAAATAAAAAAATAACATTTTTTAATTCAAATAAATAAAGTGATGAAAATTTAAAGAAAAAGATAATTTTATAAATAATTTTATCTCTTTTTATCTTTATCTCATTTCAAATTTCATCTCTCTTATATCTTCCACCAAAAAATTCAAAAATTCATTTCAATTTTCATCTCTCTTATCTCTTTATCCAAAAAATTCAAAAATTCAAATTTCATTCTATCATTTCTATTTATATGGCTCCTTCTCTCTCATGTCAACTTGATCAATCTTTAGAGAGAGGAGCTCGATCTTCAAGAGAAAATTTTGTCGAGAAAGTTGCCTAGTCTCCAAGCTGTCGGGTGACAGCTATTCGACCTTGTCGACGCGAGCACGATCCATTTCCTCTCCTAGGGTGAGATCCACATTTTTCTTATTTTTTATCTAGGTTAATCGTAGTCTATTTCTCGCACTTTTATCTCGTTGTCATTTTTTATCTAGATCTTAAAATCCGTCACATTTTTGATTCGACATCGATCTCGAGTGTTCATCTCATTCTCGATCTCTCCACATTCTTTTTCTATCGTCCTCGATCTCTAAACTCCGACCGCGTACGGTGGCCGGAGATCAGATTCGAATCTCTCATTTCAGTCGAATCCTCGTTCATTTTTCCGAGTTGTAAATAAATAAAAAAATAAAAAAACCATTTGTTTTCTTTATTTCTAACGTTTGTATGTAGGACCATTAAAAAGAAAACAATAAAAAAATAAAATAAAATAAAACATTCCTCATTTTTTTAATATTTTAGATTTAAAAATATAAAAAACAGTTTTTTATTACTATTTTTTCACTACTTACAAAATAAATTAAAAAATTATTATTAAAAAAAATAGAAAACAAAACAAAAAAAAATTTTTTTGCAGCACAACCAACGCCTCCCAGCGGCCCGCACCGCCCCACGTGCGTCACGTCCGTCGCAGGCTGCGGCCGCGCTGCTGTCACCGCCCTTCCTTGGTGGCCTGCGGCGCACTCCACCACCCGAAGCTCCCTCGCCGTTGAAGATGGTGTCACCCCGACCTCCGTGCGTGGACCGCCAACGTGCCCCTCCAGCACCCCTTGCTGATCTCCATGATGCCTGGCCACCTGGGCCGCTCACGCCACGCGTTGGCGCCCTCCTCCTGCACCGGTCCCTGCTGCTCCCTTTCAGCGGCGCCTCGCCGCCGACCCCGCCTGAGCCTCCATCCCCTGGGCGGCGGCGGTTTTCGTCCCATTTTGAGAAAGAAGGTAGAGACCAGGAACCCTAAAGGTTTTGGTATTATTTTAATTAATTAATTTATATGAAGCCTTGGAAATCTTCAACATTTACAAAGACGTCCCACCACCAGGTATATCATGCGCAACACGCGTTGTATCATTGGGTAACTTACATTTCCTGCTTCCTTTTTATTATTGATATTTATTCTATGCAAAAACAAAAACTATTGGCATTCTGGTCCTTGTGATTCCAAACCTTCAGTTTGCTAGATTCTTTATTGAAATAAATGTTAATTTGATCTAAAAATCTTGCAAAAATTATGCTATGCCCCTAATGTGATTATGTTCCTCGCATAAATTTTTCATTGCATTCTAATTTCATTTATTATTATTAAAAAATAAAAAAACATGCTATTTTTCTCTTCCTGAAATTCCAAAATTCATAAAAATTCGAAAAATTGCTTAAAAATTCCAAAAAAATCAGGATAGTTTTATTTCATTGTCTTTTAATTTCTAACCAATTTTCATGCATGGATTCTTTATAAAACCCCGAAAAATAGAAAATTACCAAAAATCTTATAAAAATCACATAAAAATCTTGAAAAACCCAAAAATTGTGATTTCAGTTTCTGATTGTAGATACCGCTCTGTAGTTTGACATAAAAACAATTGTCAGGAGTTTGGGAACTTAAAATATTTTTAAGTTGCAAATTACTCCAGGTAGTGCACATTTTCGCATTTTCTCAATGTTTGATTTTAATAAAAATATAAAACATCTGAAAATTCCACAAAAAATCTCAAAAACATTTCAAAACTTTTAAAATCCAAAAATATTTTCTCTGGATTTTTCTAAGCATTTTTTAATTGGAAATTATAAAAAAAGAGTTGGTGTGCATATTTCTTGTGCTTGTGCATATTGCTTTGTGTTATTTTTGAAAATTAAAAAATTCGAAAAATTAAATTCACTAAAAATTTGAAAATCAGAAAATAAAAAAATAGAAATACAAAAAATATAAAATAATTAAAAAGACAAAAAATCACAAAAAAACCAAGGATAGTTGTCCTTTGAGATTCCTGTTTTCTCTTAATTGATTTTTGATTAGTTGAATAACCCTCGGGATTTGTAGCCTCCCTGAGTTCGACCATGTTCGCTATACAAGTTAATAAGTAGAAAAAATAAAAAAATTGTTTGTTTATCGCGGGATTTTTGGGGATAACAACGACTACTTTTACCATCAATATCCTTTCCACCGAAAACTGTGAACAACTCTTCCTCAACTCTTTGAGGTGTTATCCCTTTAGATAGGTCAGTACCATATCTTAAGGGAAAGAAGCCTTTCTTGGAATTTTCCAAAAAATGGAATATGTCCAAGGTGTACCACTAATGCGACGGTCCCAATACCCTCTTTCTTTGCTTCTGAACAACTTCAGAAATAAGATCCAAGAGATATCCTTGAGATCATATCTCAAGGCAAGTAATAGCCAGATCATATAACACTCATTTTCATCCTTATATCATTCCAAATGACTAGGATATTATCTACATTTAGCATGATGAACATAATGGCACTCCCACTAAGCTTCACATGATTCATCAAGATTCTATCTGAAATTATAACATTTATAATTTCTTCAAATCTGATGTTCCAACTACAAGAAGCTTATTTGAGTCCATAGATGGAGTTTCTTTAGCTTGCACATCTTGATTTACTCAACCATGAAGGCTACTTCATGTGAATATCCTTAGAGAGGTATTCATAGAGGAATGACATCTTGACACACATCATGAAGATGTCATAGTCAAGTTGTGTAGCTAAAGTTAGCAATAATTTGATGCATTTAAGCATGGTCGCTAGAAAGCAAGTCTCATCGCAAGTGATGTCTTCTTTCTGTGTGTATCTTGAGGATACGAACCGTGCTTTGAAGGTCCCTACCTTCTCATCAGGTTCCCTCTTTCTCTTGAAGATCCATTTACACCTTAATGGGTCTTACCCATATAGGTAGATCCTTGAGGGTCCATATACAACATTTGTATATGAAGTCTACTTTAGACTTTATTGCTAACATCTTTCTTTCCATGCTATGATCTTCAGAATCTTCATTACATGAAGTCAGATCATTGTCAGACTCAACTAACAGATGGAATCCATCCTCAAACTTATTTTAAGAGATATTAGTGTTTCATCTTTAATTGTTCTTTTAGTTTCTAATTTCAGGAGCCTCACTATCTTCTCAAGATTAAATGAGTTCCTTCACTTCATTTTCATCTTGATTCTCAAGAGTCTCATCCTCTAAGAATCAAATTCTCAGAGATGAGATCTTTTATGAATCTCAAATTCATAAAGTAGGTATCCAATACCATACTTTATTTTCCTAATGAAGTAGCACTCTCAGGTGCTAAATTACATCTTACTTGCCCGGAACCTTATTAAGGATATATATATTATAGTCTCTACTACATATATTCCTTAGAAACTAAGAGGTAATTATGCTAAGATTCATCATTGATCAAATCATGTCATACATGATAAAAAATTGTATCTCCCTACAACTCTATTAAGTTTAGGTACATTAGGAGGATTGAGATAGAAATGTTATTCATATCTCCATAAGGCATTCCCTGAATTCATCTAATAAGTACAAGGTACATAGGTTAGATCAAATTTATTTCATCTTCCTTCAAACATTGGTTCAAAATCAAAATTATGAAATCTTTGAACATTTCAAAGCTTTCTAAGGTGAAGTAAAGAAATCTCATATCACAAATAATCATCAATGGATATCACATATCCATAATTTTTATTATGATATAGATGATCTACAAACATCAATATGTATGAGATCTTGAATAGCTCGACATCTTACACCATTCCCAGAGAAGGTTGCTTTGGACATTTTCTACTTTGAATGCAATATTCATAAGTATGTAAAATATGAAATTTCAGATAATCTAAAGCTCCATCTCTTACTAGTCTATTGATCTCATCAATAGACAAATATCCAAGGCTTGTTGCCAGATCATTATCAAATATTCTTCATCTTCCTATTAATCTTGTAAGGTTTAATTTTCAGTATTAGAAATGTTAATGAACCATTCATTAATTTACTAATTTAGAAGAGTCCACTAGATGTTAGATTACTATCTAAAATATATCCATTATAACTCTTTATGATAGGTTTATTCCACAATTCATGTTCATTTCTAATATTTAGAAATAATCAATGAGTGTATTCTAGTATCTAGGTCGTAGAGACATTCTCTAAGACTAAGGGCTCTCCCACTGAAATTATGAAGTCTATCTATCAAATAGAGATTATTGCAACAATTACATCAATATCCATGTGGATACTATTAACCTTAAAATGAAATTTTATAGTCTTCTAATACATATGCAACCAATTGCATGTGTTATTAGAAGAATGAGATACAATTATTAGATTTTGATCTTATCAAATAAGAAAGTCAATTTCAACGATTAAATGTAGATATAGATTATCCTGATGCACTATATGAGTCCTTCTCTAAGGATCCTAGATAGACTTGATAGTCATATTATCAGTACATCGGCTTATTGCAGTATTGGCATTCATCCAACTATTTGGATATCATATAGAAGTCACAGAAGTACAGTCAACTCTTTGACTTTCCTTCTTACTTGTGTCCAACCTATGCTTCCACTGCACTCCCTTTATCTATAAACAACCTCTGCTTAAGACGAAGGATCTCTTATGCTGAATTCAAAAGATTTCAATATAAGAGCATTTCAATATTTATACATGCTTCATTCAATTCATACAATATGAATATTCTAAAGCTTTATGAATGAATAGTAGAATGATGACACTCATCATATCTATATACATCTTAACTCCTAAAGACATAGGTTCAGGTAGGTACTCAAATAATTTGAATACATCATCTCTAATATAGACACTGTTCTGCATGATGTAGAGAACCATGTCATTCATGATTAAATGTTAAGAGCACATATGTATGCTAGAACATCTTCTTAGATTTTTATAAGGATTATTTGACAATTACGATCATCATCGACATGTCACTTCCAAAGTACATTCGATGAGAGATCAAGATTATAGAGACATACAAACCCTAGGGTTCTAGTCCTATCGTCTATTTAATTGTCAATCCTCATTATTATGAGGAAACTTGCTCATTGCAACCACATACATTATGAGTCCAACTGCAAGTACAATATCTTGATCATGGATCCAATCCATGATACTTTACTAGTTATTATTGAGTTTAATATTGAGTGAGTTTAATGAAGGATTATCTGAAATAAGAAATTTACATAAATATGTAAAAATACATTTTTACTTTAATTTAGGAATTTTTATATCAAAGTTTTCTTGCATTGTCAACACTGAAAGTTGATTCCCTTAATCAGTTTCAATGTAAGAGATATACTTACCATTATATCTCAAGCAAGATCTGGGATATCCTTCCTTATCTTTGTTACATCCCAATAATATGAGAACTTGCAACTCGGATAAAAAGAAGTGGGAATACATTCCGCCTTGCAAGTCCAACTTGCATCTCCCAATTCAGTCATTAACACCCGTGCCCACCACCCCTAAGGTAATGTTGATCCGTCGTTAATTGAACCAACCGTCCACAGGATTAGTACTCGCTATGCGCAATCCAATATCACCCCAATAATATGAAGACTCGATATTGGAGTCACTACGCATATGACCTTACTCTTTCGAGAAGTAAAGAGTCTGATCCAGATGCGCTTGCATACAGGTGCTGTCACTTCGGACAAGCGTCTCCTACATACAATCCCTGGCGACGGAACCCTTCTCCTTGTCGGGAGACCATGGATGTCACTTACGTGATTCTCCATATAATATTCAAATTCTAATTAATTATCATGAATCATATTCACATATAATTCTTCCAAGGAAAATAACACATCTATTCATAATAGAGTGTCTTATTTTAATTGAATTCCAATTAACTAATCATATTAAATAAATGATCCAATTAGTATCCAACAAACTTTCTTTATTGTTACTTGAATTATGGTATTATCTCAAATACGTATTATTTCAAATTTTAATAATTAGAAAAAATACATCGTGATCTCTCCTGCATTATCGAGTCCCTACCCGTTGTCATGGCCAGTACCGACGGGAGTGGGACAGACCGCACATGGTGCAACCTGCTACCCCAACGCTCCCTGACTTACACCATATCCACCTCGGGAAAGGATAATGCCAAATTGATCATTGTGTACTTGAGATGATAATCATTTCTTCAACTGAAGTTATACCATATATAATAATCAAAACACTTTTTATTAACATTATAAGAAGATTTGCTAAACAAATCCGCAATCCTATTCAAGCAACTTTGTTTGTCGGAAAGTAGATTGTGTAACCAATTGTGATCGAGATCATATCTAATCAATTATTGGTTAAGCCAATGTCATTTAAGGAAATAATTATCATCAAATATTTCACAAATATTTATTCATAATTATTTCAGGAAACTAAACCATTTAATTTCACTAAGTGATTAAATGATTAATCACAAGGTTTTTGATGATGAAAGTAATTTCCATCAGTGACCCCCAATTACTAAAATTAGCATATCTCAATCAAATTAAATCCAAATTAAGCAAAATAAGTTTCAAAAGTTTGCTAATTTGATTTACAAGAGAACCTACATGATTTGCATCATTTCTAGGCGTTTTAAAATCGTAATTAACTCTTTAATTACATCATGATGCGCAGTCCCCAAAATAGTGGATACATGTTCACTAATTTGATAAATACTAGAGCAAACAGATTCGAAATCACGCAAACTCAGATCCTAAGGTTTCCTTATTTAATGGGGAACTCCGAGTGTTATTTTTATGTTTAAATAATTTAAATAGTGTCGAAATTGTTCACTAAATGGAGATGCAAAAGTGAAATGCGATAAAACTTTCGCAAACCCTAATGAACCCAAGTCTTCCTAGGTTTATGGATCGCATCCAAAACCTCCGACCTAAGGCTCTTATACCAATTTAAGGATACGGTGAGATCCTTAAGCACATCACGGAAGTGTGAGGATTGCATCGTATGCGATCGGGAGCGACTAGTCGGACTAGTTGCTCGATGCAGCAGAATTTAAAAAGTTTTACATGCTATGAAACCACATGATCCAAGAATACTTCTTGGATCATTTCATCTAAACCACAAACAAGTATTAGGGTCACGTCTTGAATTGTGGTTGCGATCGAGTCTCTAAATGAAGAGACCTCCTGTCTCATGTTTGATTCGACGGCGGAGACGCTTGCGAGCGTGTTGATGAAGCGCGTGCTCCTCGCAATCCATGTTGATGATCCAAGCGGCGGATCTCTTGACTCGACATACAAGATCCGACGTCTTCTTCACGAGCGAGGCACACCGAAGGAGAAAGAGATCCACGAAAAGATGATCCGGTGGCATAACGACGATGCTGCGACAATGGAGACTCTGTCTAGGGCTTCCATGGTGGACAACCATGTGAGAGAGAGAGAGGGCATGTAGAGACAATGACAGAGAGAGAGCCTTATGTTCTCATTCGCATATGAAGAGCAAGGGGTGCCCTTCTATTTATAATATTTTGGGATCCATGGATCTCAATCTATGGGCAACACAAATCCAATGGCTCTCATTGATTTGTGTTTCTTTTAATGGCTAAGATTTTGTTGGTAAAAACCAACAACAATTGATTTAATTTAGATTAAATATATATTGATAAATCAATATAAATCGATCCCAAAATTAAATCAACAATATATGGAAATAATTGAAAGGGGAGCGCTTCCTTCCATGTATATGGAGTGGACGGCCACCCTTTCCTAATAGGAATTGGTGGTCGTCCCCTCCTTCCAATATGGAAGGGGCATCTCCAATGTAATCTCCTTAGATTACATTATTCCATGTATCTCCAATTTTACAACAACAATTGTTGTAAATTATTCCACAATAATAATTCATAATTATTTTGTGAATATTGAAATCTTGCCATTAGAAATTTGTGAATCACATTCACAACCCAAAATAAAATGTAAATTACATTTTCAATTAATTGTCCAATGTGAATCCAATTCATAATTTAATTAACAAATGTAGATTACTAATAGCTCTCTCTTATATATTATAAATCACATTTGTAATATATATGATTAGTATGGATAGTGCTATCCACATTATTCAATATCCAAGATAATAAAATCACATTTAATCATCTTGGATCTCTATTCTCATGTGCCCAAATTATATGGATCACATTCATATTAGTTACATATTTGATAATCAAATCACATTTAATTATCTTATATAACTCTTCATATAATATGAATAAAATTCATATTATTCAAGATATTTAAATCACATTTATTTATCCATTTTCTTAATGCTCATATACATATATCAACAATGAAATTATCCTGAACTCTTTCAAGGATAATGCACTTTCTTCGCAGATACTTGGAGATAAGGATAGGGCGATTGTATTGTTCCACGTATAGTGACTTGGATATTGAGATCACATCTCAAATCCAGATCCTACGTACCTCTCATAGATGCTTGATTAAATCAATATCGCAAATCTAATCTTCTCATTGCATCTGAATCACATTCAGATCAATGTCCAACATTTGGACCAAGATCAGATTACTTCTCTACTGAGAGGAGTCACTAAAATTCAAACCCATTTCATCACTCCCTAGGAATGGAAGCATCATGGTTTATACAAACGTTTATGATCACAACACCCTCAGGTATTCCTAATACATGTACAACCTGCATACTGGAAGACCCAGAATAAACCTGAAGTATTTAATCAATTTTACACTATCTACTTCAGAGTTTTGTCATCAAGTTTCTCATTCGATCATTAGGAGTCGGTATCGATCATATGCTTTCCAAAAACATATATCATACCCAAGTGTTGATCATAGACTTTTCCCGAAGCATATATCAAACCTACAACTTCAGTCAAGCTTCTAAAGCGAGACGACCGTGCACGGAATTTCATTCTTCTCAATATCTCATGAGTGAGCTCATGTCTTCTGGTTCAGTAAATGAACCTGTATGATCCCTTTGAGACATCGTATTACTCATATGCCCTTTTATGCACACCAGCACACCAGTGTATAGACCTTGATTAGGTCATCAACCTATTGGTCTGTCAAATGTACATACTCAGACATATAGTAACACATCTGTCTCCGATCAGAGGATGCGTGCCTATATTGTTACAACATACAAAATAGGACTTTGGTTATCTCGATTTTGTTAAGTCAACTCTTTGACCTAACTAATCTGACACCTACGAATCTCTATTCCCATGCAAAGGACCTGCATCAAGAGGTCGGTCAAATATCAACCTAAATGAGAAAGGATTGCCATCTCTTACTCAGGATGGAGATCATCTCTTAACAATCATTTGACGGTGCTCGATGAGTCCTCAATCTAACTCTTTAGATGTCCATCCAAGCACCAGCCTCTATGATTCAATAATTGAATCAACAACTGTATGATTATTATGATGGCCATGGTACATAATCCTAATTGTACTAAGGGACCTATTATGCAAATTATTTATTCTTCATTTCAGATGAGGGAATTATATTTGCAATAACATTTATTGTATAATGGCTCGTTGTGGGATCGCATGTCCAATAGAGGCCACAAAGCACGATGAGATAGTTGCACAACCCTGGTGCAACTCTCACCCACCGCTGGATTTAGCTCTCGGAGATCCTGGGCGATTTTCAGCTTTGCCCCCAGACTATTCTGCTTCTGCCCAAGTTCCTTGGGCTAGCCACCGAGGAGCCACACCTTCATCTCCAGGAGTTTGAGATGATTTACAATAGTGTCCACGACAGATTCTTGGACAAGGACTTAATCAAGATGATTGCCTTCCCATTCTCATTAGTTGACAGAGCAACCTATTGGCTGAAGCATTTGGGGAGGTATGTTACCACCTGGGAGCAGCTCCAGACCAAGTACATGAATAAGTACTATCCATTCAACCGTACCAATGCAGCTAGAGATATGATCAACAATCACCATGATCCTGAACGAGCAGTTTAACGAGGCTTGGGATTGATTCCTAGAGCTCATCGACTAGTGTCCACATAGTGAGATATCCAAGCCTAATTTGGTCCAGAGCTTCTTTTGTGGGATGATACCGGAGCTGTAGGGGCTTTTTAACGCCTCATGTGGAGGGTCCTATTTTTCCAAGGATGAGGACCAAGTCTGGACCATCTACGAGTAGATGGTAGAAAACTACATGATGATGTCCCAGACTAGGGTCTACACTCAGGGGAAGCCCCTTCCACAGACCGTGTCCTATCAGAGGATAGAATAGGTCGATGCATGTCCTTCTACTTCATCAGCAGCAGCAACACATGCCGAGTCATCAACCGTTGACATGGGGATCACCAACGAGAAGTTGGACTGCATCGAGATCATCGAGAAGAAGTCGTGCTAGGGCCTCACGTAGATTGACCAATTGGCATAGACATTGAGTGACCTGAAGACTCAGATCATGTGTCTCTAGGAGGCACAGACGGCTCCATAGCCCCATCTTAGGTCATGGACAATCCCAGCAGTAGCATCTCCACCCAGCTATCTTCCCAGTACCACCAGGTCCACTACATTCAGGCAGAGTCATTCTAGCCGCTGCAACACTACTCCAAGCCACCTCCATCTTAGGACACTCAGATGGTGGTCTACCAGTTGGATCAGCCCCTGACAGTTCTTCCCATTCACCTTACGAGAAGGGGCCAATGATGCATGTCAATGGGATATGGTACGATCAGTATCAGCAGCATCCCAGGATCCATTGTGATCATCCTAGTTCTACCGGATGCACCTCATCCCAACATCAACCTCTAGCACAGGGCAGTAAGAGCAGCCAGCAGCAACAGCCCCATCACTCCCAACCATCCTAGTAGTACCAACAAGGTTCTCATCTCTACCATCAGGGATAGCACCAGAGGCAGCAACAACAGCCTCAGCAGTTCTCTCAGCCTCCCCCTCACTACCAACAGCCTCATTTCCAACGAGGCAACCAGTCTAGTTCTCAAAGACCCGTCCATGAGAACCCATCCCTTGGCGTCCTCTCCCTCCTACTTTCAGATAAGCAACCATCCTTCCGGCGAGAGATGGACGAGTTCCGGCAGGAGATGAGAGAAATCATCAAGGGTAAAGCTATCATACCCACTCACATTGAACTGAACACGAACAATCTAAAGAGAAAGTCTGAGCAGGTACTGTTTACAGATACTACTACTCCTTATGATTTTTTGGATGATATATCCTCCTATGTGTTTGATGCTAATTTTGTGACACTTAGGAGTGGTGGGATGCCAGTCAGCGGCGACTCGTCTGAGCGACGACAACATGGAGATTAAGGAGCAGCAGACGAGGAGGATAGCGGTGTTGATGCCACTTGTGATGATGACGACGTTGGCACTGAAGCCACAAAGGATGTAGATCCAGCCAATGGTATTGAGGCCGTCGTGGTGGTACTGATGCCACCATTCTTCTAGTTGCTGAGCCAGAACGTGGTACTAATGCCGTGAAGACAGATGACGTGAGTGGTGTTGATGCCACCATTTCTACTTCAGATGTGTTACCTTCTGTTGTATTTCTAGACAATCCAAGAAAAACTCTAAAAAAAGTAAAAATAGAAAAGACTAAAAATATGAATAAAGGAAAGGTTTCTGCATCTTCTTCGAGTCCATATGTGCTGAATGCTGATGATTGTATGGATTCTATCCCTTTACATACACAGAAGCCTATTCCTGACCCTCTTTCTGGAGAGGGTCCAGCTATCCCCTTCCCTCAAGAACTCTACTTAGTAAAGAAGAATAAAATAGAAAATCCAAAAAAGGAGACATCAGTTGGAGTCCAGCCAGCAGATGATCGATAGATTCCAGATTCAGTTGACTCTATAGGAGGCAATAGGATACATCACTCTCTTCCAGAAGAATTTGAGAGAGAAGATCATCATCTGCAGGAAGAGAAGGAACCACAATGCAGAGATCTATGTGCTCACTCGTGCCACCTACTTTGCCATTTAGAACCGATTGACAGCCGAGAGGCCAGATGCAGGAGACCCATATATCAGATGCTACATCCATGAGCAGCGGTTCGATCAGACTCTATTACACATCGGCTCTTCCATCAACCTTCTTCCGACAGCCCTACTCGACCGATTTGAGTTTGGCCCTCTTTGACAGAGCAGGACAGTCCTTTAGTTTGCTGATATATATGTCAAGAGGCCGAAGGGGTTGTTGATGGACGTGGTCATCACAATTCATGGCCTGAAAACCCCATGGACTTTGTTGTACTGGACATGGAGATCCCTGAGTCTGTGATAGATACCCCCATTATTCTAGGATGCCTGTTCTTGGCTATAGCAAAGGCAATGTCCGATCATGATAGCGGGAAGGTATACTTTCGCATCGAGGGCGAGAGTGTACAAATAGAGAGGAATGAGGAGACCAGAGCTAGAGATTAGGCCTACTCCGAACAGTCAAGTGACATAGAGCAGATGACAGATGCAGAGCAAGACGTCCACCAAGAGTGTGACTATGTGATTACAGATTACGAGGCAGTTTGGTCAGATCCAATATCATGAGCTCTCGTTGCACCTTCATACACTAAAGATTTATAGATTCCAGCAGATGAGAGTTCGGAGAGCACACTCTTAGCAGAGGACATATTTGAGGCTGATGGTCGTGGTCCAGATAACGAAGCAGAGTTTATATCTTGTTATTCTTATTCAGATCCCTCGAATTCAGACATTGGTTGGGATGATTTTGATGATTATATGCCATGTCCGATTCCAACAGAGCCGACAGCTAGGGTTGAGATTGAGCCAGCACATATTACAGAGATACCAACAGGGTTGTTTTCGCCATATTTTCATGTACATCAAGAGTTCTCCCATGCAGATCTGGTTTCCTTCACTCAAACATTTCAGAAGCCAGATTTTCCAGCTTCCAGTTGCCGGGAGTTGAAGACCTTGCTGCAGTCAATGAAGTACAGATTCCTTGCAGGTGATCCAGAGATGTATCTAGGCATTATCTCAGCGGATTTGACTGGAGAGCAAGAATCTCGTTTGATGGAGGTTCTCGAAATAAACCGAAAGGCAATTGGATGGAGTGTGGCTGATTTACAGGAGATAGGTCTGGCCTTGTGCTCCCACCATATTTATCTCGAAGAGGACGCCAAGCCATCGTGTGAGTTGCAGCGACGGCTGAAACCGAATCATCGAGATGTGGTTATGAAGGAGATATCAAAATGGTGGAGCGTCAATTTTATCTATCCCATCTCTGACTCCAAGTGGGTTAGTCCATTACATGTGGTACCCAAGAAGATAGGTATCACTACAGTTGTGAGTGAGTCTGGAGAGGAGATCGCTACCTAGTTACCCACTTTTTGGAGGGTCTGTGTGAACTACAGATGATTGAATCATGCCACCAAGAAGAATAATTTCCCACAAACATTTTTGTTCAGATTATCGAGAGGCTAGCTGGGAAGAGTCACTACTATTTTCTTAATGGGTACTTCAGTTATAACTAGGTGGCCATAGTGCTCGAAGACCAGTAGAAAATGACATTCACCTGTCCGGTTGGGGCATATGCTTTTAGACGGATGCCCTTTGGTTTATGTAATTACCGGCTACATTCCAAAGGTGCATGTTGTCCATCTTCTCGGACATGGTGGGTGACTGTTTATAGGTCTTCATGGATGATTTCTCGGTCTACGATAATGGGTTTGATGCTTGTCTTGACTGCCTAGACCACGTACTTCAGCGTTATATCGAGGTCCATCTCGTATTATCGTGGGAGAAGAGCCACTTCAAGGTGACTCAGGGGACGGTGCTTGTCTATATCATCTCCAACAGGGCATGGAGGTCGATCGAACAAAGGTGAATATCATCAGGAAACTTAGACTACCATCCAACTTGCAACACTTGCGGTCTTTTCTAGGGCATGCCGGTTTTTACCTATGATTCATTCAGGATTTCAGTCGTATTGCTCGATCGCTCACAGATTTACGGATGAAAGACACCGAGTTCATTGTAGATGATAAGTGTCTAGTGTTAGGCTCCTATCCTTCAGCCACCCGATTGGTCTCTCCCATTCAAGATCATGACAAATGCTTCTGATTTCTCCATAGATGTTGTGCTAGGATAGAGGAGGGATGGATTACCTTATGCCATTCACTATGCTAGTCAGACTTTGGATTCCTCATAGCAGAACTACACTATTACAGAGAAGGAGATGCTAGCGCTAGTCTTTGCTTTGGGCAAATTCAGATCTTATATTCTTGGATCTCGAGTGACTATTTTTGCAGATCATACTGTCATCCGGTACCTCATGGCAAAGAAGGATGCGAAAGCCAGATAGACCATATGGATCCTTCTGATCCAGGAGTTTGACATTGAGATTAAGTATAAGCCTAGAGTCAAGAATGTGGTGGGCGGATCACCTCTCTCTTTTAAAGAACCTTGAGGATTCAGAGCAAATGGCACCTATTACAGATACCTTCCCAGATGAGGCAATCCTCCTATCGCCTAGCTTCCATGGTACACTGAAATTGTGAACTATCTTATCGCCAAGAAAGTTCCATAAGGTTGTCCTAGGTAGCGACTTGAGACTTTCCTTATAAAGGCCAAGTCGTACCATTAGGAGGACCCCATCCTTTATAATGAAGGAGGGGATAGCGTCTGGCGTTGATGCATTCCTTAGGAGGAGCATTACAACATCCTCACATATTCCCACAAGCTTGAGGAAGGAGGACATCATTCTGGGAGGAGGACAGCACAAAAAGTACTCCAATCCAGCCTATGGTGACCTACCCTCTTCAAGGATTCTGATGAATTCGTGAAGAGGTGTACTAACTGTCAGAGGATGGGCACTTGTGGACAGCATGATATGATGCTAATGCAGCCCATTCACTTCTGTGAGGTCTTTGATGCACGAGGCATCGATTTCTTGGGTCCATCCCCTAAGAGTCAAGGATTTGAGTACACTTGTTGTGGATTATGTGAGTCGTTGGGTTGAGGCCATCCCGCCTGAACCGCAGATGTTAAGACTGTTTGCATGTTTTTAAGGAAGAATATCATTTCACGGTTCAGGGTTCCTAGAGTACTGATATCCGACTGGAGACTCACTTTATTAACGACAAGGTAAGGGCCCTTGCTAACCTGTTCAGCATTAACCATCGAGTTGCCAATCATATCAACCTCAGACCAATGGACTTATTGAAGTATCGAATAGGGAGATCAAGACTATATTGTAGAAGGTCGTCCCCCCGGACCGAACGAATTGGTCACAGTTTTTGGACTTGGTCTTGTGGAAATATAGGTCCTCCTTCAAGAAACCTTTGGGTACATCTCCCTTTCATCATGTTTATGGTAAGTCATGCCATTTACATGTGGAGATCAAGAACAAGTCACTATGGGCAGTCACTGAGTTATTATTGGATCCCAAGAGCATAGGAGGTCAGAGGAAAGCAGAGTTGGCAACCCTAGAGGAGCTTAGAGACAGCCTTTTTGAGTAGCCTACAACACAAGGAGAAATTGAAGATATGGCATGATTCTCATATCAACCATAAGCAATTTGAGCCGAACCAGAGAGTATGGCTACTTGATGCTAGGTTGAGATTATTTCCAAGGAAGTTGCAGAGCTAATGGAAGGGACCATACTTTGCCTGAAAGGTGAACGACAACGGAAGTATTGATATATCTAAGTTGTCATCTGAATCTATATTTTGAGTTAATGGTCAGTGTCTGAATCCATACTAGATCTTGATCTGTTGATCGTTGACATTGCCCCTATTCATTTTGCATGAGATGTGGCCTTGACTCACATCATTTGCATCTCCTGCATGATTATCATCTATCTCCTGCAGTTGTATAGATCCAGTTGTCCATATCGCACATTCTTTTGTCTAACACCGCATCTTCATCTTGTGATTATGTTGTACTTAGGGTGTCCTTTATCCTAAGTATAGGGGGTTCCAGACTTGTGATCACCTATTTGATTCTTTTTACCTTTGTTCTGCTGCCTATACTTAGGGAAATTTTACCCTAAGTATAGGAGAGGTAAACCCTGTACATTCTAACCTTCGGTTTTCTCCTTTTGTACAGATTGTTATACTTAGTATTACTCGATCCTATGTATAGGGGGCCCATCGATTTCTATTCATTACATTCTTTTATTCGTTGTCGCGGTATAGCATTCTTTTCACTTCCCAAATACTCAGCACGAGTTATGTCTTTCCTTCATCGCTCTTTGATCACTCTGAGGACATCGTTCGAGCTAAGTATAGGGGGTTGTCATATATATTGTATATATACGTTCACCATAACTCGCACTTTGTGTGAGTGTGTTAATATATAAAATGGCTAAAAATTACAATTTAAAAAACCACAAAAATTTTAAAATTTTTCTTGCATATAAAATTCTTTCTTGTACATACATGTTTGCAAATAGGTTTTTGTAAAAATTATTTTTGTACAAATGTTTGAAAATTGTTTTGATTGTAAAAAGTTTGTAAATATTTGTGGTATCAAAATTATGTATATAGTACAATTTTTTTTAAAAATGTTTAGAAAATAAAAAGTTCTCAAAATTTTGTTTATAAATGTTTGTAAATATTTTGCAAAAACTTGCCCTTCTTCCTTACTTTCAAACATTTTTCATAAAATTTTGCATATTTTGAAAAATTGCACAAAAAGAGTTTTGTACATATTTGTTTGTATATTCTTCTAAATCATAGTTGACAATAAACTAGTCTAGAATTAAATTGGAATATGGAGCTTGGTTAAGACCTTAATCCACTAACTTCAGAGGAACCTTATAGATTTGGGGTTGAGACTTTCGGGTCCATTAATGACTTAATTCTTTGAGTACACTAGGATATGTTCACATGTCATCTTTGTGAGCCTAAGTAGAACACTTACCAACACACGCATGACTCTCAGAGACAATGGCTTTACTTGGACTATCACCTTACACGTAGCTCAACATGGATGAGGTGATGAGGAGGCATAATTCTTTGGCATGGGGTACCATACGAGGGTAGTACTTCTAAGCGGAACCTCTCATCTTCCTTTAGAGAGGGATGTGCATCTCAACCTAGCCTAGTCGCATTGAGGTCTAAAGATAGGAGTCAGTGGGTTGCAATAATGCTTCAAAAGAGGGATAGTCTACTGGCTCAAGAGGAAAAACTCCTTATGTGCATGATGCACCTTGTAAATATGTTGTATATATGCACAAAAAACTGTGCAAAAATGTGAAAAACTTCAAAAAAGTGGAAATGCCTGATAGAAAATAAAATACCTGCCGGAGTGTATATAGTCAATAAAGCAAAGCTTATGTATCATACCTTCTCACCTCATGAAGCTTGCAACGGGAGACTTAGCTACACTGGTTAGTCTCCCAAGGATACGGGGCTACACTGGTCACGGTCCATTCTCTTCTTTCCCCTCTTCTTGAGCCGGTTGAACTTGAACTTAAAAGGGAATACGCCGCTCCTCAAGGAAAGAGCTGCATATCACTTACACCGTACAAGGAAATATGCATAGTCATTAGAGTTTGCGTATGTAGATTTGTTCTGTCCTGGTTTATTGAGGAGTCTTGACCATAGCATTGTGGAACTTAGAGGCTGTTGAGTCTTAAACCTATTTCCAAATAGGATTCCGACAAACTAATAATCCAAAGATCTGACTTAGCTCCATACTTCAATTTAATGAAGATAAGTTTAATAATCAACTTCAATTATTTTTTTTCATTCCTTTTTATGTTTCACTTCTTTTTCAAATAAATGTTTGCTAAGGCACTAGCAAAGGTAAAATATAGAGGGGCGATGAATCCCTTATTCTCACTCTTTATTCTTTTATTTTAGCTCTTATTCTTGGCAAAACATCATGTAAATATCTATAAATATAATAACTTAGCAATCTGCATGCTTGTGTTAATATCGCATAATTGGCATGTTTTTGGCTAAATAAAAGAATAATGGAAAAGAAAAACGAATGATGTATTTAGAGTAAATACAGAGTGACCCAAACCCCAAGAGAAGGTCAAGCCTTGACCTGATCACAAAATAAAATAAGTAGAGAGAGATATGGCTCACTGTGTATTGTATATATTACCTATATTTGTATATATAATTATTTTTGACAAAATAAAATTAAATTATTATTTTTACACCTTTGTATATAATCCTATAAACAATATAAAAATAAAACAAAAATCAGAAAAAATAAAAATAAAAATAAAATCCTTCATTCCTTTAAAAAATATAGTAGTATATATTACATCCACTATTTATTACATACCTTTAAATGATTCTTTTAATAAAATAAAAATTATTTGACACTCCAAAAATTATGATGTAAATAAATAAAAAACTAAATAAGGCATTTGTGTAAAAATAATAAAAATAAAAATACTTGTACGTACTACATAGGTATATTATACATGCATATAATACTATATATTGTCTATACCTTAATTTATTTTTCATAAAAATAATTAAAAATCATAGAAAAATACTTTGAAAAATAATAAACATTTTTCATTTTATACACTTTTTTATTTTAATCTATTTGCTATTTTTTATTGATTTTTTATTTATTTTGTATATTTTAATTTTCTAATCGGTCCAGGAGGTTTCGTTGACCTTGGTCAACCCTCCCTTCTAACCGGGTGAAACCGATTTGCGCTCGCTGGGCCTTCGTCTCCCTAATTCTTCACCCGACTCAGGCCACCTCGTGCCCTGGTTTTTTGCCTCAACCTCCTCCTAGGATCCATCATCCTCGCGGATCTCTAGGAAGGTGCGGATCTTCCTAGGGTTGCGTGCATTTGCTAAATCTTTCCTGGCCCCTAGAGCATCCAATATAACCTTCTCTTCTGCCTCCTAGAAAAGTAGCTCATCCCTAACACCCCCATTCCCTGCTAGATATCTTTGTTGAAGTGACAACCAGCGGACGATCCCTTCAGGATCGTTGGGAAGCACCTAGAGACTTGTAGCTCACGTCCTGGCCGGAGCTCCACCACGTGAAGCCTCCTGGCCAACCGCAGCTTGGTTGAGGCCATGACCCGACCGCCCACCTTCACCTGACCTTGCTAAGCACTCAGTAGCTTTAGGTACCGCTAAAATCCATTGAATTTCTCTTTCCGATTAATATTTTCATTTCATCTCCGTCGACGTTCACTCATTCTGACCCACTCGTCGGAGCCCCGTTCTGTACATCTATTCGCTCTGATCTACACTACATCTCACTCCACACCCTCTCACGCATTCCAACCATCTCTCAGACCTCCTTCTCACGCCTTCACCAGAGGTCGATAACCATTCACTATCGCTTCCTTTACCATTTGAAGCAATAACCAAGGCCGGAGCGTAGCCCCAAGCCCCCTCTTCCCCTTGCAAGTCTACAAGAGTGTCTGGGATCATTTTGTAGCCTATGTTGCTAAGGCAAAGTAGCTCAAGGAGGAGCTTCACCATCGTACCCATCCGACCATCGTCACCTCCATCAAAGCCATCCATCGGAAGCGGAGCACCCTCGCGACACTGTAGGACCCTTTGGTGACCTCATCGGAATAGTGGACCGCGTGCATTAGCCGATTGAAAGTCGCCCAAGTGGTTGTTCTTCCAGACCCTCCTGCTGTCATTGGATGCCCACTCCTCTGCCAGATTCCATGACGATCATCCGACAGAGCAGCTTTTGGGGCCGTTAGATCAGACCTTCTGGATAATCTGACATGCACGTATCCGACATATCAGAGCCATCAAATCAGCGTGGAAGAGATGATCAGCACCATCAGGGTCCAATGCGCTACGCACATGACCCAAGGGGTATATTTCCATCTTATCCTTGCATGTCCCGCTTTTTAGCTTGTCTAGTAAATAAAAATTATGGTTAAGTACTTTTGCAGTTTGGACCTTGTGTTTTTGATGTATGCACTTTAGTGTTTTCTATCTGAACTCACGTGTTGTCCCATGTAACTTTTGGGTTATTTGTGCTTTTAGCCTAGACTTTTTTGTTTGTTATGAATTGAATGGCATGTTTTTGATATTTGCACTTATACCCATGTGAGACTAGACCATGTGTTGTGTGTGTGATTGCTTGGACTTTTTGCAACTTCGGCTCCTATACTTGTAACTGTGTTATTGCTTGGCCCATAAGTTTATTTTAATTGCAAATAGGTCCCTGTAAACTATGCTTAATTACTTCTTGTATTCTGAACTTAATAAATAGCATTTTAATTTGAAATATCACCTAAAAATTACCTCTAACTCATGTTGGAGTGTAATATTTAGTGTGATTTTATTGGATTACTTTCTTTGCATTTATTAATTTTAAAAATTCGAAAATCTATAAAAAGTGTCCAGTCTATCTTTAAAAATCCATAAAAATTCGAAAATTGTCTCAAAATTCCAAAAAAATCATGTTAGTGTGTTTTTTGTGTGTTTTATCTACTATAGCAATTTTGTTTTAAAATCCCTTATAAAAACTCTAAAAATATCAAAACGCCTAAAATCATATAAAATTCAAGAAAAATCCAAAAATTCTCATTTCAATCCTATTTGTAGATTTTTACTTATATTTTATTATAAAATTATGAACTAAGATTTTAGGGCATTTTAGTTTAATCCTGGTTGTGCATTGTTTACATTTTTAGTCATTGTTAGATTTTTATAAATTTACAAAAACATTTTAAAATTTCCAGAAAATTACCAAATTCACTTTAAAATCTCAAAAATCCAAAAATATTTTTATTTAATTTTCTGAGCATTTATTATCTTAAAGAAAAATACAAAAAGCTTGTTGTGTTGCCTTGTTTCCTTATTTGTTGATTTTGTATCCTTATAAAAAGGTAAAAAAATTTTGTAAAATTAAAAACAACTAAAAAATTATTTTATGTCATTGTCTGAAATTTTAATTACTTGGTTTTCTTGTGCTCCTTGTGTTCGACCCCGGTTGCTATACCAGGTAAAATAAATAGCGAACTGCTTACATATGCCTGATTGTTTTTGATCTGTTTGAGAGGTTTATTTTTTCTTGATTGAGCTTGGCTTGTAGATTGGGTTGCAATAACCTTGATATTTCTTGAAAAGTAACCCTAGTTGAGAGGTCGCTCATCACCCACCATGTCTGAGAAGATAGAAAGCATGCATCTTTGGAATGTAACCGGGGCTTACATAAACTAAAGGGCATCTGTCTAAAAGCATTGATGAGCCAAAAAAACCAAGAGACTAAGGGAGATAAATATCACTGGTCGTTGCGACCTCAATCCCTCGAATCGGACTCAACAAGAAAAATAGACTACCAAAATGGAATAATCAGTCAAAAAGCCGAATAGCGATCTCATTATTTCTTTAACCTGGTATAGTGACCAGGGTCGAACTCAAGGAGCACAGATTGGCCAAAAAGGCCTACGAAGTAGTCAGAAAATCAAATAAAATAAAGAAGATATTTTTGGTGGATTTTATGGATTTTTAAATTTTTTATAATTTTTAATTATGAAGAAAATGTGGAAAAAGGCAAAAAGAGCTCAATCAACAATTTATTTAACAACACAAATCAAGCCAAAAAATTAAAATAAAAATATTTTTAGGTTTTATAAATTCTTAAGTGTTTTTGGTAATTTTCTCATATTTTTATAATTTTTTCGTTTATAAAAATGAAATAAGGCAAAAATTGGAAATCAATGTGCATCCAGATTTGAAAGACTATTCAAAAATATGAAATAACCTCTAAAAATCTGGAGACATTTTTTATGAAAAACTACAAATAAAAACTAAACTACAAGAAAAGAAATGCCATTTTTTTTGAATTTTATAGAATTTTTAATGATTTTATAAGGTTTTTAGGGTTTTGTAATTTTTAAGGGTTTTATAAGTCAAAATCAAATGAAATTTAGACATAAGCAAAAAGATACAAAAACTAACAGACCTTAATTTTTTTAGAATTTTTGAAGGGTTTTTTATATTTTTAGTTGATTTTATAATTCAAACAATAACAAAAATGAAGGTTTTTGAATTTTTAAAAATAGAAAAACAAAACAAAATGTACCAAAAAATTACTGAATAGTGGTAGGGGCCACGTATCCAAATTTCAGCAAATTTGGAGTTGATTTGATATTTTATTCAACCAATAGAAAGGGCACAGCACACATGGACCTAATAGCAAGAAAAACAAGTTTCAGGGGCTAAAATGGAACACGTACAAAAACTGTAGGGGGTCAACTGTAAATTTCACGCTAAATTCAACACATGCTAAAATACATCACGCACATGGGTATATTTGTAAATACCAAAATAAAACTTCAATCCGTTACAGTCAACAAACCCAGCCCATACATGCAATTTTTCCAAAACATCACATGTCGAAGCACGTGCGTCACAACTGGGGGGACTAAAATGCAAATACTAAAACTACCAAGTCCAAAGTATGATTATTCCAAAATAAAAACAACTAAAACTAATAATTATATGACTAAACTATAAATGCTAAAGGAAGGGGTGCCTAAGTGATATTTACCCCCTTTTATTTAAGACCCAACGGCTCGCAGGGGGTTCTCTTCATATCTGACGACTGAGATGCGTGGTACCCCTTCGGTGATGGATGCTCCAGATGAGCTCCTCAGATGATCGGACGGCTAACAACTCTCCAAAGATGAACGACTCGATGTAGACCTGGAGGAGGAGACTCGGTCGGACGATGGAGGAGGATCCTCGAAGAACAGTTCACCAACGACTTTCGCCGGGCCAATGTGCGCGCTAGGGACCTCCTATGGTGCTGCTGAGATGGGCGAATCGGAGCTGAAGGTGGTCCGCAGCTGGTGAGGGTCTCCGATGAATAAGGGCAGGAGCGTCGGAGGAGCTCCAACGATGAAGGGGACCCGGGGGTCCTGTTCCTAAGTAATAGAGCCTCCAGATGAGGCTCTTAACCTTGGTACCTGCATAGGAAGCAAGAGGGGTCGAGGGCAAACTGCCTCGACCCGGTGAAGGGAGAAATGGGTGAACGAGGGAGTTGGGGAGTGGTCCTCCGACGAGCGGCGGCAGAGGAGAACCTAAGTCCAGGTTTCGGGGTGAACCAAGATGATCGGAGGGTTGAAGAAGGTGCGGAGGAGTCTCGTAAATGTGAAGGGATGGTCGGGACACAAAATGGGTGGACGGAGCGTCGGGAAATGGTCGGCGAAGGGCGGCGGTCGGAAAAGTGAAAATCAAAATCTAAGGCTACCTACTGAAGATCTAAGCTACCTGACGGGTGTAGACATCTGTGCTGGTGGTCGGAGACCTCTAGGGGTCATGGCCTCAATGGGGCGACACGTCTAGAGGCTGAGCTCGCCAGTGGCAGAGCACGACAAAGATTCGTCGGATTAGAGGTTCCCGGCCGCTCGTCCCTCACTGCAACTCTCTCTCACGTAAGCTATCACTCAGGCGAAGAGGAGGAGTTCATCGGAGGTGAGGGGGAAGGCCAAAGATAAGGAGGAAGGCGGCTGGAGCTGAAGTTATATAGTGGGAAAGATCCGAGAAGACGGGAATGTAGCATGCAGATCGATGCTTGGAGCCCTAATGGAATGATCGGGTGAGGATCATGGATCATGGAGCAACAATCGGAGCCCGAGGTTTGGACAAATGGAAGGCGAATCACATCAGGAAAATATGGAGAAATCCGGTCAAAGACGGGGTCCGCGAAGGAAGTGGTCCAGGGGGGAGTTGACCGGGGGTCAACATCCCCTGTGGACCAATGAGAAAATTCCAGTCCTGAAATTATTTGAAAATTCAAAATAAAATAGAAAAATATTTTATTTCAAAATATTTACAAAATAAAAAATGTTTATTATTTTTCAATTTATTTTTTATGATTATTATTTATTTTTTAAAAAAATAAATTAGGTATATACATTATATAATTTTATATACATGTATAAAATACCTATGTATTTTATATTTTTATTTTTATTATTTTGTTTTTGTATAATTATCCCAATTTTATATTTTATTTATTTACAAAAAAAATTTAGGATATAAAATAATTTTTATTTACTTTTTATTGTTTATTTACAAGGTTAAAATAAATACGTCTTTTATTCTTGTATACATGGTATATGTACAATGAAGAGAGAGAATTTATTTTCTTTTTGTTTTATTTAATTTGTATGATTTTTATTTTTTTTTATAAATATATACAAATTAATAAAAACCCATTTTTATTTTTGTTTTATAAAAATAAAATAAAATAAATACATGAAGGAGTATGTACATGTTGAATGGCCCTATCTCTCTCTACTTGATTTCTTTTGCGGTCAGGCCAATGCTTAGCCCTCCCTTGGGTTCGAGTCACTCGATATTCTAAATATCTCCTTCTTTTTCTTTCTTATTTATTCTTTTATTTTTGCACAAAAACATGATAATTATTGATATTTACACAAAGCATGCATTTTGATAATTTATTGTATTTACAAGTATCTACATGGTCTTTTGCAAAGTTTTGTTGCTAAAATAAAAGAATAAAGAGTGATGAATGAGGATTCATCACCCCCTATACTTTACTTTGCTAGTCCCTTAGCAAACACTTATTTGAAAGAGAAGTGAAAAAGAAAAGAAAAGAAAAAGAAGGGAAAAAGAATGAATCAATGCTGATTATTAAACTTGTCTTCATTAAATTAAAGTATGGAGCTTAGTCAGATCTTTGGATTATGAATGTGTCGGAACCTTATTTGGACATATGTTTAAAACTCAACAGCCTCTAAGTTCCACTAATCTATAGTTAAGACTCCTCAACAATCCAGATCAGAACAAGTCTACATACACAAACCCTGAAGACCATGAGTCTTTCCTCGTACTGTGTAAGTGAGGTATAGCTCTCCACCTCAGAAGTAGCAAAGTGACAACCCTCACCAACAAGGTAACTCTAATACCCTAGTTTGGCAACTCTTTCCTCGAGGAGTGTGTTATTCCCTTCTAACTTCAAGTTCAACCGGCTCAAGAAGAAGAGGAAGAAGAGAATGGACCACGGCCAGTGTAGCCATGTATCCTTGGGAGCTCAACCAGTGTAGCTAAGTCTCCCTACTGCAAGCTTCATAAGATGGAACATGGATAACAAGCTTTGCTTTATTACACTATATACACTCTGGTGGGATTATCATTTTCTCCCAGACCCCCACTTTTTTGGAGTTCTTCTCTTTTTGCATTTTTTTGATGTGCATATTTACAACATATCTACAAAGTGCAACATATATGCATAAGGAGTTTTTCCTCTTGAGCCAGTAGACTATCCCTCTTCTGAAGCTTTATTACAACCCACACCTCCTGTCATTAGACCTCACGGCTACCAGACCAAGTTGAGACACACATTCTTCACTATAAGAAGAAGAGAGGTTCCACCTAGAAGTACTACCCTCATATGCTTCCCCAAGTCAAAGAAGACTGCCTCCTCACCACCTCATTCGTAGAGAGATCGATGTAAAGTGCTGGTCCAAGTAAAGCCATTGTCTGTAAGAGTCATGTGTGTGTTGTTAAGTGCTCTACTTAGGCTCATCGAGATGACATATGATCATATCCTAGTGGACTCAAAGAATTAAGTCACCATGGACCTGAAAAGTCTCAACCCTACGCCCTCTAAGGTTCCTCTTAGAATTAGGTGGACTAAGATCTTAACCAAGCTCCATTTTTCAATTTAATTCCAGGCTAGTTTAAATGTCAACTATGATTCGGGAAAAACTATACAAATATTTACAAAGTTGCAATTTACAAAATTTTACAAATGTGCAAAATTTTTGAAAAATGTTTTGAAAACATGGAAGTATGCATTAATGCAAGTTTTGTAAAATATTTACACAAATTTACACAAGGTTTTTGCAAACATTTTTGTTTTTCAAAACATTTTACAAAATTTTGTACTATATACATAATTTTTGATATCAAAATATTTACAAACTGTTTACACAAAAGATTTTTACAAATATTTTTACAAAAATAGTTTTGTACAAATAGCTATGTATGTGCAAAAAGAATTTTATTTACAAGAATTTTTTTTAATTTTTATGGGTTTTTGGGTTTTAGCCATTTTTATTTATTAACACACTCACACAATGTACGAGTTATGGCTAAGGTATATATGAAATATATACGACACCCCCTATACTTAGCTCGAACGATGTCCTTGGAGTGAATCAAGAGCGATGAAGAAGACATAACTCGTGCTTAGTATAGAAAAGTGAAAAAAAAGGCTATATACAAAGATGAAATGAAATAGAAGATCTTGGGGTTTCCCCCTATACTTAGGATCAAGTAATCCTAAGTATAGCAAGCTATACACAAAGGGAAATCCGAGTGAAGAATGTACAGGGTCTACCTCCCCTATACTTAGGGATACCCTAAGTATAGGCATCAAAACAGAGGTAGAAAACGATGAAAAAGACAAATATGTACAAGATGGAAGGGCATTACTCCCCCTATACTTAAGGTGAAAGATCCTTAAGTATAGGCAACGACAGGAGTAATGAAACGGAACGAAGGGATCAACTCGGTGTTTCCACCCCCTATACTTAGGATGAGGTATATCCTAAGTATAGAAAAGATAATCCTATATGAGACATGGGGTGAAAACAAACAGGAAGAAAGAACGATAAAATCAAGATGAAACACGTATACACAAAAGGGTACAATGTTGAGGGGCCGCACAACAAGCGCAAGATTTTATGCCCCTAGCTGGGTGCAAAGGCTAGAATAAAGTTGTGTCAAGGTTCCGGACGACATCTGTAAGGCAAATGCCATACTGTCATCACAGTCTCGGTATGAGAATAGCGACGAAATCAACAAGTTAAATAAAGACACCGAGGTATGCAATCAGGCAGGTGTCTGCTACCGAGCGATGATATTGGAAGATGTGATCGGGATCCGGTAGCACAAAAGAAATCATCGGCGCAGGATCAGACTGGAGTGGAAGTGAAGATCCAAGGAAATCGAAGGTGGAGAAGGATGGATCAGTCATGGAATCCTCCACGTCAATCAGCGTCTCAAAGAGGTTTGGAAAGTCAAGATCAGGAGACTCTCTAAGAAAATCGATATCCGATGCATATAATATAGACAAATCCGATAAATCATCAAATATCTCAAGGATCGGCTCATCCTTGTGAGGGCTGTCGAGGTGAGATGACTCAGAATCGAGAGGATCAGAAGACCCGTTTCGTGATCCGACAGATCGGATACACTCTCAGGAAATGAAACCGAGTACACATCGCAAGGGGCAGTTACCCGCAGATAACCCTTAGGGAGAAATGCAAGATCATCAATGATGAGAAGATCAGAATCTATAAGGGCATCTGTGTTGTTGTCAAGCACCCACTCTGTGCACCAGAATGCCTCATCATCTGAAGTCTGTCTCTGGTCAATCTGGAAGCAGGAGAAGGTACTGGTCAACACCTTTAGCTGGTAATGTGGTTGCAACTGATCCTCGTTCTGCGACAGTGCTGATTATCATCTGGTCCTCGGAAAGTGTATCTGTCTCATCAAAATTGAGGACAAAAGGCTCGGAAATGGGACTCTCTATATAAGTCATCCCAAAGTGGCATCCCGCATCGAGCTGTGGCTGCTGGGCTGAGTCCCGATATCTGTCAGAATCCGAGAAGTATCTCTGTAAGGTAGAAGCTGAGTCATCTGGGACTGGACACTGAAAAGTATGGACTGATGACTGTGATAGTGGGCGCTCCTACGTCTCCTGGAGTATCAAAAGATCTGATATCCAAGACTCGTCAACTAAAAACTCTTGGTACTGCAACATTCTCATGTGTTGTCCCGACTATGGCATCTCGTGAAGATGGTCTCTGTGAAAGTGAACTCGAGATGGCATCAAGTAACTCAATGTCGGAACTGTGGTGTGAACTGCCATACGAGGTCACGACCAGTGCTATCTGATCGGTGGTCATCCCTCTCATGGAGATCTCAATGAGATCAGTCGGTGAAAGTCCGTGATCAGGAAATCTCCTCATGAGGTCAAGAAATCTCAGCCATGCATCATGCACTGGCTCGTGGGGGTCTGCTGAAAACTCTGTGATCAAAGACCACATCATCTCTGCTCTACGTTTGGGAAAAAATCTCTGTAGAAACTCGAACTGTAGCTCTCCCCACGTAGCGAATCTCCTTCCCAATCGTCTGTGCCATTTCATGGCTTTGCCATGAAGTGTAAAAGGGATGGTCTTCAACATCAGCTCCTCTGTAGTGATATCTGAATAAGTCTGTGTCCTGCAGAACTCCTCGAACTTGGCCAGATGAATATAAGGCTCCTCGTACACCTCTCCTGAGAATGACAGTAGTCTCTGAATAAACTCCAAATCCATAATGAATGGTCCGAATGTAGAAGCTGACTGAGCCCCCTGACCTATCTGCTCATCAACCATACTGGCATAGGAGGCATCTGATACTCACGTCTGCCTTTATGATCGCGTACGGAGTGCACTCTCGTCTCAGCAGTGAAATCGTCCGGGTCTCGCATCTGCTCAATCTGATCTCCGCGGATGTGTAGCGCAACATGCCCAGAAGAATGAAAGGGATGGGAGGGACGGAACGTGAGGTTGGTCGGAGATCTGACCTCCCTCGAAGATGGACTGGAATGATGGTTAGAAGATGGAGAAACTGCAAGAGTCGGCAAGAAGTGAGGAGGATCCATCATCCAGGGATAGAGAGGAAGAAGAAGTACAAGACTGAAGGGAGGGTGGGAGGGAGAAAGATAAATGACTGGAGGAGAAGATAGATGAGAAGGCGGAAGGGATCTGGAAACACATAAGATGAGAAAACAAACCCTCGATTCACTTACTCAACACTAAGCTGAAGACCATAAAGGTTCAGTCAATTATCTTGTCAATTTTATTTAGGTGATCAAGTAAGTCTTTCAGAGCGATTAAGCGAGCTGATGGGAATCTAATACTCCCAATAGACTGTCCCGTATAAAAGGCTGGTAGTCTGATAGGAAATCGGATATGTCTCTATCCTTGTTTGCGGGTCACTCTCTCGCTCATCCAAACCAAACAAGGAGGGGGTTACTCTCCCCAAGATAGATTTTTAAATGAGACGTCTTTCAGGGTCAAATGTGTATAACAGTCCCGATTTTATTGTTTTTGTTTTTAAAGTATTTTCAAATAAAACAATCGTCTAACAAATAATCTGATTTCCTTTTTATTCCTAAGTCCATAAAAACAGGGGGAAGAAAACGGAAAACTGATGCGCGACGAAATCAATGATGCATGCACGAGATAGAAGGTGTACCTTGCTCCAGCAGTCTACATACAATTATGATCTACGCATAAATTGAAACTAAGCTATATGGATGCAATGCGAGAACCATCCTAAACAGAAGCTCCTATTATCGTGAACCACCGGTTTATTTATCTAAGTCCAAGCGTGTTCTATAGAAACATATATTCTATTAGGGCTTTGGACCTAATGCTACCTGGCTCGACGAAATAGAAACCTAAATCTAGGGGCTCAAGCACAGAAATCCACGAATAACATAAGAAAATAAAATCGAGAAAACCAAAAACTACGGTGGGGTCCCCCGAGCACACCGGTGCTCGGCAAAACAGACCCCGAAATGTCAAGTGTCTCTGAAAGTCCTGGTCTCTGTATTATTACAATAATAATCTGAATCTGACTGAAAGTAAAACTAAGCAATCTACAACTACACTCCCGAACACTTCTGCCTAACTCCTCTCGCGCTCTCCTACGGCTCTATGTAGAAGGGAGCTGCCTCCGATCTCCGCGGTTACGTCGGCTTTCTGAAGAAAGCCGACTCGGTCGTAGGGACCTTGCAAGAAAAATAGACAGAAAATGCGTCAGTCCATAGTTATTATAATAATAAAAAGGAAAATAAAATAAAAGAAAATATATGAAAAAATGGAAATAAACAAATAAAATAAAAACAAACCAAACTAAAATAAAAAGAAAACAAAAGAAGACAAAAAAGCCACGAAAAGTCGTTTAAGAAAGAAAAGCTGCGGAAAAAGCCGCGAAACTAAAAACCGAACAAAAAGCGACTACTAAGCCATGCTCCCCAGCAACGGCGCCATTCTAATGAGCCAAAAAAATCAAGAGACTAAGGGAGATAAATATCACTGGTCGTTGCAACCTCAATCCTTTGAACCGGACTAAACAAGAAAAATAGACCATCAAAATGGAATTATCAGTTAAAAAACCGAATAGCGGTCTCGCTATTTATTTAACCTGGTATAGCGACCAGGGTCGAACACAAGGAGCACGGATTGGCCAAAAAGGCCTACGAAGTAGTCAAAAAATCAAATAAAAAAAAGAAGATATTTTTGGTGGATTTTATGGATTTTTATTTTTTTGTAATTTTTAATTATGAAGAAAATGTGGAAAAAGGCAAAAAGAACTCGATCAACAATTTATTTAACAACACAAATCAAGCCAGAAAATTATAATAAAAATATTTTTGGGTTTTATAAATTTTTAAGTGATTTTGGTAATTTTCTTAGATTTTTATATTTTTTATTGATATTATAAAAATAAAATAAGGTAAAAATTAGAAATCAATGCGCATCCAGATTTGAAAGACTATTCAAAAATATGAAATAGTCTCTAAAAATCTGGAGACAATTTTTATGAAAAACTACAAATAAAAACTAAACTACAAGAAAACAAATGGCATTTTTTGAATTTTATAGAATTTTTAATGATTTTTATAAGGTTTTTAGGGTTTTGTATTTTTAAAGGTTTTATAAGTCAACATCAAATGAAATTTAGATAGAGGTAAAAAGACGCAAAAACTAACAGACTCTATTTTTTTAGAATTTTTAAATGGTTTTTTATATTTTTAGTTGATTTTATATTTCAAACTGTAGCAAAAATGAAGGTTTTTGAATTTTTAAAAATAGAAAAACAAAACAAAAAATGTACCAAAAAATTATTAAAATTTTTACACTGTGGCAGGGGCCACGTATCCAAATTTTCAGCAAATTTGGAGTTGATTTGATATTTTATTCAACCAATAGAAAGGGCACAACACACAAGGATCTAATCGCAAGAAAAACAAGTTTCAGGGGATAAAATGAACACGTGTGAAAACTGTAGGGGGTCACTGTAAATTTCACGCTAAATTCAACACATGCTCAAATACATCACGCACAGGGGTATATCTCTCAATATCCAAAATAAAACTTCAATCCATAACAGTCAATAAACCCAGCCCATACATGCAATTTTCCCAAAACATCACGTATCGCAGCATGTGCATCACAACTGGGGGGACTAAAATGCAATTACTAAAACTACCCGGTCTAAAGTGCAATTATTCCAATGTAAAAACAACTAAAACTAATAATTACAGGACTAACCTATAAATTCTAAATGAAGAGGGGCCTAAATGATATTTCCCCCTTTATTTAAGATCCAACGGCTCATAGGGGGTCCTCTTCAAATTTGACGGCTGAGATGCGTGGTACCCCTTCGGCAATGGACGCTTTGGATAAGCTCCTCAGATGATCGGACGACTGACAACTCTCCAAAGATGAACAACTCAATGTAGACCTGGAGGAGGAGACTCGATCGGACGACAGAGGAGGATCCTCGATGAACAGTTTACCGGTGACTTTCGCCGGGCCAATGGGCACGCTGGGGACCTCCTCCGGTGCTGCTGAGATGGGCGAATCGGAGCTGAAGGTGGTCCGCAGCTGGTGTGGGTCTCCGATGAGGCCAGGAGCGTCGGAGGAGCCCCGACGATGAAGGGGACCTAGGGGTTCTGTTCCTGAGTAATCGAGCCTCCAGATGAGTCTCTTAAGCCTTGCTAACTGCACAGGAAGAAAGAGGGGTTGAGGGCAAACTGCCTCGACCCGGTGAAGGGCGAAATGGGTGAACGAGGGAGTCGGGGCGTGGTCCTCCAGCGAGAGGCGGCTGAGGAGAACCTATGTCCAGGTTCCGGGGCGAACCAGGATGATTGGATGGGTGAAGAAGGTGCGGAGGAGTCTTGTGAATATGAAGGTATGGTCGGGAGACAAAATGGGTGGACAGAGCATCGGGAAATGGTCGGCGAAGGGCGTCGGTCAGAAAAGTGAAAATCGAAATCTACGGCTACCTACTGAAGATCTGAGCTACCTAGCAGGTGTAGTCGTCTTTACTGGAGGCTGGAGACCTTCGGGGGTCATGGCCTCAATGGGGCGATGCGTCCAGAGAGTGAGCTCGCGAGCGGTGGAGCACGACGAAGATTCGCCAGATCAGAGGTTCCCGGCTGCTCGTCCCTCACTGCAACTCTCTCTCACATCAGCTGTCACTCAGGCGAAGAGGAGGAGTTCATCGGAGGCGAGGGGGAAGGCCAAAGATACAGAGGAAGGCGGCTAGAGCTGAGGTTATATAGTGGGAAATATCCGAGAAGACGGGAGTGTAGCGTGTGAATCGATGCATGGAGCCCTAATGGAATGATCGGGCGAGGATCCTGGATCATGGAGCGACAATCGGAGTCCGAGGTTTGGGCGAATGGAAGGTGGATCACGTCAGGAAAATATGGAGAAATCGGGTCGAAGATGGGGTCCGCGAAGGAAGTGGTCCAGGGGGGGAGTTGACCGGGGATCAACATCCCCCGTGGACCAATGAGACAATTCCAACCCTGAAATTATTTGAAAATTCAAAATAAAATAGAAAAAGATTTTATTTCAAAATATTTACAAAATAAAAAATGTTTATTATTTTTCAACTTATTTTATAATGATTTTTATTTATTTTTTTTGTAAAATAAATTAGGTATATACATTATATTATTTTATATACTGATATAAAATACCTATGTAATTTATATTTTTATTTTTATTATTTTTTTGTACAATTATCCCAATTTTACATTTTATTTATTTACAACATAAAATTTAGGATATAAAATAATTTTTATTTACTTTTTATTATTTATTTACAAGGGTAAAATAAATAGGTCTTTTATTCTTATATACATGGTATATGTACAATGAAAAGAGAGAATTTATTTTCTTTTTGTTTTTATTTATTTTTTCTGATTTTTATTTTATTTTTATAAATATATACAAATTAAAAAAACCCATTTTTTTGTTTTATAAAAATAAAATAAAATAAATACAAGAAGGAGTATGTACATGATGAATGGCCCTATCTCTCTCTCTACTTGGTTTCTTTTGCGGTCAGGCCAATGCTTGGCCCTCCCTTCAGTTCGGGTCACTTGATATTTATTCTAAATATCTCCTTCTTTTTCTTTCTTCTTTATTCTTTTATTTTTACACAAAAACATGCTAATTATTGATATTTACAGAAAGCATGCATTTTGATAATTTATTGTATTTACAAGTATCTACATGGTATTTTGCAAAGTTTTGTAGCTAAATTAAAAGAATAAAGAGTGATGAATGAGGATTCATCAAGCATACATTCTGAATGGACAGGTGAACATCGTTTTCTCCTGGTCTTCGGGTGCTATGGCTACCTGATTGTACCCTGAGTACCCATCAAGGGCTCGATAATATGATCAATAATGGTAGCAAGAAATGATCCGTCTTGGTGGCCTAATTCAATCGTTTGTAGTCCACACAGACCCTCCAAGAAGTCAGTACTCGGGTAGCTATCTCCTCTCCATACTCTCTCACAACTGTGGTGATACCCGTTTTCTTGGGTATCACATGCAATGGACTAATCCATTTGGAGTCAGAGATGACGTAGATAAAATTAACACTCTGTCGCTTAGATATTTCCTTCATGACTACAACTCGAAGATTTGGGTTTAGCCGTCGCTGGAACTCACGCGATGTCTTGGCATCATCTTCAAGATAAATGTGGTGGGACCACATGGCTGGACCTATCCCCTGAAGATCAGCTACACTCCATCCAATTGCCTTGTGGTTACTTTCAAGAACCTCCATCAAATGAGATTCTTGGTCTTCAATCAAATCAACTGAGATAATGATTGGAAACATATCTGGCTCACCCACAAGGAATCTATACTTTATACTCTATGACAAGGCCTTCAATTCAGGACAAGTGGGAGCTGGCAAATCTGGCCTCTGAAAAGTATGCGTTAAAGCTACCAAATCTGCATGTGAGAACTCTCGCTGAATCTGTAAATATGACGAAGACGACCCTACTTATGTATCTATCAACTGTACCAACTCGCTCTCCATCATAGCTATGGGATTTGTGGACATCATACAAGGTAAATAATCATCAAAATCCGGCAAATCAAAACTAGTATTTGAGCCCAAGGGATATGAGTCTGAATCACATGAAATATAATATGCTTTGCTACCCTGATCGCAATAATTAGCCTCTAAAGTGACCTATGCCATGAATGTGCTTTCTGAACTCTCATTAGCTCTCATCTATGGCTCTGCAATCCTTGCAGGTATGATAAGAGCTCGTGAAACTGGATTTGTCCATACTTTATCATCATCGGTCATCACAAAATCACATTCCTTGTGGACGTCTAGCTCTGCATCTGTCATCTGCTTTCATTCGGTGGTCGGCTATGAGCAAGTTGGGTCTCTGGCTCTGATATCCTTGATCGTCTCTATTTGTATACTCTCACCCTCGACGCGAAAGGATACTTTCCTATTATTAGGATCTGATATCGCCTTGGTCGTGGCCAAGAACGGTCGTCCTTGAATGATGGGGGTGTCGGTCACAGATTTGGGGATCTCCATGTCCAACAAAATGAAGTCCAAGGGGAATTTAAAGCCCTGAATTGTGATGACAACATACTTTAATAACCCCTTCGGACTCTTAACAGATTGACTTGCAAACTGAAGGATTGTCCTTCTCTGTTTAAGAGGGACAAACTCGAAACAATCAAGTAAGGCAGCCAGGAGGAGGTTAATCTTAGAACCATTGTCTAATAGAGTGTGATCGAACCGCTGCTCATCAATATGGCATTTGACATAGGGAGCTTCTGCATCGGGTCTCTTGGCTGGCAATCGATTCTGGATGGTGAAGCAAGTGGCACAGGTGATCACATGGATCTCTACATTGTGGTTCATCTTCTTCCTGTGAATGGTGTCCTCTCTCTCAGGTTCTTTTTTAATAGAGGGATGTGCTCAAGTGCCTATTGAAGAGTCAGCTGAATCTGAAATATGTCTATCATCTACTCGTTGAACTCTAATTGGTGCCTCTTTTTGGAATTTTCTATTTTGGCTCCTATCCTAAGCGGAGTGCTTGAGGAAAGGGAATAGAAGGACCCTCTCCTGAAGGACGAGGGTCAGGAGTAGGTTTCTGTTCATTAATTAGACTAGAATCTATACAAAGATCATCAAACACAATAGATGGACTCATAGGAGATACATAAACCTTTCCTTTATTCATATTTTTTATTTTTGAAGCTTTTTATTTTTTTTTGTATTTTTACAGATATATCCTCAAGTACAAGAGATGTCAACACAACTATGTGATTCTTGGTGGCATCAGTACCATCGACAACATCTGAACTTGCGGTATCAACACCGCGCTCTGGCCGATCAACTGGTAAATTGATGGCTTCAACACCACCATCTGCAACTAGAATCTCGACGGCCTCAGTACTATCATCTAGATCAACATCCTTGGTGGGTTCAGTGGGTTCAGTACCATCGTCATCATCGTCATGTGTGGTGGCATCAGTACCACTCTTGACTTTGTCTGGCACCCTAGAATCTACATCAGGGTGTCACCTAGATGAGTCACAACTGGCTAGCTTCCTACCGCTCCTAAGTGTCACAAAATCAACATCAAATATTAAAAATGTATCATCCAAAATATCACTAGGATAGGTGATCTCTGTAGACTGTACCTGCTCAGATTTTCTCTTCAGATTGTTCGGGTTAGGTTCAATATTAGTAGGTATGGCGGCCTTGCCCTTTATTATCTCCATCATTTCCTATCGAAACTCATCCATCTCTTGCTGGAAGGTAGCCTGCCGATATGTCAACATGCATGCGAGATCATCTAGGGTTGGGTTCTTATACTTGTGTGGATGAGAATCGGATGGGTTGCTATTAGAAATGCAAGCCCGCGACGAGCCATTTTGCAATAAATGTTATTGCGAATATCATTCCCTGATCTGAAATGAAGAAAAATTAGTTTGCATAAATTAGGGTTATGTACCATGGCCATCTTAATAATCATACAGTTGTTGATTCAGTTATTGAATCATAGAGGCTAGTGATTTGATGAACATCTAAATAATTAGATTGAGGACTCATCAAGCACCGTCATGTGATTGTTAAGAGAGGATCTCCAGCCAGAAAAGGAGATGGCAATCCTTTCTCTAAAGGCTGATAACTAATAGACCTCTTGATATAGGTCCTATGCATAGGAATAGAGATTCGCAGGTGTTAGATAAGTTATGTAAAAGAATTGACTGAATGAGATCAAGATAACTAAAGTCCTATGTCGTATGTTGTCATAATATAGGCACGCATCCTCTGACCAGAGACATATGAGTTACTATATGTCTGAGTATGTATATTTGGTAGACCAAAAGGTTGATGACCTAATCAAGGTTTATACACCAGTGCGCTGGTGTGCATGCAAGGGCGTATGAGTAATACAATCTCTCAAAGGGATCATACGCGTTCATTACTAAATCGGAAAACATGAGCTCACTCATGAGATATTGGGAAAATCAAATTCCGTGCATGGTCGTCTCTCTTTTTGGAAGCTTGACTGAATTTGTAGGTTTATATGCTTTTGGAAAAGTATAAGATCAACACCTGGATATGATATATGCTTTTGGAAAGTATATGATCGATACCAACTCCCAATAGTCAAATGAGAAAGTTAATGATAAATCCCTGAAGTAGATAATGTAAAATTGATCTTATACTTTGGGATTATTCTAGGTCTTCCAGTATGCAGGATGTACATGTATTACAAATACCTGAGGGTGATGTGATCATAAACGATTGTATAACCATGACGATTCCATTCCTAGGCAGTCACGAAATGGGTCTCGATTTTAGTGACTCCTCTCACTAGAAAAGTAATCTGATCTTGATCCAAATGTTGGACATTGATCTGAATGTGATTCAGATGCAATGAGAATATTATATTAGGGATCTTGATTTAATCAAGCATCTATGGGAGGTCCTCAAGATCTCGATTTGAGATGTGATCTCAATATCCAAGTCACTATATATGGAACAATACAATCACTCTATCCTTATCTCCTAGTATCCGTGGAGAAAGCGCATTATCCTTGAAAGAGTTCTGGATATTTCATTGTTGATATGTATCCGAGCATTTTGAAAATTGATAATTAAATGAGATTTAATTATCATGAATAATATGAATTTGATTAATTTTATAAGGAGAATTATCTAATAATTAAATGTGATTTATTTATCAAAGATGTGAATAATGTGAATGTGATTCATATTATTTGGGCTCGTAAGAATAGAGATCCAAGATGATTAAATGTGAATTAATTATCATGGATATGAATAATGTGGGTAGCACTATCCAAATTAATCATATATATTATAAATGTGATTTATAATATATAAGAGAGAGCTATTTATGATTTATATTTGTTGATTAATTATTTATGTAAATTGGATTTACATTAGATAATTAATTGAAAATGTAAATCACATTTTATTTTGGGTTGTGAATTTAATTCACAAATTTCCAATGGCAAGATTGCAATATTCACAAAATAATTATGAATTATTTTTGTGGAATACTTTACAACAAGTGTTGTTGTAAATCTTGGAGATTTCAATGGAATAATGTAATCTCATGATATCTTATAAGATTACATGAGATGCCACCAACTCCCATATTATGGAAGGAGGCAATCTTCATTCCATAATCTCCATGATTGATTGATTTCATTTAGGATTAATTTATATTGATTTTTCAATATATATTTATTCTAAATTAAATTAATTATTTTTGTCTTTTTACAGCAAAATCTTGGCCATTGAAAGAAACAGAAATCCATTTCATCCATTGATTTTATGTAGTCCATGGATTATGATCCATAGACTCCCAAAATATTATAAATAGAAGGGCACCCCTTGCTCTTCAAAGTTACAACACACACAAGTTGTGAACAACAACTCTCTCTCTCATTCTCTACACATCCTCCCTCTCTCTCTCTCTCAACATGTGGCCGTCCACATGATGACCTAGAGAAAATTGCCATCGTCGCCACGTTGTTGTGTCGTCGCTTCAACCGCTCGTGGATCTCCATATCCTTTAGTGTGCTTGCTCGTGAAGAAGACGTCGTATCTCGTGTGACGAGATCTGGAGATTCATCGCTCGTATGGATTGCGAGTAGCGCGCATTTCATCAACGCGCTCTCAAGTGTCTTCTCCGTCGGATCGGACTTGAGACAGGAGGTCTCTTCTTTAGAGACTCGATCGTAACCACTCTTCAAGAGGTAACCCTAATACTTGTTTGCGATTTAGATTAAATGATCCGAGAAGTGTTCTCAGATCATGTGGTTTCATCACATGAAAATTTTTAAATTTCGCTGCCTCGAGCAAGTAGTGAGACTAGTCGCTCCCAATGCATACGATGCGATCCTCACGCTTCCATGATGCACATAAGGATCTTACCATATCCTTCAATTGGTATCAGAGCCATAGGTTGGAGGTTTCGGATACGATCCATAAACTTAGGACGACATGGGCTCATTAGGGTTTGCAAAATTTTTATCGCATTTTATTAACACAGCACAGTTTTGTGCATATTTTCGGCTCTATTTAAATTGTTTAAACATGAAACTATCACTTGTATTATGTTGCCAATAAATAAGGAAACCGTGGGATTTGAGTTTGCGTGATTTAGAATCCGATTGCTCCAGTTATGATCATTTTAATGAACATGCATTCACTATTTCGAGGATTGCAAATCTTGACGTAATTAAAGAGTTAAGTACTGTTTTGAAACGCCTATAAATGCGTAAAAATCACCTAGGTTCTGTTGTAAATCAAATTATAAAACTTTGGAAACTTATTTTGCATGATTTACATTTAAATTTATTGAGATATGCAAATTTTAGTAAGTGAGGGTCACTGCTGGAAATTACTTTTCTAATCAAGAATCTTGTGCTTGTCATTTAATCAATTAGTGAAATTAAATGATTTAATTTCCTGGAATAATTATGAGAAATATTTATGAAATATTTGATGATGATTTTTTCCTTAAATGGCATTTCCTTCACCAATAATTGATTAGATATGATCTAGATCACAATTAGTTACATGATCTTTTTCCAACAAACAAACTTACTTGGATAATGCCGGAGAGATCATGATGTATTTTCTAATTATTAAAATTCGAAATAATACATAATTTAGATAGTATCATATTTCAATTAACAATAGAAATGTTTGTTGGATAATAATTGGATCATTGATTTAATGTGATTAGATTGATTGGAATCCAATTAAAAGTAAAACACTCTATTATGAATAAAGTTGTATTTACCTTGGAAGAATTAATAGTAATGAATATGATTCATAATGATTAATTAATTTGAACATTATACAGAGGATCACATAAGTAACATCCGTGGTATCCCATCAAGGCAACGGGTTCCGTCACCAGAGATTGTATGTAGGAGACGCCTATCCGAAGTGACAGATCTTGCATACAAGCCATTTGGATTAGGCTCTTTGCTTCTCGAAAGAGTAAGGACGTATGCGTAGTGACCCCAATATATGAGCCTCATATTATTGGGGTCATATTGGATTGTGCATAGTGAGTTGTATTCCTGTTGACGGTTGGTTTAATTAATGATAGGTCAACATCACCATAGGGATGGTGGGCCCGAGTGTTAAAGACCGAATTGGGAATGCAAGTTTTACTTGCAAGGCGGAATGCGTTCCCGCATCTTTTTATCTGAGTTACCGTTTCTCATATTATTGGGATGTGATAGATTAGAAAGGAGATCACAGATCTTGCTTGGAATATAATGGTAAATATATCTCTTACGTTGAAAGTGATTAAAGGAATGAACTTTCAATGTTTAACACTTTCAACGTAAATAAGGCAAGACAACTTTGATGTAAAAATTCCTAAATCAAAATAAAGTATATATATATATATATTTATTTATGCAAATTTGTTATTTCAGATAATCCTTCAATAATCCCACTCAATACTATACTAAATAATAACCAGTAAAATATCATGGATTGAATCCATGATCAAGATATTGTACTTGCAGTTGTACACATATTGTATGTGGTTGCAATGTGCAAGTTTCCTCATAATAATGAGAAATGACAATTAAATAGACAATAGGTCTACAACCCTAGGGTTTGTATGTCTCTATAGTTTAGATCTCTTATCTAATGTACTTTGGAAGTGACATGTTGATGATGATCATAATTGTCAAATAATCCTTATAAAATCTAAGAAAATATTTTGGCATATATATGTGCTCTCAACATTTAATCATGAATGACATGGTTCACTGCATTATGCAGAATGGTGGCTCGATAAGAGATGATGTACTCAAAATGTTTGAGTGCCTACCTGAACCTAAGTCTTTAAGAGTTAAGGTGTATGTATATATGATGAGTGTCATCATTCCACTATCTATACTCAAGTCATTCATGAAGCTTTATAATATTCATATTGTATGAATTAAATGAAGTATGTATAAATGTCGAAATACTCTTATATTAGAATCTTTTGAATTCAACATAAGAGATCCTTTGTCTTAAGCAATGGTTGTTTATAGATGAAAGGAGCATAGTGGAAGCATGGGTCGGACCCAAGTAAGAAGAAAAGTCAAAGAGCTAATTGTACTTCTGTGACTTCCATATGGCATCCAAAGAATTGGATGAATGCCAATACTGCACCAAGTCGATGTATTTATAGTATGACTATCAAGTCTATTTAGGATCCTTAGAGAAGGACCCAGATAGTGCATCTGAATAATCTATATCTACATATCATCATTGAAAAAGACTTTCTTATTGGATAAGATTGAAGTCTAATATTGTATCTTACTCTTCTAGTAACACTTGCAATCGGTTGCTTGTGTTTTAGAAGATTAGAAAATTTGATCTTAAGGTTTAATAATCAACTACATGGGAATTGATGCAATTGTTGCAATAATCTCCATTTGATATATGAACATCATGATTTCTGTGGGAGAGCCCTTAGTCTTTGAGAATGTCTCTATGACCTAGATATTAGAATACACTTATTGTTTATTTCTAAATGTTGGGAATAAACATGAATACTAGAATAGACCTATCATAAAGAGTTATGATGGATATATTTTGGATTGTACTCTGACATCTGGAGGACTCTACTAAATTAGAAGATTAATGATGGTTCATTAACATTTCTAATACTGAAAATTAAACCTTAACAAGATCAATAGGATGATGAAGATCATTTGTCAAATGATCTGACATCAAGCCTTGGACATATGTTTGTTGATGTGATCAATAGACTAGTAAGAGATGAAACTTTAGAATGTCTGAAATTTCAAATCTTACATACTTATGAATATTGTATTCAAAGTAGAAAATGTCCAAAGCACCCTTCTCTGGTAATGGTGTAAGATGTCGAGGTATTCAAGATCCCATACATATTAATGTAGGCAGATCATCTATATCAAAGTAAACATTAATGATATGTGATGTCCATTGATTATTATTTGTGATATGAAACTTCTTTACTTCACCTTAGAAACCTTTGAAATGTTCAACGATTTAACAATTTTGGTTTAAAACCAAAGTTTGAAGGAAGATGAAATGAATTTGATCTAACCTAGGTAGCTCATACCTATTAGATGAATTAAAGGAATACCTTATGAAGAAATGAATATCATTCCTATCTCACTCCTCCTGATAAACCTTAGCTCAATAGAGTTGTAGGGAGATACAATTGATCATGTGTGACATGATTTGATCAATGATGAATCTTAGAATAATTACCACTTAGTTTCAAAGTATATATATATAGAAGAGACTATGATATATATATATATATATATATATATATACTTAATAAGGTTCCATGCAAGAAAGCTGGAATCTAGCACTAGAGAGTGCTGCTTCATTAGGAAAATAAAGGATGGTATTGGATACCTAATTTATGACCTTGCAATTCTTAAAAGATCTCATCTCTAAGGATGTGATTCTTAGAGGACGACTTTCTTAAGAATCAAGATGAAAATGAAGTGAAGGAACTCATTTAATCTTGAGAATATAATGAGGCTCCTGAAATTGAAAACTAAAAGTACAATTAAAGATGAAACACTAATACCTCTTTAAATGAGCCGAGGATGGATTCCATGCATCAGTTAAGTCTAACAACGATCTGACATCATGAGATAAAGCTTCTAAAGATCATGACATGGAAAGATGGACGTTAGCGATAATGTCTAAAGTAGACTTCATAAACAAGTGTTGTATATGGAACCTTCGAGGATCCACCTATAAGGGTAAAACTTGTTAGGTGTAAATGGATCTTCAAGAGAAAGGGGTAACTTGATGAGAAGGTAGAGACCTTCAAAGCAGGTTCGTAGCCATGAGATACACAACGAAGAGAAGACATCACTTGCGATGAGACTTGCTCTTCAGTAATCATGCTTAAACCCATCAGAATATTGCTGAATTTAGCTACACAACTTGACTGTGACATCTTCAAGATGTGTGTCAAGATTGCATTCCTCTATGAATACCTCTCCAAGGATATTCACATGAAGTAACCCTAGGGCTTCATGATTGAGGAAAGCAAGGTGTGCAAGCTAAAAAACTCCATCTATGGACTCAAATAAGCTTCATATAGTTGGAACATTAGATTTGATGAAATTATAAATGTTATGATTTCAGATAGAATCTTGATGAAACGTGTGAAGCTTAGTGGGAGTGCCGGTGTTAATTGTGCTAAATGTAGATAATATCCTAATCATTTGGAATGATATAAAGATGATAATAAGTGTTCTATAGTCTCGCTATTCCATGCCTTGAGATATGATCTCAAGGATACCTCTTAGATCTTAATTCTGAAATTGTTCAGAAGGAAAGAGAAGAGGATATTGGGACCGTCACATTAGTGATACACCTTGGATAAGTTCCATTTTTCAGAAAATTCCAATAAAGGCTTCTTTTCCTTAAGATATGGCACTAACCTAGCTGAAGGGATAACACCTCAAAGAGTTGAGGAAGTGAATGCTAAAACTACTTGCCCTTGTGCATCAATTACAAGAAGATGAGTGCATGCTAAATGTGTACAAAAGACACATGTCTGCCATGTAGTGGGAGTAGTAAACTGTTATTAATTCTACCATGAAAATAAAACACTTGGTTGCAGTAATAACTATATCTTCAAAGATGACAAGATTTTTTGAGATAGTGATCTCAAAGTCTTTATCATCAAGAACTGAAGACTTTATAGATAGAGATCTAAAAGGTCTTAACTATGGATACCTTAGGAGATAGAGATCTTCAGGAATAATGGTATTCTCATAAGGATAATATAAATTACATACTGGTTATAATAATTATCGAGTTGTAGTGTCAAGGACACTAGAACTGACAATATTGAGTATTGGTTGCATAAGATGCAACATTCGTATTGGATGCGAGTACTGTTACTAGGAGATATGCAAGTGTCGTAAAAGGAGTTAGTGTATTCTCTTGAGAACAGAGTGACTGATCAACTTACCTAGCAATTTTTCTAAATAAACCATGATTGTCAGAAGAGTGTGGGTTTAAAGACTAGTCCATTAATGGCTCGTTTGGCTAGTGGGAGATTGTTGGACATGCGAGCCCACGACGAGTCATTTTGCAATAAATGTTATTGTGAATACCATTCCCTGATCTGAAAAGAAGAATAAGTAATTTTCATAATAGGTCCCTTAGTACAATTAGGGTTATGTACCATGGCCATCTTAATAATCATACAACTGTTGATTCAATTATTGAATCATAGAGGTTGGTGCTTGGATGAACATCTAAATAGTTAGATTGAGGACTCATCAAGCACAGTCAAATGATTGTTAAGAGAGGATCTCCAATCAAAAAAGGAGATGGTAATCCTTTCTCTAAAGGCTGGTATCTAACCGACCTCTTGATGTAGGTCCTATGCATAGGAATAGAGATTCAGAGGTGTTAGATAAGTTAGCTCAAAGAGTTGACTTAAGGAGATCGAGATAACTAAAGATCTATGTTGTATGCCGTCATGATATAAGCATGCATCCTATGACTGGAGACAAATGTGTTACTATATGTCTGAGTATGCACATTTGGCAGACCAATAGGTTAATGACCTAGTCAAGGTCTATACACCAACGCCCTGATGTGCATGCAAGGGCATATGAGTAATACGATCTCTCAAAGGGATCATATAGGTTCATTACTAAATCAGAAGACATGATCTCACTAATGAGATAATGGGAAATCAAATTCCGTGCACAGTCATCTCGCTTCGGAAGCTTGATTGAATTTGTAGGTTTGATATATGCTTTTGGAAAAGTATATGATCGACACCTAGATATGATATATGCTTATGGAAAGTACATAATCGATACAAACTCACAATAGTCAAATGAGAAACTTAATGATAAATCCCTGAAGTAGACAGTGTAAAATTGATCTTATACTTCGGGATTATTTTGGGTCTTCCAGTATGTAGGATGTACAGGTATAAGGAATACCTGAGGGTTATGTGATCATAAATAATTGTATAACCATGATGCTTCATTCCTAGGGAGTGATGAAACGAGTCTGGATTTCAGTGACTCCTCCCAGTAGAGAAGTAATCTGATCTTGGTCCAAATGTTGGACATTGATCTGATGGTGATTCAGATGCAATGAGAAAATTAGATTAGTCATCTTGATTTAATCAAGCATCTATGGGAGGTCCGCAAGATCTGGATTTGAGATGTGATCTTAATATCCAAGTCACTATATGTGGAGCACTACAATCACCATGTCCTTATATCCAAGTTTCCGCGGAGAAAGCGCATTATCCTTGCAAGAGTTCTGGATAATTTCATTGTTGATATATGTATCCGAGCATTGAGAAAATTGATAATCAAATAAGATTTAATGGTCATGAATAATATGAATTTGATTCATATTATAAGGAGAAGTATCTAAGATAATAAATTGTGATTTAGTTATCAAAGATGAAAATAATGTGAATGTGATTCATATTATTTGGGCACATGAGAATAGAGATCCAAGATGATTAAATGTGATTTAATTATCATGGATATGAATAATGTCGATAGCAATATCCATATTAATCATATATATTATAAATATGATTTATAATGTATAAGAGAGAGCTATTTATGATTTATATTTATTGATTAACAATTGATGTAAATTAGATTCACATTAGATAATTAATTGAAATTGTAAATCACATTTTATTATTGAGTTGTGAATTTGATTCACAAATTTCTAATGGCAAGATTGCAATATCCATAAAATAATTATGAGTTATTTCTGTAAAATAATTTAAAACAAGTGTTGTTGTAAATCTTGGAGATTTCCATGGAATAATGCAATCTCATGAGATATCATGAGATTACATGAGATTGCCACCACTCCCATATTATGGAAGGAGGCAATCTTCATTCCAAAATCTCCATGCTTGATAGATTTAATTTGGGATTAATTTGTATTAATTTTCAATATATATTTAATATATTTTTACAACAAAATCTTGGCCATTGAAAGAAACACAAATTAATCTCATCCAACTATTTTGTGTAGTCCATGGATTGTGATCCATGGACTCCTAAAATATTATAAATAGAAGGGCACCCCTTGCTCTTCAAAGTTACAACACACACAAGTTGTGAACAACAACTCTCTCTCTCTCTCTCTTATTCTCTACACATCCTCTTCTCTCTCTCTCAACATGTGGCCGTCCACATGATAACCTAGAGAAAATTGTTGTCATCACCACACCATGGTACTGCCGCTTTGACCGCTCATGGATCTTCATCTCCTTTGGTGCGCTCGATCATGGAAAAGATGTTGTATCTCATGTGATGAGATCTGGAGATTCATCGCTTGGATCATCAACATGGATTGTGAGGAGCACACGTTTCATCAACATGCTTGCAAGCGTCTCCTCCGTCGGATCGTACTTGAGACAGGAGGTCTCTTCATTTAGATACTCGATCACAACCACGCTTCAGGAGGTAACCCTAATATTTGTTTGTGGTTTAGATGAAATGATACAAGAAGTGTTCTTGGATCATGTGGTTTCATCGCATGAAAATTTTTAAATTATGTTGCCTCGAGCAACTAGTGTAACTAGTCGCTTCCGATCACATATGATGCGATCCTCACGCTTCCGTGATGCACTTAAGGATCTTACCATATCCTTCAGTTGCCTCGCAGAAAATGATGCTGGCTCTGTTGCTGGTAGTGAGAAGGAGGCTTGGAGTACTATTGATGAAGCTGTTGTTGCCTCCATTTTTGTCCCTGATACTGGGGATGAGGACTGCGTTGCTGCTACTAGTGGTGGGAGTACTGGGGCTATTGTGGTTGGTTGCCCTACCCTGCCTGTGTCGGAGGCTATTGCTGGGATGAAGTACCTCCAGTAGACCATCGCATGTTGGGGTGGTCACGACGGATCCCGAGCTGTGGTTGGTACTAGGAGTACCAGATCTCGTTGACTTCCATCAACAGCTCTTGTTGCTCATGGAGTGGTGGAGGAAGGGTTGTCAAGGGTTGATCTGAATGATACACCACCATGTGAGTTTCTGAATAACATGGTGGTAGCTGGTACTACTGGAGATGTTGGATGGTTTCTACTTGAAAGTGGTGAACCTAGTCGTATAAGGCAGAAGGATGTGATGTTCTGCTCCCTGGATCAGTCCGTGACCTGGAATGGGGCTGAGAAGCCATCTATACCTCTTGGAGGCACATGATCTGGTTCTTCAGGTCACTCAATGTTTGGTCTAGCTCATCTATCTTATTGAGTTTATCTAGGCTCTGCATTGCTTCTTCTCTATGATTTCTATCCGGTCCAACTTTTGGCTAATGATACCTATATCGGCAGCCAAAGACTCTGCTAGTGTTGTTGACGATGAAGATGTAGATGTATTGGCCTCAATGCGTGCAATCCTTTGGTAAGAAACTGCATGTGCGATAGGCTTCCAGTGAGTGTAGACGAAGATCTGGGACATTACTATGTAGTTTTCTGTCATCTCCTCACAGATGGCCCAGACCCCGATCTTCGACCTTTGAAAAGTAGGAACCTCCACACGATGCATTTACCAGCCCCTGCAGCTCAGGTATCAGCCCACAAAATAAACTCTATATGAGATTGGACTTGCTGATCTTGTGGTGGGGACACCTGTTGCTGAGCTCTCTGAAACGATCCCACGCTTCATGGAATTGTTCATTTGGGATCATAGTGAAATTGTTGATCATATCTCTGGCTACGTTGTCCGATCGAGTGGATAGTACTTGTTCAAGTACTCAGTCCAGAGCCGCTCCCAAGTAGTGATTACTTTCCCTAGGTGCTTCAGCCAGTAAGCTGCTTTGTCAAAAAAGGAGAATGGAAAGGCGATAAGTTTGATGGTGTCCTCGTCCACCAGTCTGTCGTGGATGATGGTGCATATAATATTGAACTCCTGCAGATGGAAATGGGGCTCCTCAGTGGCTATCCCATGAAAATTGGGCAGTAGCTGGATGGTTAGAGGGTGAAGATCGAAGTCACTTAGGATCTCAGGCAGCTGGATCCATATGTGGGTAAGAGTTGCACCAGGATTGTGCAACTACCTCATAGTGCATGGTGGTCTGGCTGGATCCTGTGATTCATCTTGGTGTCCTCCCTCAGCTCTTGGTATTTCTCCTTTGGCTAATCATTTTGGTTCATCTTTCCCAGCTCACATCTGTGCAATTTCCCTCCTCACTTCAGCCATAAATGCTCCTTGGTCCCTGATCTGCCTCTACATGGTCTCCAAGGAGGCTAACAACATGTTGTTGATGGCCGCTTGATCTAATACGGATGAGGGAGCTTGTGGTTGTTCATCAATCCTTCCCTCACTGCTGAACATGTTTCCGATCTCTTCAAAGGAAAAAGACCCTACCTCAGGTGCTGTCAAGTGAATGTATAACTGTGTTGGCCTCTCAGGTGGTACCTCAGGAGTGGAAGAAGGGCGGTCTAGGGGAACATGGTGGTGGTGAATTCGTATTCAGATAGTAGGCTGAGGTCCCCCAAGCTGCCCTAGATGGGAGGACATGAGTGCTGGAGAGCGGTGCTGCCAGAGGCAGCCTAAGGGACCTCCTACCCATCATCGTGATATGAGGATTTTTGAAGAGTAGATCTGGGCCGCAAGCAAGATGAGATCAAACCCCCAATTCACCAATGCAACACAATGATGACCATGAATGTTCGGTCGTTTATCTTATCATAATTTATTTTTATTGACTATCCAATCTATCAGAGAGGGTTAAGTGAGTTGTTAGGAACCTGATTCTCTTTGGAGACTGACCCGGATTCCTACGATTAGTTGCACCCACTTCCCAGCCAATATAGGTGTAAGTACGGACCATTTCTGGCTACCCGTTGCTTGAGGACCGTGCTTACGCGGTGTCCTCTAAAACATCCACTCTGCTAAGTGAATACAAACTGTTTACCAGCTACCGTAGACCCTCACTAGAGAAATAGCTAATCGTTTTTAGAACCAGTAGTCTAAAGAGAGTTCAGGTGTGGCTCTATCCTAGTGTGTGGATCATTGAACTCTTTGTAGATAAATCAGACAAGGAGGGGTTACTCTCCCCAAAACAAGAATTTTTTAGTGAAGTTTAGTTTTAGGTCAAGTTTTCTTTAGGAGGACCAGATTTTATTTGGTTATCTCTTTTTATGTATTTTTTGAATAATGCAATGACTACCGAATTTTCCGATTTCCTTTTTATTTAAATCCAATAAAATAGGGAGAGGAAAGCGGAAACGATGATGTGAAATCAAAGACAATGATGCATGCAGAGATATAGATGCATACATTGCTCTAGCACTCTACATGCAGGGTGATCCCCGCATAAATTTAAAGATAGAAATAAAACAAATCTATATAATGCACGAGGAAATCATCCTAAGATGAGTAACTTCTATTATCGAGAAGAGGCTATAGTTAATTAATCAGAGAAAAGACTTGATTCTGGTCTTAGAGGCTGATCAGTGCCCACCACAATAGGTCATGCAAGCAATGTATACGGCCTCTCTCAACACGTGGTCTCTTAACTAATTAACTTAACTTTTTCTTTATTTGACTAAGTCCAAATACTATCTATAAGAGTAGGTAGTCTATTAGGGTGTATGGACATTAGATAATTACTGAGCTCAAGTAATAAAAGTTCTAAATCTTGGGGCCGAATCCTAAGGAAATCAATTAGAAAATAAAAATAAAAAACAATAAGAAACTCGGTGAGGTCCCCTTAGTTCACCAACACTCGGCAAAACAGAACCTGAATAATAAGAGTGTCCACTTGTCCAGAGTCTAAGTGTCTAAGTCATTACATAATTTTACTGAAATAGATAACTCTATCTAAAATAACTACTCAAGCAGTCCTCTACTCCTCTTCTTATGTTGGTCCCTCCTAAGCGGCACAGGTTGTCCTCTAGGTGGTTCCTCGCACAAAAAGCAAGCATAATATGGTTAGAAATAGTTAAAATAAATAGAGACAAAAATAGACAAAAATTGAAATCAAACTACTAGTCCTGCTCGCCCCACAACAATGCCATTATGATGAATGGGAATTCATGATCGATTAATGTGGAATAAATAAATCAATTATTGCTATCATCAAGCAATCAAACTAATCAACCAGAAAATCAAACCACTATGAGATGAAACAATCAATGTAAGCGGTTCTCTACTTTTATTTACCCAGTACAGCGACTAGGGTCGAACACAAGGAGCACAATTAAAAGCCACGTAGTGTGATTTTAGGAGCAAAAATCTTTTTAGTGGTTTTTAATTTTTCTATTTTTTAATTTTCAAAATAAAGGCAATGATCTCAGGAATAAAAAGGGTCACTTACACTCTTTTTTTATTTTTCTAAAGGATAAAAAACACTCAGAAAATTGCATAAAATATTTTTGGACTTATACGTTTTATATTATTTTTGGTAATTTTTATATAATTTTTGAATGTTTTTGTAATTTTCTAAAAATCAAAAAGTGACAAAAATAATAAACAGTGCACAACCTGGAGTAATTTGCAACTTAAAAATAGCTTAAGTTCCCAAAACTCTTGGTTGAGATTTTTATGGCAGAGTTAATTATCTACATACAGAGACTAGAAATAATATTTTTCGATTTTTCTACAATTTTATATCATTTTTATAAATTTTAGAGCATTTTGCAATTTTATGGCTTTTTATAATGTATTTTTAAGCAAAATTGGTACTGGAGCTACAAGATGACAAAAGAGACCTACCCTAATTTTTGTAGAATATTTCAAGGCTTTTTAGGGGTTTTTAAATTTTCAGTAATCTAAACTGCACGCAAATCAACACCCAAAATTACCACAAAGAATGCATGCTAGTAGGAGTTATAAGTAATTTTTAGATATTTTTTAGAGTTGATTTAATATTTATTACATTAAATAAAAGACAAATAGTCAAAAATAGTTGACAGGGACATTTTTGCAAAGAAACTAAGTTCTGACCGCCTAATCATAACACATAGTAAAACTCCAGGGGCCGATTATGCAATAAATCCAGAAAGGAAATGCACAAAACATGACTCGCAGCTCATATAGGTATACGTGCAGATACTCAAAATATAAACTTCATTCCATAACAAGCAAAAGTTCAGGGTGTGATCTGCAAATATCCCAAAATACTCTTCTACGTGCACGTGACTCAGACTCGACTAGACTAAAGTGCAAATAAATAAACTAGAGGGTCCAAACTGCAAAAGTTCTTAACTAATTATTACAATTTTTAGACTGAAAAGAAATGAAATAAACTACGGGGAAAAAACAAAGTCTATCCTCAAGCATGGGCGGAGTGCATGCTCTGACGTATGGTCCTGATGAGCATCTACAAAAGGATGTGACGGTTCCGGTGTAGGCGTTGCTGTACGGCTCTAATGAGCCGTTATCTGAAGATCTGATGGCTCTGGACATAGGTAGAAGCGTGTGGTCGGATGAAGGGGGATAAATATGATCCAAGCGTTAGGAACGACAAGGATCATATCTAGGCCGATGACTCCAGATCGAGCAGTGAAAAAAGTGGCTGGAAAAACTCGACCCAGACGAACTTGGCTCGAGCGTGGAGGGAGATCCCCAGCTCCGACGATGTCTCTAAAGTGTCCAACAGCTTCTTGAATGCAACACGTCGAGTGACTGGCTCAAATGAAGGGATGGACGGTCGAATGGTCAGCACAATGAACCTTTGCCTAAGCATCTGGGGTTTGGAATGGTTCTCCTCGCATGTTTTAACCTGCAGTTGACTCCAGGGTCAAAGATCAAGCTTTGGCTACAGTTTATTTAGGTGGAAAAGGAAAGAAGCAGAAGGGGGATGCGAAAGTGGCCTCCGACGTTCATGAGAGAAGAGGTCAATCCTAATCTTGCTCCGGTGAATGAGATTTGGGGTGGTCAGGATGCGTAAGGGGATGGGGGATGAGTCGGTGGATCGATCTGTCGGTGGGATGTGAGTGAAGGGGCTCCGACCAACTAGCCGGAGCTGGTGAACTGCGACAGAGACGATTTGTTAAATCGAAGTGAAACAAGAAATGAAAGCAAGGAATGGGGGTACCTGGAGATTCTGAAAGACTCAACGGCAGGTGAAGGAGGCTTCTCGCGGCAACGCTCTGACCACACGATGAGCTTCACTCAACGGACCACCAAACAAGGCTCCAAAGGATGCTCAAGGATCCTGTCACTCAGTTGGAGGTGGCTAGGGGGCAAGAAGGTGGCGAGGAACAAGCTATTGTGGATGGGAGGCAGAAGAGATAATTTATAGGAGAAGGTTAGGGTACAGAAAGATCAGAAGATTTAGCGAAACCCTAGCGCGATCCGGTTGCGCCTAGGGATCCGCGAGGATCAACGATCATAGGAGCATAATTGGGCGCATGAATTGATGCAAATGGATGTCAGACCTGATCAGGAGAAAGGGGAGAAGAAGCTTCGGTGAAGTAGGTTGTCGGGTCGGGTCAGCTGGGAGAGATGGTTGACCAAGGTCAACAACTGACGTGGACCAATCAGAAATCAGGATTTTCAAAATAAAAGAATATTAAATATAAAATAGTAAACAGTTCTAAAATAAAATATGAATCAAATGAAAAATGTTTATTATTTTGCAAATAACTTTTCTGTGATTTTTACTTATTTTTTATGAAAAATATGGGTCTATATACAATATAATGTAGTATATACATGAATAATATACCTATGTATTATATACATGTAATTTTTTTATTATTTTTATAAAAAGATATATTGATTTATATTTTATTTATTTAAAATAATTTCAGGTATATAAAAAGATTTTTATTTGATTTTTATGGTTTGAATAAAGGTATTAAATAAATAAGCAATGTATACAATATACACATATGTGGATTTTGTACAAAGAATTGTGGATTTTGTCTTTATTTTGTTGGTGTTTTCTGATTTTTATTTTATTTTTATTTTATTCTTAGGACTATATGCTAGTGTTCAAAATAATATGCTATTCACAAAATGTAAAAATAAATATAAATATCCATTTGCATAGGTATTATGTACAATATGCCCTATCCCCCTACTTATATTTCTTGTCTATCAGACCAAGGTTTGACCTTCTCTTAGGGTGTGGGTCACTCTGTATTTGTTCTAAATACATCCATCTTCTTTTTTCTTTTTTCTTTTCTCTTTATTCTTTTATTTTTTTGGAAAGTATGTGTTAATTATGCAATATTAACAAGGACATGCACAACGTTAATTTATTGTATTTACATATAATTTGGGAGTTTATGCTAAAAGATAAAGCTAAAATAAAAGAATAAAGAATGAGAATTGTAGATTCATCAAGAAAGCAAAGGAGCATATCTGCACGACACATTTTAACCGTGGCTACTGCCTATGCCGTCACTCACCGTCAACACATTTGGAAATGGAACACTGTCACACATCTTCTGAGTTGCACCATCTCTGACAATTCATGTGATCACACTCTCCTTGACGACGATGCTTCAATTAATATAATACCCTTCTTGTTGGTACAATCTCTTCAATTAGGGCCTCTCAAGAAAACCAAGATGATTTGTCAATTTGTTGATGGATCAATAAATGGCTGAAGGGTATCTTGAAAACGATGTCATTCTGACTTAGGACATGAACTTCACTACTGACTTTGTCATATTGCTATGGAGACCTCCACCCCTATGGAGCATCCTCCAATCATCCTGGGACGACATTCCTCGCCTCTACAAGAGACATTATAGATTATGGATCTGGAGAGATTCGCATCCATTTTGATGTCAAGAGCGATGTGTTGGTCACTACACCCACTGTTGACTAGAGACCCGCATCCCAGGATAGTGTACCTGTGTTATCCGACCCTAAGGACTATGAACTTGATGCTGATATCAGAGAGGTTTGCTTTTTGATAGATGAGACTGAGAACCGAGGATTCCTCTTTGGTGAGGAAGACTCGGAAAGCATAGATCTTGGAGTTACTGATAACCGAAAAACCCGAGCAACTAAGGTGAAGAAATATAACGAAGGTCGTTGCGACCTCAGTCGCTCAAGGATCAATGGGTCAATCAAGAAAATACAGGATCAGACCACCAAAACAGAATAAAAATCAAAGAAACACACTAGTAGCCCTGGCCATTGGATTAGCCTGGTATAGCGACCAGGGTCGGACTCAGGGAGCACGTGATGGCCTTGCGGCCTACGAAGTAGTCTAAAAATGAAAATAAAATAAAAGAAAGTACTTTTTGGTGGATTTTTAATCTTTTTGTATTTTTTTTGGATTCTTTAATTAATAAAGAAAATAATAAAACCAATAAACAAGCAACTTGGATGAATTATTTAACTTCTCAAAAATCACCCAAAAATTCAAATAAAAATGTTTTTATGTTTTTCATATTTTTTTACTATTTTTGGTTAATTTTTGGTAATTTTCTGATTTTTATTGAATTTTCTAAAAATCAAACAAGATAAGAAAAGAGAGGTACTGTCCAGTCAGACTTGGAGGACTAAAATAAAATGGATAATGGTCCTATCAAGGTCTGAAGGTAATTTTCCTGTATAGTAGAAACTACAAGGAAAAATTAGGCACCGGAATTATTAATGTTGTATTTTTATTTTAATTATTAGAATTTTTATGGGTTTTTAGGGGTTTTGTAATTTTTATCGGTTTTATAAATCTAAAAATGACCAAACTTGGTCAGCAAATCAAACAACACAAAACAAATGCTATATAATGTTTTTGTAATTTTTAAAGTTGATTTAATATTTTTTTTGTGATTTTTAAAGCTAGACAGTAAGAAAAATGCTTGTTTTTGAATTTTTAAAAATAATAAATGAAGTCAAAAAATTTCTCCAAAAATTAGAGCAAATTTTTCACCATGGCAGGAGCCATGTATCCAATTTTCATCAAATTTGGAGTAGGTTTGTTATTTTATTAAAATCAAAAACAAAGGTACAGTGCATAGGGACCTGTACGCAAATAAGAGAAGTTCTAGGGGGTCCGGTGCAATTTCTCCAAGAACTCACACGTGAGGCGCGTGACCTGGGCACTTAGGGACCAAATTGCAAGAAAACTTAAGTTCCTGGACTAAATAGTAACATGTACTAAAAGTCTAGGGGCTCAAGTGTAAATTACCCATGATATATAGCACATGCGCAAATAAAACATTCACAGGGGCATTTCTGAAATTACTAAAGACTTAATTTCATTCATTAACACCCTGAAACATCCAGCATATACATGCAATTAACCCACAAAAACACGTGACCATGCACGTGCACCACTACGTACAAGGGTATAAAAGCAAATAAACTAAACTACCAGGTTCTAAGTGTAAATGTACCAAAATAAAAACAACTAAATGCGATATTTATAGGGCTAAATATTATCAACTAAAAAGAGGGGGCCTAAGGGTAATTTACCCTTTATTAAGTCGAGGGCCGGATGGATGCCACGTGGAGATCTGATGGTCGGAAAGAGGCACGGCTAACCCTCGGCGATCGGACGGTCCTCGTCTATCCTCCACTGATCGGATGGTCGGGGCTGCTCCTGGCGTGAATGGCTACGATCTGAACTGGAGCTGGAGGATGATCGGACGACTGCGGAGGATGCTCGATGAACTCGACGCCGGCGAAGTTCGCCGGGCTCGTGCGCGTACAGGGGAGCTCCTCGGAGGCTGCTGAAGATCGTAGAAGCTACGCCTTGGCCTCCCACGTCTAATGGGATCCTCCGATGATGCAACGGAGCTCCGGAGAGATCAGGCGACGTCGGCGGAGGCGGAGCTGCTGTTCCAGAAGGTCGAGTCCTCAGATTGACTCGCTTGGACCTGCAAAGCAAAGAAATGAGCTCCTGGGTCGAGGGCAAAGTGCCTAGACCCGGTTAGCGGTGTTGGAGGTGACTGGTGCGGCGAACGAGCTCCGGCGGAGCGACGGCGATGAAGCTCGAGACCCAGTTCCTGTGCGAACTGGGGTGGATGGATGGGTGCAGAAGATGCGCGGGGGAAAGCGAAGGTGGTGGGTGATTACGATGATCGAGACGAAGGCGAGGGTGGTCGGAATCAAAGCTAATCGGCGACGGGTCGATTTGGGCGAAAAGTGAAATTAGCTAAATAGAGGAAGAAAGAAGGCTACCTACTGGATGGAATCGACTGTGGAAGAGCTGGGGATGCTCCAGGTCCTAGCCTCGAGGGTCATCGATGCCCGAGGCTCGAGCACCACCTCCAGGCGGCTCACAACGGCGCGTAGCTGCCGAATCAGTGCTCCTTCCACTCCTTCCTCGCTGTGACACAGCCGGATGCAAGCTGTCACTCTCACGGTGGTTGTGGAGGTCCCAGGGTGGCGTGAAATGATCCAAAGATGCGAGAAAATGGAGGCGGAGCTCGTACTTTATACGGCAAGGGGTCCGGCAAGAACAGGTCGGGCAGGGCACGGCGAGGCGTGGATCCCAATGCAATCAACCGGGCGAGGATCTCGGATGCACGAGGAAGGAGTAGAGCCTGGGAATTTCGGATTTGGTGATCGGGTCATGATGCGATAAATCGGCGAAATCGGGTCGGGCGTCATGGACCCGTGGGAAGTGGTCCAAGGGGGGGAGTTGACCGGGGGGTCAACTTCCCCCGTGGACCAATCAGAACAGGCCACCTCAGAAATACTTGGAAATCCAAAATAAAAAAATAGATGGCCGATTTAGGAAAAACTTAAAACATAAAAAATGTTTGTTTTAATTTTTTCTATTTTTTTGTGATTTTTAATTATTTTTTGAAATAAAAATACGGTATTTACACTATAGTGCTATATATAGGTATATATACAATATAGATTTTTTATTTTTTATTTTTAATTAATTATTTTTGTACATTTTTATTCCCATTTTATATTTTATTTATTTATAGCAAAAAATTAGGAATAAGAAGGTATTTTTATTTTATATTTATTATTTATTTACAAGGGTAAAATTAATAGATATATACATTTATATACGTGGTATATATACAATGTTCTTTTTGGTTTTTAATTTTGTTCTTTTTATTTGATTTTTGTTTTTATGGTTTTTATTTTATTTATTTACAACATAAAAGATAGAATATATACAAATTTTTAGGTATTTTAATTTATTTATTTACAAGGCTAAAAAAATATAAGAGTGGGTTTATATACATGGTGAATATGTACAAGGAAGAGTATTTTTATTTTCTTTTTAATTTTTCTATTTTTATTTTGATTTTGTCTTTACAAATATATACAAATATTAGAAGCCCATTTTATTTTAATTTTTAGAGGAAAATATTTTTATTATATTTAGAGGTATATTTACACACATGAGCTCCCTATCTCTCTCTACTTTGGCTTTTATGCGGTCAGGCCCATGCTGAGCCCTCCCTTGGGATTAGGTTGCTCAATATTTATTCTAAATATTTCCCTCTTTTTCTTTTAATTCTTTATTCTTTTATTTTGGCACAAAAACATGCTAATTATTAGTTTTTACACTATGCATGCTTTTTGGTAATTATTTGTATTTACAAACATATGCATGCATTTGCAAAGGTTTTTGTAGCTAAAATATAAGAATAAAGAGTGATGAATGAGTATTCATCACCCTCCTATACTTAACTTTGCTAGCCCCTTAGCAAACACTTATTTGAAAAAGAAGTGAAAAAGAGAAAGAAAAACAGGAGAATGTACATGGATCAAGGTTGATTATTAAACTTTCCTTCATTAAATTGAGATATGGAGCTGGATCAGATCTTTGGATTATTAATGTGTCGGAACCTTATTTGGACTTAAGCTTAAAACTCAACAGCCTCTAAGTTCCTCCAATCTATAACCAAGACTCCTCAACAATCCAGATCAGAACAAGTCTACAAACACAAACCCTGAAGATCATGAATCTTTCCTTGTACTGTGAATGTGAAGTATAAGCTCTCCACCTCAGAAATGGCAACTTGACAACCCTCCCCAACAAGGTAACTCTATGACCCCAATCTGGCCACTCTTTCCTCGAGGAGCGGGGTATTCCCTTCTAAATTCAAGTTCAACCGGCTCAAGAAGAGGGGGAAGAAGAGAATGGACCATGGCCAGTGTAGCCATGTATCCTTGGGAGCTCAACCAGTGTAGCTAAGTCTCCCTGCTGCAAGCTACATAAGGTGGGACATGAATCTCAAGCTCTGCTTATTGCCACTATATACATACTCCGGTGGGATTATCATTTTCTATCAGACCCACCACTTTTTTGGAGTTATTCTCTTTTTGCATTTTTTTTCAAGTGCATCTATACAACATATACATGTGCAGCATATATACAAGGAGTTTTTCCTCTTGAGCCAGTAGACTATCCCTCTTTTGAAGCATTATTGCAACCCACGACTCCCGTCGTTAGACCTCATAGCAACCAGACCAAGTTGAGACGCACTTCCTTCACTAAAAGAAGAAGAGAGGTTCCGCCTAGAAGTACTACCCTCATATGCTACCCCAAGTCAAGGAATACTGCCTCCTCACCACCTCATCCGTAGAGAGCTCGGTGCTAAGTGCGGTGTCCAAGTAAAGCCATTGTCTATATGAGTCATGTGTGTGTTGTTAAGTGCTCTACTTAGGCTCATTGAGATGACATGTGATCATAGCCTAGTGGACTCAAAGGATTAAGTCACCATGGACCTGAAAAGCCTTAACCCTAAGCCTTATAAGGTTCCTCTTAGAAATTAGGTGGATTAAGATCTTCATCAAGATCCATTTCCCAATTTAATTCCAGGCTAGTTTAGATGTCAACTATAATCCGGAAAAACTATATACATATACACAAAGATGCTATTTACACAATATTTACAAACATGCAAAATTTTTGAAAAATGTTTTGAAATCATGAATGGATGAATGCATGAATGCAAGTTTTGCAAAAGTATTTACACACATTTTCACAAGATTTTTGCAAACTTTTGATTTTCAAAACATTTTGGAAAAATTTTGTACTATATACATAATTTTGATATGAAAATATTTACACAAACTTTACACAAAAAGATTATGAAAACATTTTTACAAAAATACTTTGTATACTAGCTATGTATGTGCAATAAAAGAATGATTATTTATAGGAAAAATTTTTAATTTTTGTGGAAAATTTTTTAATTTTTGTGGTTTTTAGGGTTTTTAGCCATTTTTATTCATTAACACACTCACACAAAGTACGAGTTATGGCTAAAGTATATATGAAATATATACACATCCCCCTATACTTAGCTCGAACGATATCCTCAGAGTCAAGAGCGATGAAGAAGACATAACTCATGCTTAGTATAGGGAAGTGAAAAGGAAGGCTATATACAATGATGAATGAGTGAATAGAAAATCAAGAAGACTCTCGGCTTTTCCCCCTATACTTAGGATCAAATAATCCTAAGTATAGCAGGTTGTACAAAAAGGGAAAACCGAGTGGAGAATGTACAGGGTCTACCCCCCCTATACTTAGGGTAAAATAGCCCTAAGTATAGGCAGCAAAAACAGGGGTAAAATGAATCAAAAGAAATACCCAAAGGTCCTACATCCCCCCTATACTTAGGGTAAAGTACACCCTAAGTATATCATAATCAAAAGATGAAGAAAGGGATGCGGGACTAAAGAATGTGATGATATGGACATCTGGATCTATACAGGTCGGAAGAACAATGATAATTAGGCGTGAGATGCAATAGATGTGAGTCAAAAGACCACATCTCACGCAAAATGAATAGGGGCAACATCAACGACCCGCGGCTCATGATCTAGAAATGGCTTGAGCCGTTGGCCGTTCACTCGAAAGGTACTCTCAGAAGACAACTCGGATATGTCAATGCTACCGTTGTCGTGTACCTTTCTCACCAGATAAGGTCCCTTCCATTTGCTCTGTAGCTTCCCTGGAAATAGACAAAGCCTAGCATCAAACAGCAATACTCTTTGTCCAGGCTCAAAATGTTTGTGGCTGATGTGAGAATCATGCCACTCCTTCACTCTCTCCTTGTATTGTAGGCTGTTTGAGAAGGCGGTATCTCTAAGCTCCTCCAAGGCTGCTAACTCTACCCTCCTCTGGTCTCCTACACTATCTGGATCAACAAGTATCTCAGTGACTGCCCAATGTGACCTGTGTCTCAGCTCAATAGGTAAATGGCACGGCTTGCCATATACGAGGCGAAAGGGAGATGTGCCCAAAGATGTCTTTAAAGACGTCCTATATGCCCACAAGACCGAGTCCAAAAGCTGTGACCAATCCTTTCGGTCAGGGCGAACGACTTTCTACAAAATAGTCTTGATCTCCCAGTTCGACACCTCGGCTAGACCATTCGTCTGTGGGTGGTATGGAGTGGCAACTCGATGGTCTATGCCGAACTCGCTAGCAAGGGCCTTCACCTGGTCGTTGATGAAATGAGACCCCCCGTCTGAAATCAATACTCGAGGTACCCTGAACCGCGTGACGATGTGCTTCCTCAAAAAATCTGCAAACTGTCCTGGCATCAGCGGTTCGGGCGGGGATGGCCTCAACCCAACGACTCCCATAATCAACGGCCAACAGAATGTACTCAAATCTAGACTCTTAGGGAATGGACCCATGAAATCGATGCCCCATGCGTCAAAAACCTCACAGAAGTGAATGGGCTGCATCGGCATCATATCACGCTGTCCACAAGTGCCCATCCTCTTACAGTCAGTACACCTCTTCACGAACTCATCAAAGTCCTTGAAGAGGGTAGGCCACCACAAGCCGGATTGGAGCACTTTCTGTGCCGTTCTCCTCCCAGAGTGATGTCCTCCTGCCTCAAGATTGTGGCAATAAGTGAGGATGCTATGGTGCTCCTCCTGAGGAATGCACCTATGCCAGACGCTATCCCCTCCTTCGTGGTAAATAATGGGATCCTCCTAGTGGTAGGACTTGGCCTTCGCAAGGAAGTTCTCAAGCCTCTGCCTGGGCCAATCTTGTGGAACTTTCTTAGCAACAAGAAAGTTCACAATATCAGCATACCATGAGAGGGAGGCGATAGCAAGGATCGCCTCATCTGGGAACGTCTCAAATCGGGTCAATCTGCTCAGAATCCTCAAGATGCTCTAATCGGGAGAGATGATCTGCCACCACATTCTTGACTCCAGGCTTATCCTTGATCTCAATGTCGAACTCCTGGATTAGAAGTATCCATATAGTCAGTCTGGCCTTGGCATCCTTCTTTGCCATGAGGTACCTAATGGCGGTATGATCAGTAAACAAGGTCACTCTAGATCCAATAATGTACGATCTGAACTTATCTAGGGCGAAGACTACGGCTAGCATCTCCTTTTCTGTGACTGTATAGTTCCGTTGTGCGGGATCCAATGTGCGGCTAGCGTAGTGGATAGCAAATGGGACTCCATCCCTCCTCTGTCCCAGCAGGGCCCCCATGGCAAAATCGGAGGCATTCATCATGATCTCGAATGGGAGAGACCAATCAGGCAGCTGGAGAATAGGAGCCTCAATAACACAATGCTTGAGAGTCTCAAAGGATGAAAGACACTTGTCATCGACAAGGAACTCGGTGTCTTTCGTCAGCAGGTCAGTCAACGGTCGGGCAATCCTACTGAAATCATGAATGAATCGTCGGTAGAAACCGACGTGCCCCAGGAATGACCTTAACTGCCGCAAATTGGACGGCGGTGCGAGTTTTCTAATGATATCTACCTTGGCCGGATCAACCTCCATGCCCCTGTTGGAGATGATATGGCCAAGCATCGTCCCTTGAGTCACCATGAAGTGACTCTTCTCCCAAGATAACACCAAGTGAACCTCTATACATCGTTGAAGGACTCGGTCTAGGCAGTCAAGACAGGAGTCGAATCCGTCGCCGTAAACCGAGAAATCATCCATGAAGATCTCCAAGCATTCCCCTACCATGTCCGAAAAGATCGACAGCATGCATCTTTGAAAGGTCGCAGGGGCATTGCATAACCCAAATGGCATGCGTCGGAAGGCGTATGTGCCGAAGGGACAGGTAAAGGTGGTCTTGTCCTGGTCCTCAGGAGCGATGGCCACCTGGTTGTATCCCGAGTACCCATCCAAAAAACAGTAATGGCTCTTCCCCGCCAGACTCTCAATGATCTGATCTATAAAGGGCAGGGAAAAATGATCCTTCTTGGTGGCCTGGTTGAGTCTCCTATAGTCAACGCAGACCCGCCAAGAAGTGGGTACCCGTGTAGCAATCTCCTCTCCAGACTCACTGACCACTGTAGTGATGCCTGTCTTCTTGGGCATCACATGTAAAGGGCTGACCCATCTGGAGTCGGAGATGGGGTAGATAAAATCGGCGCTCCACCATTTCAATATCTCCTTCATGACAACCTCTCTCAGATTCGGGTTCAGCTGCCGCTGGAACTCACGCGACGGCTTCGCCTCATCCTCGAGATAGATATGGTGGGAGCACAGGGCCGGACTTATCCCCTGGAGATCTGCTACGCTCCATCCAATCGCCTTGCGGTTCTTTTCAAGAACCCCCATCAGACGGGATTCCTGCTCTCCAGTCAAATCGGCGGAGATAATGACTGGGTACATCTCATGCTCACCCGCAAGGAACCTATACTTCAGCGATGCAGGAAGTGGCTTCAGCTCTGGACAACTGGGTGCTGGTGGATCTGGCCTCTGAAAAGTCTGCATGAACGCTTCCAAATCTGCATGGGAGAACTGAAACTCTCTGTCTCTCTCAAAAACTAAATAAGGCTGCCCTGCTGGACTGTCTCTGCTCTGCTCGGCATCTACCTCCTCCCTATCTGCAGGCTCAGTGGAAGTCAGATCTGGCATATAATCATCACAATCTGCCCAATCAGACTCTGACTCCGAGGGATCTATGTCATCCAAGGTGGCATCAGCACCACCATCATCACAATAATCTGTCTCACGGTCGAGAACCGGCTCTGCTTCCTTTGAAGTATCCTGGACCAGGAATGTGCTCTCTAAGCTCTCCTCTGCTATCGTCTCTACATCAGCGGAATCTGAAATTGAGAGGATGGCATGTGCTGCTGGGTCTGCCCAAACTGCCTCATTGTCTGTGATCACAAAGTCACAGTCCTGGTGGATGTCTAGCCCTGCATCTGTCAGCTGCTCAGTGTCTGAAGTGGTCTCTGAGCATGATCTATCTCTGGCTCAGCTGTCCTCGACCGTCTCTATTTGTACACTTTTGCCCTTGACGCGAAAGTATACCTTCCCGCTATCACGGTCAGTCACCGCCTTGGCTGTGTCCAAGAACGGGCGACCGAGAATGATGGGGGTATCGGTCACTGAATCAGGGATCTCCATGTCCAACACTACGAAGTCCACGGGGAATTGTAGGCCCTGAATCGTGACGACAACGTCTCGCAACAACCCCTTCAGCCTCTTGACAAATCGATCGGCAAACTGAAGGGCTGTCCTGCTCTGTCTAAGAGTGCCCAACTCGAAGCAGTCGAGAAGGGCTGCCAGAAGGAGGTTGATCGACGATCCGCTGTCTAATAGAGTACGGTCGAACTGCTGCTCTCTGATGTGGCATCTGACATAAGGGGCTCCTCAATCTGGCCTCTTGGCCGGCAGACGGTTCTGGATCGCGAAACAAGTGGCTTTCGTCAGCACATGAATCTCTGAGTGGTGGTTCCGCCTCTTCCTCCTGACTGTAGTCCTGTCTCTAAGGGAACGCTGAAGAAGAGGGATGTGCTGCAAAGCCTCTTGAAGAGTCAGCTGTATGTGAAACCGATCTATCATCCGCTGGCTGAACTCTTCCCTCTCTCTCTTTTTTGGATTTTCCTTTTTCCTCCCCTTCCCCATCTGAAGGGCTCTAGGGAAGGGGATCACAGGGTCCTTCTCAAATGAAGGACTAGGAAAGGGTCTAGACGGTTCGACGACCGGATCCACACATACATCATGCACCACAGTGGGACCAGAAGAAAATAAACCCTTTCTTTTATTCACAGAAGTGTTCCGAGATACATCAGTAACATGAAAAACAATAGGAATCTCAGAAGACTTGGTGGCATCAGCACCACCATCGGCTGGAAGACTCGCGGCCTCAGTACCGTGCTTTGGCTCGGCATCCTGGGTGGCCTCAGTACACCTCCTCCAACTGGTGAAACGGCAGCCTCAGTACTGCCGGTGGGATCAGCATCCGTGGTGGCATCAGTACCACCATCATCATCTCTAGCGGCCTCAGTACCGCTCTCCTCCTCGCCTGGTGCTCTGGGTGTCTCCTCAGGGTTCGCTCAGACGAGTCGCCGCCTGCTGGCATCCTACCGCTCCTAAGTGTGACAAAATCAGTATCAAAAAGATATGCAGACATATCACCAAATACATCACTAGGAGTGGCATACTCAGTACAAGCTACCTGCTTATATTTCCTCTTCAGGTTGTTGGGATTCGGCTCAATCTGGGCAGGGATGGCGGCCTTCCCTCTCACGATGTTCCACATCTCCTGGCGGAACTCGTCCATCTCCCGTCGAAAAGTAGCCTGCTGATCTGTAAGAAGGCGGGCTATATCATCCAAGACAGGGCTCTCATGGGAGCCCGACGGGTAGCCTTTCTGGTAGTGAGGCTGCTGGAACTGCTGTTGTGGCTGAGAGGGGTAAGTTTGTGGCTGATGCTGTGGCCGGTGAAGCTGATCACGCCTCCAAGATTGTCCCTGCTGATAGGGACGAGGACCATACTGTGACTGCTGCTGCTGAGGCTGTGGGTACACTGGGGGCTGTTGTTGCTGGTGCTCTCTGTGATGGCCGTACTGGCCACCCTGACCTGATGGCTGCTGCTGGGGCTGGGTACCTGTCCCCCAACAGAATCCGGGATGGTCTCGTCGGATACCGGGCTGGGGGCGGTCATACCAAATCCCGTTGACATCCATCAACGGCTCTGCATCGTACTGGGGTGGTGGGAGCACTGCTAGAGGCTGATCCGTCTGGTATACCACCATCTGCATGTCTGGAGATGGCGCTGACTGGTAGGTGGGCTGCGGCTGCTGGTATGGCTCCGCATGTACAAGATGGACCTGTCTAGGCTGCTGGTGGGAGCTGGAGCGCTGGGACTGGCTGCCGGAGCTACTCGGATCGCCTCGTGCCTTAAGACGAGGTTGTGAAGCCGTTTGTACCTCCTGGAGACACATGAGTTGTGTCTTCAGGTCACTCAAAGTCTGTGTCATCTGCTCCATCTGCGTGATGCACTGGCACTACTTCTTCTCTATAATCTCCATCCGGTCCAGCTTCTCGCTGATGATCCCCATTTCCACGGCTGAGGACTCGGCCTGTGCTGCTGCTACTGCGGACGAACTGGATGGACCGGCGTCGACCCGTGCTATCCTCTGGTACTGCACGGTCTATGGCTGTTGGGGTCTGCCCTGAGTATACAACCGGGTCTGGGACGTCACCATATAGTTCTCATCCATCTCCTCGTAGATGGCCCAGACCTGATCGTGATCCTTGGTGAAGTAAGACCTGCCACAAGAAGCGTTCACCAAGCCCTGAAGCTCTGGTGTCAGCCCGCTGAAAAAGCTCTGAACAAGGTTCGTCTTGGAAATGTCGTGTTGCGGGCATCTGTCTGTAAGCTCTCTGAACCTCTCCCATGCCTCGTGAAACTGCTCGTTGGGGAGCATGGAGAAGTTGCTGATCAGGGCTCTAGCAGCGTTGGTCCGCCCGAGTGGATAGTACTTTTATAAGTACTCGGTGCAGAGCTGCTCCCAAGTGTAGACAAACTTCCCCAAATGCTTCAGCCAGGTGGCTGCTCTGTCAGCTAAGGAGAAGGGGAAGGCAATAATCCTGATGGTGTCCTGGTCCACCTGACGGTCATGGATGGTGTTGCAGATCATCAAAAACTCCTGGAGGTGGATATGGGGCTCCTCAGTGCGAGCCCATGGAAACGGGGGAGGAGCTGCAAAGTGTTCGGGGGGAACTTGAAGTCCCCCACGATAGCTGGTAGCACAACCCATTGATGCATCAGGGTCGATCCGAGGTTGTACAACTCCCGCATCGGTCTCGGCTGCTCTGCTCCTGCCGCGGCAATTGCCGCTGCGGCTGTGGCTGCTGCGGCTGCAGCTGCTGCTGCTGCCTCATCTGGGATCCTCGGCCCGTCTCTACGCTGCTCTCGCTCCTCTCTCATCTGCTCCATCTCGCGCCTCATATCTAACATGAATGCTCCCTGATCCCTCAGCTGCTGCTGCACTGTCTCGAGGGAGGCGATCAGGGTGGAGTTGATCGCACCCTGGTCCAGAACGAAATGCTCAGGCTGTGATCCTCTAGTGCGATCATCAGAACTGCCGGCCATAGTCTCTGCAAAATCAAATGATCCAAACTCAGGTGCCGATAAATCTGATAGTCTCTCCTCTGGTACTGGTCTCTCGGAACCGAAAGAAAGGGGGTCAAGGGGGAACAGGGTGGAATCATACTCGGGTTCGGAGAGCGGGTCTCGGCTCTCACGAACCAACCTAGATGAACGGGTAGACGCGTCCGAAAGCGGTGCAGCCAGAGGCTGCCTAAGAGATCGTCTTCCCATCATCTTGATGTGGCGAGTAAGGCGGATGAGATCTGGAAAAACTATGATCACAAGCAAATCCCCGGTTCACCAACGCAACGAGAGCTGAAGACCGTAAAGGCTCGATCAATTTATCTTGTCAATTTTATTTTGGTGAACAGTCAAGATATCAGAGCGATTACGTGACCTGTTGGGATACCCGATACTTTCCCAACCGACTGTCCCGCACAGAAATAGTCGGTAATCAGTCGAGAAGAGTATCAGAGGGCTCTACCTAGTGTTCGGAGTCACTCTCTTGCACAATCAAACCAATCAATGAGGGGGTTGCTCTCCCCAAGACAGGCTTTTAAGTGAGATGTCTTTTAGGGTCGATAGTTTTAGCAGTCCCAATTTTATGATTTTTCTTTTTAGATATTTTTCAATAAAAACAAAAATGCCTAACAAATTTTTTGGTACTCCTGGTTATTAAGTCAAAAACAGAGGGAGAAGACGAAAAAACCGATGCGCGATGAAATCAATGATGCATGCAGAGTAAGAGATGCGTACCTGACTCCAGCAGTCTACATGCAATATAATCCGCGCAGAATTGAAAGACAGAAATAAAACTACCTAAATGGTGCAAGCAGAAAAACCGAGTCCCTAAGCAGGCAACTTCTACTCGAAAGAACCGTCTAGCTGGTCACCAGCCTCCGATCCAAAGAGTCCGGTCTCGGTCTACCCCTCCTCCTCCCGACAAATCGGGTTCAGGAGTAGCGCTTGGCAGGGCAGGCTGCGGCACGTAGGCTCGAAGGAAGTGAGTCAGCTATTTTTATTAACTTTTTATTAGTAGGTCCAATTAGCGAACTATAGGCACAAGCAAATAATTAGGTGTTTGGATCCTACTAATTACGGCACAATCAACAGAAATTCCTAAGGCTAGGGGCTCGATAAAAAACCGCGTTAAACCGGAAAAGGCAGCGAAAAACTAAAACCGTGTAAAAAGCCGCGAAAAAACCTAAGGGTCCCCCGAGCACACCGGTGCTCGGCGAAACATACCCGAAAAAGTCTCAAGTCCAAGTCCTGTTGTCCCTGTATTATTACAATAATTTAACTAGCAGAAAGAAAGTCTACTCTAAACCTCTCCCACTCAGCTACTCTCTCACGCTCTCCTGCGGCTCCGTGCAGAAAGGAGCCGCCTCCGAATCCCGCGGTTGCGCCGGCTTCTCGAGAGTCGCCGCCTCGGTCTTCGGGCCCTCGCAATAAAATAGCAAGTATCAAATACCAAATAAATCAAAGCAACTAAAGACAGGAAACTAAGCAGGGGTATATGTGCAGAAATGGCAAATAAAAATAAACAAGTAAAAGAAAACAAAAACAAAAATAAAATAAAATAAAATAAAACAAAACAAAAATAAAGGAAAAATAAAAAGCCGCGAAAAAGCCACAGACTCGGAAAAAGCCGCGGAAAGCCGCGAAAAAGAAAAGAAAAGAAAAATGAAAAATAAGACGACTACTAAGTCGTGCTCCCCGGCAACGGCGCCATTCTGATAACCGAAAAACCCGAGCAACTAAGGTGAAGAAATATAACGAAATCAATGGGATCCTGGTACAGGATCAGACCACTAAAAAAGAATAAAAATCAAAGAAACACACTAGTGGCCCTGGCTATTGGATTAGCCTGGTATAGCGACCAGGGTCGGACTCAGGAAGCACGTGATGGCCTTGCGGCCTACGAAGTAGTCTAAAAATGAAAATTAAATAAAAGAAAGTACTTTTTGGTGGATTTTTAATCTTTTTATATTTTTTTTAGATTTTTTAATTAATAAAGAAAATAATTAAACCAATAAACAAGCAACTTGGATGAATTATTTAACTACTCAAAAATCACCCAAAAATTTAAATAAAAATGTTTTTATATTTTTTATATTTTTTACTATTTTTGGTTAATTTTTGGTAATTTTATGATTTTTATTGAATTTTCTAAAAATCAAACAAGACAAGAAAATAGAGGAACTGTCCAGTCAGACTTGGAGGATCAAAATAAAATGGATAATGGTCCTATCAAGGTCTGAAGGTAATTTTCCTGTATAGTAGAAACTACAAGGAAAAATTAGGCACTGTAATCATTAATTTTTGATTTTTCTTTTAATTATTAGAATTTTTATGGGTTTTTAGGGGTTTTGTAATTTTTTAGGTTTTATAAATCTAAAAGTGACCAAACTTGGTCAAAAAATCAAATAACACAAAATAAACACTATATAATTTTTTTATAATTTTTAAAGTTGATATAATATTTTTTGTGATTTTTAAAGCTAGACAGTAAGAAAAATGCTTGTTTTTGAATTTTTAAAAATAATAAATGAAGTCAAAAATGTCTCCAAAAATTAGAGCAAATTTTACACCATGGCAGAGCCATGTATCCAATTTTCATCGAATTTGGAGTTGGTTTGCTATTTTATTAAAATCAAAAACAAAGGTACAGTGACAGGGACCTGTACGCAAATAAGAGAAGTTCCAGGGGGTCCGGTGCAATTTCTCCAAGAACTCACGTGCGAGGCGCGTGACCTGGGCACTCAGGGACCAAATTGCAAGAAAACTTAAGTCCCTAGACTAAATAGTAACACCTACTAAAAGTCTAGGGGCTCAAGTGTAAATTACCCATGATATATAGCACATGCGCAAATAAAACATTCATAGGGCATTTCTGCAATTACTAAAAACTTAATTTCATTCATTAACACCCTGAAACATCCAGCCTATACATGCAATTAACCCACAAAAACACGTGACGAAGCACGTGCACCACTACGTACAAGGTTATAAAAGCAAATAAATTAAACTATCAGGTTCTAAGTGCAAATGTACCAAAATAAAAACAACTAAATGCGATATTTACATGTTTAAATATTAACAACTAAAAAGAGGGGGGCCTAAGGGTAATATTTACCCTTTATTAAGTGGAGGGCCGGATGGATGCCACGTGGAGATCCGACGGTCGGGAAGAGGCGCGGCTAACCCTCGGCGATCGGACGGTCCTCGTCTATCCTCCACTGATCGGACGGTCGAGGCTGCTCCTGGCGTGAACGGCTACGATCTGAACTGGAGCTGGAGGATGATCGGACGGCTGTAGAGGATGCTCGATGAACTCGACGCCGGCGAAGTTCGCCGGGCTCGTGCGCGTACAGGGGAGCTCCTCGGAGGCTGCTGAAGATCGGAGAAGCTACGCCTTGGCCTCCCGCGTATAATGGGATCCTCCGATGATGCAACGGAGCTCCGGAGAGCTCAGGCGACGTCGACGGAGGCAGAGCTGCTATTCTAGAAGGTCGAGTCCTCAGATTGACTCGCTTGGACCTGCAAAGCAAAGAAACGAGCTTCTGGGTCGAGGGCAAAGTGCCTCGACCCGGTTAGCAGTGGTGGAGTTGACTGGTGCGGCGGGGCGAACGAGCTTCGGCGGAGCGACGACGATGAAGCTCGAGACCCAGTTCCTGTACGAACTGGGGTGGATGGATGGGTGTAGAAGATGCGCGGGGGAAAGGCGAAGGTGGTGGGTGATTCCGATGATCGAGACGAAGGCGAGGGTGGTCGGAATCGGAGCTAATCGACGACGGGTCGATTTGGGCGAAAAGTGAAATTAGCTAAATAGAGGAAGAAAGAAGGCTACCTACTGGATGGAATCGACTGTGGAAGAGCTGGGGATGCTCCAGGTCCTAGCCTCGAGGGCCGTCGATGCCCGAACAGGTCGGGCAGGGCACGGCGAGGCACGGATCCCAATGCAATCAACCGGGCGAGGATCTCGGATGCACGAGGAAGGAGTAGCGCCTGGGAATTTCGGATTTGGTGATCGGGTCATGAGGCGATAAATCAGCGAAATCGGGTCGGGCGTCATGGACCCGTGGGAAGTGGTCCAAGGGGGGGAGTTGACCGGGGGGTCAACGTCCCCCGTGGACCAATCAGAACAGGCCACCTCAGAAATACTTGGAAATCCAAAATAAAATAATAGATGGCCGATTTAGGAAAAACTTAAAACATAAAAAAGTTTGTTTTAATTTTTTCTATTTTTGTGATTTTTAATCATTTTTTGAAATAAAAATACGGTATTTACACTATAGTGCTATATATAGGTATATATACAATATAGATTTTTAATTTTTTGATTTTTAATTAATTATTTTTGTACATTTTTATTCCTATTTTATATTTTATTTATTTATAGCATAAAATTAGGAATAAGAAGGTATTTTTATTTTATTTTTATTATTTATGTACAAGGGTAAAATAAATAGACATATACATTTATATACATGGTATATATACAATGTTCTTTTTGGTTTTTAATTTTGTTCTTTTTATTTGATTTTTGTTTTTATGGTTTTTATTTTATTTATTTACAACATAAAAGATAGAATATATACAAATTTTTAGGTATTTTAATTTATTTATTTACAAGGCTAAATAAATATAAGAGTGGGTTTATATACATGGTGAATATGTACAAGGAAGAGTATTTTTATTTTCTTTTTAATTTTTCTATTTTTATTTTGATTTTGTCTTTACAAATATATACAAATATATACAAGCCCATTTTATTTTAATTTTTAGAGGAAAATATTTTTATTATATTTACATGTATATTTACACATATGAGCTCCCTATCTCTATCTACTTTGGCTTTTATGCGGTCAGGCCCTTGCTGAGCCCTCCCTTGGGATTAGGTTGCTCAATATTTATTCTAAATATTTCCCTCTTTTTCTTTTAATTCTTTATTCTTTTATTTTTTCACAAAAACATGCTAATTATTAGTTTTTACACTATGCATGTTTTTTGGTAATTATTTGTATTTACAAACATATACATGCATTTGCAAAGGTTTTTGTAGCTAAAATATAAGAATAAAGAGTGATGAATGAGTATTCATCAGTTACCCCTTCTTGTGAGTGGCGATGCATTTATGACATTCACGGTATTTACACTATAGACACTTTAGAGTAGAGGGCAGATGTATAAGAGACTGTAGAGGTCGAATTTAACGTTACTTCTTTCATCAAGGAATTCAAGCCTTTTGATTGTAACCTAGAAGAGACTTCCCAGGCCAAGTACGGCCACAATACTTCCACTAATCAGTTTGTGCCGTTCCACTTTGATACCACTAAGGACCTTCATCAGATCGATCTTGATTGATTTGTGTCTACTGATGACCCCGATATCGACCAAGACCTTGTGAGATCCATTCCTCAGTGGTCACATAAGAAGGTTTGTGTTCTACCTTCTTAATCTCTGTTTACCCACCTCTTTGTATATCCGCTTAAGTTTTGTATCTTTCCATCTACCGTTTTTTCATCTGCCTCATTCCATGTGTTCAGCCTTCCTTAGGACATATATTGTCCTAAGTATAGGGGAGGTGGATGAGTTGGGTGATCTTTCTTCTTTTCCTCTTTTCGTTTTCATTCTCTTTTTCTTCCAAAAGGTGTGATGAATCCCAGATTCACATCCTTTATTCTTTTATTTTAGCAAAAGTTCCTATGCAAAATCCTTGTAATATGTATTAAATATGATAAATTAGCATTGTGCATGCATTTGTTAATATTTTGTAATTAACCTTCTTTTTTACCAAAATAAAAGAATAAAGAAGAAAAAAAGGAACAAAATAAGTATGTATTTATGTAATAAATGTAGACTGGCCCGAACAACGAGAGAAGGCCAAATATTGGTAAGATCGACAAGAAATAAAGTAGGGAGAGATAGGGTCCTTATTCATTGTATATTCATCATTATTCTTCCTATATATATATCACTAATGTTATCTCTAAATAAAATAATCTAATAATAAATTCAATTTCCTTAATAAAATTGGTAAATAAAAGTATAAAAAAATAATAAAAATAAGTAACAATTAGAATGTGTACAAACATACAACACCTATACTTGTACATATCTATTTATTTATCTCTTTTATAAATAACTTGTAAATATTTTGTATTTCTGACACTTTGTATATATTTATTATAACTATATAAAATTGAAATAAAATTCATAAAATACGAATAAAATCATCATCTCATTGTACAAATTGTTAAGCATATATATGTTGTACATAATACGTATTTATTGAACACCTATAATAAATTTGTAAAAATAAAATAAAAATGGTTTTATATCCCTTAAATAATCGGTAAATAAATAAAATATAATATAAAATGTATTTTTTGTAAAAATAATAAATAAAAATACATATATAATATATAGGTATATTATACTTGTACATACTACCGTATATTGTATATACCGTATATATTTATTATTAAAAAATTAATTAAAAATCACAAAAAAGTAGTTTGAAAAATTAGTTAACATTTTTTATTTTATTCATTTTTTATTTTGAAATCATTTACTATTTTAATTAATTTTCCTTTTATTTTGTATATTCTAATTTTCTGATTGGTCAACCTGGTTCCATTTACCTAGGTCAACCTCCACTCTTCCTGACACGACCTGGGTACCTCTTCGCTGAACCTGATTTCTTACCATTTTGCATCCCAGGTTCGACCATTTTCCCTCAAATCTTGCACCTGAATGTTCCCATAGGATCTATGATCCTCACAGATACCTAGGCACATCCGAATCTTCCTAGGGTTTCGCACTCCTGCTCAATCTCTCTGGACCCCTGGAACGCCTATAAAACATCTCCTACGCCTTTGTCACTCAGTAGCTCATCCCTCGTGCCTCCTTTCATCTACTATCATCTACAAGATAGGGACAGGTTCCTCTAGCGTTCTTTGGAAGCTTGGATTAGTGTTGGATTGCACGTTGCTCGCTTCGTGGCCGGAGCTCCACCGCGACTAGCCTCCCATGCATTATGCCACATGGTTTAGGCCAAGACCCTGCCTCTACCTTTTCCGGACATTGGTGATTACATCAGTAGCCTCAGGTACTGCCCTCTACTTCCCATTTCATCCTTTTATCTCGATTTAGCTCGTAAGCCGTCGTCTATCTTATTTTCTCTAACGATCGGGTCTGATCTCCATTTTTCATCTCCAGCCGCTCATATCGATTCCTCATGACACCATTCACCTCCTCAAGCAACCTGCCCCTCTATATCCTTCTCACTGAGCTAGATTAGGATTGATCTCCCTCCATCATCATCGCTGAAGATCGAAGTATCACAACTCACTGCTTTTACCATTTTTTAAATAACTGCTAGACGAGGCTTCGTCTTCGAGCTGCGATCTCCTTACATGTCCAGGTACGCATAGGAGGCACGGATCGAGCCTCATCTATGGTGGCAGAGTAGCTCAAGTAACATCCACATCTAGATCTTAAATGATTTGTTCTCTAACTCATCGGAGGTTTCCAATTGACGTGGAGCTCCTTCACCTTGGTGTTGAGCTTCTCAGCGAGTTGATCCACCCTTTGCAGTGCCATAATCACTCGATCGAACTTCACCTGCTCGTTTCTAATGAATCTCCATGTCATCATCTTTATTCTATCATTTTGGCCTTAAAAACCCTAGCTAAAGCTTATAAATAACATTTATTTGTACAAATTATCATCCATTCTTTATTCCATTTATTGTGTATAAGGTACTCTTTTTTAATGCCAATATTATAGAATAAAGAAAAGAAAATAAAAAGAATAAAATTCCAAATGTATTTTGCGACCCTAAACCACTAGATGTGGGCATCTTGATGACTGGGTCGACAAGGAATAAAGTAGGGCGAGATAAGGGCCAATAATACATTAAAATTCCCATTTATTTATTCATTATTTATTCATTATTTATTCATCTTAGAATATATTTTATTTTCTACTTTTTATACCTTAAATAAATAAACTTTGTATATAAAATTTGTAGATAATAATACATAGAAAAATATGAAATTGAGTTTACACAAAAATAATATACGATGTACAAATTATACCCAAAATAAGAATCCAAAATCCCAACTTACTAGAAAAATATCTCCTACATAAAAACTCAAAATGTATCAAAATCACCTTTAATTGAATATAACTTTTAATAAATATTTAATGAAGGTGCCCATTTTTTTGGGCGTAGGATGTGAAAGTTAGGTTTTGGACCCCAATTGTACCATATACCAGATTAAAACATTCATTTTATTTATTCTTTATTATTTTTATATCTTTATATTTTTATAATTTTTAAAATATTATTTATAGAATATGTAGATATTTAGAATAGACAAAAACACAAATAAAACACAAAAAATAAAATAGTGTACATAAACACATAGATGAAATATCTATATTTATACCTATATAATAAATAACCCTGGTTATTTAAATATACAAATAACATCAGACAAATATAATAAAAATATATTTATGTACAAGAAAATAAGTTATAAATATATAAAATAATGAAAATTAAATAATAACATCAAAAATACAAAATAAAAATAAAATACCAAAAAGATGGATGAATATATTTATAAATGTACCCTTAAAAATTAACTTGTAATAAATAAACCAAAAAATAAATAAAAATCATATACCATATTAAAACATTTATTATTTTATAATAAAAAAATAATAAAATCATTTACTTTTTTAAATTATTAAATTTCAAATAAAATGGATTGTCTTGTCCAGTAGTGTCCTACATGGACCAATTATAGCACGGGGAATGTTGACCGTAGTCATCTCCCCATCTTCTCTTTTGATTTGCCAGGCTTATCATTTCTCTGCATTTTCCTCCATTTTTTCTGCTTCCATCTGAGCTCCTTCGCTCTTGAGACATTCACCATTTCCACTCCTTGATCCTCCATGATTCTCGCCGACTAATTATATCGGCTATATATAGCCATGATCATTAGCTAACCCTAGTAGAATAAGTTTGACCTGCCATGTTTATAAATAAAGACCTCCTACTTTCCTTTTTGGTGATTTTCTGTATCCTAAAGCCCCTAAGCCTCGGCCTAGCATGCACCCAGTGACAGGGGGAGATCCCCTGAGGTTTGGAGCGGCTCGCGGAGGAGGGAGGTGCACCCACGGTGGTTCTCTGACCAACCTATTCCCTTCCCTCACGGGAAGGTATAAGAGATGTGATTTTGCATTTTAAAGGTAGCTTTTAGTTTCTAATTTCGTTTCCCGCATTTCATTTTGATTTTTATCTATTGATTTAGCGTAATCAAGTAGATTTGTCATTCGCCGAAGGCTAACTCTGACGAACACCTCCATCATGTTTTCGATCATTCCCACAACCCATTTTTGCCCCCCCCCCATTCCATTTCCCAACGCATTCTCCATTCCCAGACCCATTATCCCTCTTCAATTCTTCCTAGATCGAAGTATCCGTTCTCCCTCCAACGCCATGTCGCTGGAGCACTCCATCCGCTCCATCCTCCACCCATTCCACGCCTAATCGAGTAGAGGAACTTTGACCTCGACCTGTGAGTTTGTTAATGCAGGTCCCACGCTAGAAGGACACCTTGGGGGGGTCGATTTTGAGCTGCAATAGGATACCTAGAGCCATGGATTTTCACCGAGTAGTCGAGGCTCAATCTTAGGGCCCCGACCATTTCCAAGACCTCCATCCGCTGTGGACACCTTCGAGGATCGAACTAAGCCTTGGAGAAAGGCTAGAGACCATCGGAGTCCTATGTGGGCAGCGATTGACGGAGCCATGGTTGCGTGTTCTTCCCTGTTCTTCGGGAAGAGCAGGAGCTGTGGATCCTCCTCTCGCTCCAATTTTGATCGCGAGCATCCGATCGTGTAGTGTTGCAGCCATTGGATTGCGCCCAGGATCAAATCACTATCATCCCTCGCTGAAGGGGTATCGTGCCTCCCGTGCTTGCCATGTATTTAAATGAAGGAATCACCACCATTGGATCACACACATTTTTGGGTAATTTCCATATGATGACTTGACTACACTGGTCTTGCATCCTAGGATAGGTAGCTACACTGGCTACCGTCCATTCTTCTCTTCACCCCCTCCTCTTGAGCTGGTTGTCACTTGAACTTAGCAGGGAACACCCCGCTCCTCGAGGAAGGAGTTGCTGGATTGGGGAATCATTGGGTTGTCATGCTAGAGAAGTCAGACTCTTTGTCATTAAAGTTGAGGAGAGCCACCATCACTTACATTGTACGAGTCAGATTCATAGTCATAAGAGATTACGTATGGGTTGAAGTATTCTGACCTGGCTATTGAGGAGTCTTGAGCAGAGTTTAAGATTCTCGAAGGATGTTGGATTTCAAATGTGATTCCCATTAAGGTTCCGCCCGCACTAAAATTTCAAAGGTCTGACTTAAGCTCCAAACTTTTATTTTGTGAGGACAAGTTTTATAATTAAACTAAATCCAATTTCTTTCTTTTCCTTTTCTTTGTTTTTCTTTTCTACACTTATTGCATAAGTGTTTGCTAGGGACTAGCAAAGGCAAGTATAGGGGGATGATGAATCTCCATTTCATCAGCTTTGTTCTATCATTTTGGCCATAAAAACCTTAGTAAATGCGTGTAAATAGATCTAATTCATGCATTTTATCATTCATGCATTATTATACAAAAAGTATATAAAATATTGTTTTTAAAGCCAAAATTATAGAATAAAGAAAAGAAAAGAAAAAGAATAAAATATTGAAAATATTTTATGACCCTAAACCCCGAGATCTAGGCATCTTGATGACTAGGTCGACAAGGAATAAAATAGGGGGAGATAAGGGCCAAAAACCAATAAAAACACCTTCTATTTTACTCATTTTCCTTCATTTTTGGGACCTATTTTTAATTACACTTTTTATAGTTCAAATAAAAAACTTCTAACATAAAAGTTGTAGATAATTAAATTTAGAAAAATACAAAATTTATTTCATACAAAAATAATTTACAGATAAAAAGTTATGTTCTGAATAAAATTCCAAAACCCCAACTTCCCAGACCCATATCTCTCAAATAAAAACTCAAAATATATCAAAATCACCTTTAATTGTATATAACTTTTAATAAGCTATTTAATGAAGGTGATTTCATATTTTTTAGAGTTACGCTGTAAAAGTTAGGTTTTGGACCATATTGTATACTTTACCAGATTAAAATATTCATTTTATTTATTATTCATTATTTTTATAATTTTATATTTTTATACTTTTGTAAATATTATTTATATTATATGTGCATATTAAAATTGGAATTAAAACATTAGGAAAACATAAAAATAAAATACTTGTAAAGAAAACATAAGGTAAAATACTTATATCTATACATATAGAATCAATACATATATTTATTTAATTGTATATAATATATCATAAAAATAAAATAAAAATATATGTAAGTGTATAAAATAATTAAAAAATATATAAAATAATAAATGAAATTAGTAATAATTAAAAATACAAATAAAAATAAAACATTAAAATATATAGATAAATATACCTATATATAGACTTAAAAGGTCACTTGTAATTTTATAGCTTTAAAAAAATAAATAAAAATCATAATAAAATTCTTCATAAAATAATAAATATTATTATTTTATAACCTAAAATTAATAAAATCGTTTATTATTTTTAATTGATTTTATAAATCTTTTTTGCCAGGGATTTTTCTAGTTGGTCCACGTGGACCAACCAGAACCTCCCTTTGGTTGACCTCAGTCAACTCTCTCACCGAGATCTGCTCCTTGTCAGAGCTGCGTTTTTCGCCATCTTCACAGATTTTTCGAGGCATTTCCATGCATCATTTCGTAATGCCTCCTTCTTGACTTTTTCTCCTTGGTGATCAACCTTACACGCCTAGGGATTACACCTAGTATTTCATCGCTGAATTGCTAGACATGCCTTGTTCTTTGAGCGCCCAGAGCCACTTTGTACATAAACCTTCATCTCTTCCCTTTTGAATTTGGAGTCTCTTTTGGCCTTGCTCTTGCTCCCTTCTTGCGCGCAAATGGTCGATGATGGTGACAGCATCCTCGCCATGCATCTAGGTTGAGGGAGGAGGCTTAAGGCGATCTCCATATCTTCGGCAAAGACATTGCCATTGAGGTCCCCTACCTCTAGCTTTCCTGCCATTGAAGTCTGCATTTTTCCTTCTTTTTTCTTGCATTTTAATTTATACGTATCCTTAGGATTATTTTGCTCCCTTTAAATCCGTGTTTCATCGTCTACGCACCACCATTCGACAATCGTCGGAGCTAGCCTCCTGCGAACCGCCCTCCTCCATTTCTTGACCATTCTCTGCCCATTTAGCCCACTGGAGGGTCGCGGTAGTTTGCCCGTGACCCTTTTGACTTTTTCTTGTAGGTCCAAGCATGTACGAAGCACTTGGGGCTTATTTTGAAGTGTCGTTGTGGTTCCTGGAGCTCACCTGCTCCGCCGGCTTCGCGCGCCACCTCCGGCCCTCGTTGAGGTCTTCTGGAGACACCATTACATCGAGGACACTCGAAGGAGCGTTTCTGGATTTTTGGAGCCCCAAAGACCGTCGGAGGAGAGAGGGGGAGGTCGGGGAAGTTTGTCGTCGCCGGCCTTCTTCCCTGTTATTCCTCCAAGCCTCTCCACCATTGGATCCCGTGCAGCCGCCAGACGCTTCAGCCACCGTTCGATCCTGGACAACCACAATCATCTGATCTCCTCAGCTGATCTGATCATGTGCGTTGGATCGTAAACCGTCATAGGCTCCCCATAGAGCGATGCATGGCAAATGAAACACCCCGCACCGTCCGATCCGCATAGAGGCGTGGATATTTTGCAACTTTTACCTCACCTATTTTGTATTTACTTTTCGCTCAAGAAACTTTCATTTGTGGTTATTATTTTTCATAATTTGCAAAACCCCTCTATATTTTCCGTATTTACAATTAGGTTCGAGCCACGTCACCTCACGTGACGCATCACGTGGGGTGGTCTTTTTGCGGCTGGACCCCCTATGGTTTTTCTTATTTATATTTGGTACATAGACTAATTTATGCAGTTATATATTTTTGGAAATATTGCAAATCAACTCCAGGCTTTTTGATAATTACGATTTGGTCCTTGCTAGGCTCACGTGTTTGAACACATGAGCTTTGACGATTTTGCAGGCAAGGGTTTAGGCTTTTGATTATTTCTTATTGGTTTAGAAATAATTTTATTCAGTTATAAATTTTGTGGAAAAATTGTAACTTGGTCCTATGCTTTCTTATATTTAAAAAAATACCCCTAATAGTGTTGCATTTTCTCATTGTTTCTAATATCTATTCCATGTATCTATAAAATTGTAAAAAAATCCCAAAAATAGACTTAAGCTTCTGTTGCATTGATCTTTCATGCCCTAATTTTATTTTACATTTTTGAAGCTTTTTATTATTTATAAAAAATAAAAAAACTTGCATTTTTATCCTTGTTTTCAAAAGAAAACACATAAAAAGTGTAAAAACTTTTTTCAAAAATTCCCCCAAAAAATATATTGTGTATTTTTGTATTTTTAACCTTCAGACCTAAAATCAAAAAAAAATATAAAAGAAAACCCTAAAAAATAGAAAAACTCTAAAATTTTTTATAAAAAATTATAAAATCCATAAAAAATCCAAAAATTGTATTTTTTTATCTCTGAATTTTCTCTATTTTATTATCATTATTTGGAAATTTATTTGAAGAATTTTCAACTCTATTCTATATTTTTAATTTTCTATTTTATTTTCATGTAATTTATTATTCCCCATTTTAGGGTATTTTTAACTTTAAAAATATATTAAATTATCAAAAAAATTGGAGAAATCACAAATATAGTAAAAAATTATTAATACCCCAAAAATATTTCATTTTCTGATTTTGACTATTTTCACTAATTTTTATTGCAACCATAGCTTGTAGTGTGTATATGTAAATATCTTAAATAGCTTATTATATATTAAAAGAAAATAAAAAATATATAAGATATAAAAAGAAAATACAAGATTAGAAAATTAAAAATCAAAGTATAAAAATAAAAATATTAAAAAATAATAATAAAATAAAAAATAAAAATCCACACAAAGGAGCACATATATAGACAAATACATCACATTCACTTTTGAAAGCATTTGTGCCCTTATTTATCATGCTTGTTCCCTGTGTTCAACACCCATACTTGCACCTATAATAAATTTTAAGTCCGTACTTGCTTGTCATTTCTTTATTATCTGTCGTGGGTTAATTGTTGATTAATTGAGGTTTCGTGTGAGGTCAACTCAATGAATGTTGATTCGCCATGTGAATTAACACGACCTCCCAAAATCTCGATTATCAAGCGTTAAGTATGGGAGTATCAAATTCAGGGAGGCAAACTACTGCAAACTAAGGTTAAATGGTTGAAAACTATGATTTTATTGGTTTCCTAATTTTTATTTATTTTTAGGTATTTTTCAAGAATTTTAATTAAATTTTATGAATTCTATATTGTTTTTGTGAATTTTTATGTATTTTATGTTTTTTAGTTATTTTTGAAAATGTTTGTAATTTTTATTTGATTTTTATTTTATTTTTTATATTTTTATTTTTTACTGTTTTTATGAATTTTTAGAGTTTTTAGGATTTTTATGGATTTTATATTATTTTTAAGGGTGAAAATTGTGTTTTTGATTAAAAACTATGAAGTATTTATGATTTTAAAAAAAGTAAATAGGATGAAAATATTTTTATTTTGTTTTTATTAGAAAGTAGGTAAAATTCGCTTTGAAATTATATGATGTGCATATTTGTGTGATTTTTATTGAAGTAGTTATGATTTTTCAAAGTTTTTATATATTTTGTATATTTTATTGGTTTGAATATTCAATTTTTATTTGTTTTTTTGGTTTATTATGTAAAATATAGTGAAATATGCTAAGGGTGATTTTTATTTGATTTTTAAAAGTATTTTTCTATTTTTATGTATATTATGAGCTTTGTGTATCTATTGGCATTTTTAATGATTTATTAAAAATAGAAAACCTGTTTATTTTTCAAAAATAGTTATAATATGTATATAGTATATTACTATATACGTATATGTATTTTTATTATATTTTATTTTTTGTATTTGATTGATTATGTATTATAGTAGTATAGTAGTAATATATACAATATCGGGGTATTACTTTAATATACTCGAAAATAAAGGGTGCGCGTGTAAAATCTCAGAAACTACAGGATGTTTCATGCACATTTTCCATTGAAAATGTGCATGGTCACGTGCTTCAGTTCAAATTGTCCATGTTGGTTAATCAATGAATGTTAATAGGGGGCTTTGACGCAAATGTCAAGAAGATCACATGGTTGGCCACATGCTAGCTCAGTTAGGGTTTTGTTTGAAGATTACAGGAGCGTAAGGGTATTTGTGCAAAAGTTCCACTAGCACGTGTGTGTGCACGTGCTTGCTCAACCTCCAGGGACCTGTTCGTGATAATGGAATCAATGGTGGGCTGATGCAAATCGCCCAAATTAATATCGACGTGCATGTGTGGATCACGAGCACAACTGATAGCATGAAGCGGTGGGGCGGTGAGGCTGTTATGGTTCCACCGCGTGGCAAGGTGCAGGCCGTGCGATTAAAGTGTGATCGACGACAGCTATCATTTATGGAATTGGGGATGGTTTCCCCAATCTGTTGCATGGGCGGCGACGAATGTTTGCGATGCAGAGGATTTCTCAAGTTACAGTGGTTGTTAAAGTTGCTCTAGGCGGCGGAGGTTCAAGGATCAATCGGATCTTCCATGTGATGCTCATGATGATGCAATCGTTTGACTCCAAATGGTTGTAGGTGATGTGCTTTAGAGGATGAGTGGCAAAAGGCGGTGCTTTAAAACCAAAACGGATCACCGTTCACGGTTGTCTTCCGATCGGGTTATATCAAATAACTCAGGTGCTCCTGGTATTTTTGTGGTCTCCAGGAATTATTGTAGATGCTGTGAATATGCCACAATGTTGATAATACTATAAGATAAGATTTATGAAGCCAAAACGTTCTCAGATATTGATTTGAACTCTGCTATTTGTATATCCTGCAAATCAAATCAGAGGCTCGAGATTCGAAGCTCGGCCCGAATTCAGCCGCAAAATTAGGGAATGTAAATGGAGAGTGATCCTCGAATGGTGAAGGGGGAAGAGGATTGGATCTCCGATGCATGCCACCGAAGATGATTAGGTTGCGAGAGAGATACGGAGAAGCGGAACCAAACGACAGGAGATGATCGGAGAACTAAAATTGGAATGGCTTCGAGTTTGGCATAAAATTAACGGAGATGAAACAAGAAAAGGAAGAGAAGGACTGAGAGGAGAACGTAGTAATATATCAGAGAAAGAGAGATAGAAGATGGATACTAACCTGGAAAAAGGGATGGAGGAGGTCGCCTGGGAAGGAGCTCGTGGAGGGACTCTAGGTGGTTGCCTCAACCCACGGCGGACAAGGAGGCTAGCACGATGGAGAGGCTCACACCGGCGTTGATCTCACGCACACCTCCTTCTCTCTCGCTCGACAAGAAGGACGCCAGAGCCCTATCACAGCTCAATCGATCTCTCTCTCGGAGCTCTGGGTGGAGGAGGAAATAATGCAGATCAGGAGCTTGAAGGGGATTCGGTACTATATATAGGCAGAGAAACTTGGTGACCAAGCCAGCGGATGGTGTCACAGGTGACGAGTCCTGTCACCTGCAAGGTTGGTTGGGCCACCGGTCTAACGGTCGGTGGTTGGAGCAGTTGGCGGAGCTGTTATTGGCCGGAGAGGAAGAAAGTAAAAAGCATGACAGTTCATTGAGTTGGGGAAGAAGGCGCGCGAGGAAGGAGGTCACGGGCACAGAGGCGGGCACACACGTGAGGAAAAAGAAAATAAATTAAATAAATTAAATAGTTAATTAAAGTAAGTTATTTAATGGCTAATTGGAGTAAATATATTAATTAAAGAAATAACTAAATAGATAATTACACAATTAAATGAGTAATTAAATAATTAAATATATTATTTAAATAATTAAACAATTTAGTCAATAATAATTAATAATTAAATGACAAATTTAATAAATAACTAAATAATTTTTATGTAATTTAATTTAAAATGTTAATAAAGTATATAATAAGTAACACATATTAAATAATATAAATTAAGGTACATTGTACAATATATTTACCAATACGGTCCTGAAACCCACATTTTGCATCTTAACTCTGATTTTAGCAAAATTAGTGTCATTTGATAGACAATTAAATAATACGAACTTTAAGATTGAGTTTGCCCGATTCGAAGTTTGTGTGGTCGAGTTTTGAGACCCGGAAAATTTAGGTAACAACTTCATGGCCTCGGGATTTATTAGCATTTTGATTAAATTATATTTTTATATTTTTCTAATGCTTTTTAGAAATACATTAGAAAAGAAATCAAGTAAAATGGAATTATGGTTAATTAATTAAAAATTCGGGAAGATTTTACATATAGTACACATATATGGGGCCCAAACACTAAAACTCATCCGTCTTATTCTTATATTTTTTCTAATATTTTTAATAAATATTATTAAGTATAAAACTGAGTTTAAAAGTGAATTTAGTTCGTTTGGTGTTTTCTATAAATAGTTATGAACCTCGGATGTCGACTTTTATGGCTTTTTCAGTTTATTATAATATTTTATTTTTATATTGAATTATTTTTCTAATATTTTTATAAAATAATGTATATATTTGTGAACAACTTTTGTATAGGAATTATTTTTATTTAAAATTTTATAAACGATAGATAAAATAGGTGAAATATTTACAAGGTGAAAAATATGTGTTTATTGTATTTTTGTTCTTGATTTTCTTTTATTTTTATAATTTAGGGTCATCGTCTCCCCCTACTTATTTATTTTGTCGACTAAGTCAATATTGACCCGATCTAGGGGTTAGGATAAGTCTGTATATATATTATATACGTCCTACTTTTTTCTTTTATTTTTCTTTTTCTCTTTATTTCTTTATTTTGAATAAAATAAGTGATGAATATATAATAATGATATTTGTGGTTAGAATGTTAATTATTGGGAATTAGTGAGTATTTACATGTATTTTACCAAGGATTTTAACCAAAATGAAAGAATAAAGGTGATGGATCATAGATTCATCATTCCCATATACTTTACCTTTGCTAGTCCTGTAGCAAACACTTATTCTATAAATAAGTCCAAGTAAAAAGAAAGAGAAAAAGGAAAATAAAAGAACTTAGAACATGTTTGTATCTTTAAACCAACTCTCACTTCACCCAAAATTTAGAACTCGGATTAGGCCTTTGGATTAATACTGTGTCGGGACTCTATTAAATTAGGATTTAAGCCTCGACAACCCTCAAGTTCCACAAATCCTTATCCAGGTTCACCTTATTAGCCAGCTCAGATCCACCTATTCATCATGCAAACTTTTTGGCTTTGAAAGCTATTTGTACTGTGTGTGAAAGGTTTTATCTCTTACCGCTTAAAGAAGCGAAGAAACCACCAATCTCAGTAATACACTCCCATTGGGCCCTAATCCAGCTACTCGATCCTCGAAGAGGGGGGTATTTCCTTCTAAGGTCAGGTCATGCTGTGTCCACAATCGAATATAAAAATAAGTAAGAAGAATGAGAAGAGAATTGGAGTGTAATCAGTGTAATCACATCTCCTTGTGAAGCCTGTCCAGTTTAACCAAGTCTCCACTAAGATAATGTAGGCTTTTATGAAGCTTGGACCATTGTGATCATATTGGTACTTGTTGTATACCTTCTTTTTGGTATAAATGATTGTTGCACTGCATAGATCTTTTATGTCCCTACGGATATAACATCTTTTCTTTCCGTACATTTTTTGGGGTCTTGGACAAAGTGTGCCAGTAGATCCTTCCCTCATCCGAAGCTTTATTTCAACCCAATCTCTCCCGTCTTTAGACGTCAGCGCCACTAGATAAGGATGGAAACACATCATCGAGATGGATTGCCCTTCACAACCCCATGCAAGTCGAGCTAAGTGTAGAGCACATGAGATCAAAATGGGTTCAAATGGAGAAGAGTTAAACGGATTACTCCAGGTGTCCTACTTAGGCACTTTCAAGCTAAATTCTGATCATGGTATCATGGAACTCAAAGAATTAAGTCTAAAAGACATGAAGGTTCTTAATTCCAATTCCTAATAAAGTCCCTTTTGAATTAATTGGATTAAGGTCTAAACCAAGCTCCATCTCTTAGATTTAGATACATTCGGTTCAAGAATCAGACTTGTTCTGAAAAATGCGAATGAATGCAACAATTTTTTTATGAAGTAGATTTTTTTATGAAGCAAATTTTATTGAATTTTAAAACTTTTCATTTTTAGGGTCTTTTAGAAAGAGTTACTGGATTAATTCAATTTACACGAATTTTACAATAATTTTGTACATTTTACAAAGGATTTTATACAAATTTTATATACACAAGATTATAAGACTTTTATACAAGATTTTACAAGGATTTTATAAGTTTTAAAAAAAGTTTCAAATAATTAAGGATTTTATCCAAGAATTTTACAAAAACATTTATATACAACTTTTAAGCTAATTTTTAAAGTCATTTTTAAAGTTTTCTTGTCGCTTTTAGAAACCCAAAATATACAGGCATACTTTTAGAGAGCCATATTTTGAAAAGTATACAATAAAGTACGAGTTATGGCTTCTAAAGTATATATAGTATATATATACGACAACCCCCTATACTTAGCGTGAACTATGTCCTCATAGTGACCAAATAAGTGACAAAGGAAGACATAACTCGAGATAAGTATATATTGGTAAAAAGAATCCTATATTACAACAACTTCATAAAGAATAATAAATAAAAGAATAGAAGTTAATCATCCCCTCTATACATAGGATCACCCTAAGGATAACAGACTCAAAACCGAAGATGATCGAGGTCAAGAGAATGTACACAATCAACAGCTCAGCTTGTCCCCCCTATACTTAGGGTAAAATATCTCTAAGTAAAGAAAAGAATATCAAAAGTGAGGGACAAGCGAGAAAGCAGATGATACAAGAAAATCAAAACAATAAAAAATGATAATGAGCAATATTACCCCCCCATACTTAGGGTAAAGCACACCCTAAGTATAAGCAACAACAGAGGTAATAAAATAGAACGATATGATCAACACAACGTCTACACCCCCCATACTTAGGGAAAAACACATCCTAAGTATAGAAAATATTCTAGATGATACCTAAGGATATAAGACAAACGGAAGAGAGGAAGAACAAAATCAAAAATATAAACAAGTGATCTTGAAAATCAGGTATGAGATTCAGAGTGTAAAGAGTGAACAAAATAAAAAAATAAATTCATTCATCTCATATAAAATGAATGGATGCAACCTCAATGGTCAGCGGTTCATGATCAAGAAAAGGTTTCAAACGCTGACCAATGACTCGAAAGGTGGACTCTAAAGACAACTCAAATATGTCTATGCTACCATTGTCGTACACCTTTCGCAAAAGATATGGGCCTTCACACTCGCTTTGAAGTTTCTCTGGAAATAGCTCCAGTCTTGCATCGAATAGCTAAACTTTTTGATTAGGCTCAAACTTCTTGTGGCTGATGTGAGCATCATGCCAATCTTTCATCCGCTTCTTATAATGTAGGCTACTCGAGAAGGCTTCGTCTCTCAACTCCTCCAAGGCTGCCAATTCGGTTTGCCTCTGATCTTCGGCATCATATAGGCCAAAGATAACCTCTTTTACTGTCCACCAAGATATGTGCGTAATCTCAACAATTAAGTGGCATGGCTTACCATAAACGAGTTGAAAGGGAGATGTACCTAATGGAGTTTTGAAGGATGTTCTATAGGCCCAAAGAATCGGGCCCAAAAGCTGTGACGAATCCTTTCGGTCTTGGTGAACAACCTTCTCCAAGATTTCCTTAACCTCCCTAATCAAGACTTTAGCTAGACCATTCATTTGAGGATGATACAAAGTAGCAACCTGATGATCTATGTCGAACTCGTTAGCAAGTGCTCTCACCTTGTCGTTGATGAAATGGCTACCCCCATCTCATATCAGAACTAGAGGGACCTCAAACCACAAAAGATATGCTTTCTCAAGAACTTTCAAACCATATTTGCATCAGTGGCTCGGGCAGGAATAACCTCTACCCAACGACTCACATAATCTATAACCCGAAGTATATACTCGAATCCCCGACTCTTAGGGAACGGGCCAATAAGGTCGATACCCCATGCATCAAATACTTCACAGAAGTGAGTCAGTTGCATCGGCATCATGTCTCTATGTCCACAAGTGCCCATTCTCTGACAGTCAGTACATCTCTTTACGAATGCATGGGCATCCGCAACGAGCGTAGGAGACCAAAGATCGATTGAAGCACCTTTTGTTTTGTCCTCTTCCCTGAATGGTGTCCTCCAGCTTCTAATCTATGGCAATACATGAGGACACTCTGGTGTGCCCACAGAGGAACATACCGATGCTAGATGGAATCCGCTCCTTCATGATAAAGGATCGGATCCTCCCAATGGTAAGACTTGTCTTTCACAAGGAAAGTCTCAAGTCTCTACCTGGACCAACCTTGAGGGACATTCTTAGCAACAAGAAAGTTCACAATGTCGTCATAAATGGGAGTGAGGTGACAACAAGAATCACCTCATCGAGGAAGGTCTTGGTGATTAGTGCATCAAACTCAGAAGTCTCAGGTATTTCTAGTCGGGAGAGGTGATCCACCACAACATTCTTGACTATAGGCTTATCCTTGATCTCAATATCGAACTCTTAGAGTAGTGATGAACTCTAAATCTGCCTCTTTAATATAGTTGTGTTATCGTAGTACAGGAGGCAGATTTGGTTCATGCAAAGAACCATACTTTCGGATATATGGAAATTAATTTACTTGGTAAGTGTACTAAGGTCGAACTCAGGGACACAAGCCTCTTCGTCTATTTATCAAATTTATCTATTTATTTATGTGTGATTATTTTCAAGTATTTAGGTCTTCATGCAAATGCAAAATAAAATGTGGATTAAACAATGCAATCATATGATGCATGTAATTTTTATGGGATTTTTCAATGTAAATAAAAGATTATGCATGCATTATTAAATATAAATGATATACATGCAGAAGATTAATACAAATGCCCTATAAAATATGAGCACAACTTGTAATTCAAATTCAGAGTCAAATTGAGCATAAAAAAATCAAAACCAAGTATCTATTCATGGAAAATATCTATAGAGCAAAAGACATAATGAATCATCAAAAAATTAGCTCCTTTAATTAAGTGTCTAATCATATATTAAATTATGTCTTAATATAGAGGATGGATCAAACTTCAAAATGACATCAAAATTAATAAAAAATAGAGATTCGATGCTCAAGATTTGAAGTAAACAGTGCAAGGGGCATAATTGTAATAAAATGCATAAAAAGGATAAATATTACAAATTGGTCCCTAGAGGGACCCATTTGCAATTATCAAAACCTAGCGTGGGCCTAAAGTAAATTGTCCAATTTTGTGCAGGGGTATTTCTGCAATTCCCCACAACGAGCAGGGCCTCGATGTAATTTTCCCCAGGCATGCCTGTAAGGCACACGCCTGGGGCTTAGATGTAATTTTGGATAAGGCTAGAGGTATCTCTACAAATTTCTCAAATCCTCACGTGCCCCACACATGAGCGATCTAGGTTCGGTTGGGCACAGCTTTGGGTGACACGTAGCGGCTGCTGGTGGCTTCGGGCAGGTGGCTTGGTGCACGTGAGCCTGCATGTCCGAAGGGGGTGATGTGGCTCCACCTGGGCTGTTGGATGGTCGCCGCGAGGCACCATCCAACAGTTCATGTAGTTCACCTTCTGCCGGAGGAGGGACGACGTAGACGGGGCTTTGACGAACTCACCAGAGCCCCTCTGTGTTCCTCTGTGCTCGTAGAAGATCGTCGGAGCTTCATGGGCATCAGGCGAGGATGACTGATGGAAGGAGAAGCCACGAGGGTAATTGTAGGTGGCGATCAACGTCGCCTCACTAGAGATAGAGGTCAAGATCGGAGAGGTGATGTAAATTTCGATCATTAAATATCTGCAGGGGTCAGTATAGCTGAAGCATGGTGTGTGGGGTGATCATAAATGAAGTGGAGGTCCGTGGGGGTGGAGGAGCAGAGGACCAATGTCATCATCTCCATTGATGCAGAGATGAAGTTGGGCGAGGGTGACAGAGGTATGGAGAAGGGATATAGTGAGCAGAGGTGGTGGCAAGGGTGAGGGTGACATGGCAAAGCTCGTGAGGTGGTTAGGCGATGACGATAGGTGAGTGTGTGCATCAAATATTAAGAGAAAAATAAAGAAAAACAAGGGGGAGGAAGTTACCTGATCAGGCGTGTAGCTAAGGTGGAGGAGGTGGTCTACGTTGAGGGTCTATTCGACCCTCCGATCGTCGCTGAACCTGGCCGACTGGTCTAGGGGGCTTTACGGTGCCTAGGGTAGCCGCTACAGGGTCAGAGGGTCATGGATCGCACCAGAGCAGGGAGAGGCCACGATGGCCCTCCTCCTGCCTCCATCTGTTACAATGAGGCGGAGGAGGGCAAGGGCTCGTGCTCGGACTTAGTGGATGGGTGAGAAAATGACTGAGCGAAGTAATTTATAGGCAGTGTCCGGTCATTACAGGAGATGCGACATGATTTTAAACGGTCAAAATTAAGGGAATGGAGTAATGGAGGTGGTGTTGATGAGGAGTGCGAGGATGCAGGAAGATAGGGCTACATGCGGGGATGGTTAGGTCATGGGGAGGTGTTGTGATGGAAGAGTTAAATGGAAAGGGGAAGAAGGTGGCGCCAGGCGTAACGCTTGAGGAAAGAGGATACTAGAGGAGTAAGAAATCTTACAGGTCGTTGGATCTCACGATCCAATAGTCCAGATGGTGGCACGGGTGGAGGGCAATGAACAAATCCTTAGGATCTGATCAAACTACGGGAACGTGAGTGGAGGTGAAGGGTTGGGATGAAAAGTGAGGCATGATCCAATGGTGAAGGAAAAAGGTGCGACGTGGAGGGTTCTCGGTCGTTGTATGGAAGAGCTAATCGTGGGGTTAGGAAGAGAGCGGTGGCAGATGGTTCAGATGGGACTTGGAGTCCCATCCTACATCGGGGATGAGCGGGTGACGTGGTGAGGGTGGCGTTGTAGGATAGGAAGGAGATCGGTCGGAGGGAAGAGGCTTTATGACGTGGAGGTTGCGTAGCCTTCGGATGATTATCCATCCAATGGCCAAGATGTAAGCGAGTGCCGACGACTGGGATCAGATCATGGGGACCTGATCGAACGATGGAGAGGAGAGGCATGATGAGCAGTGGAGAAGGCATCGGGGATATAGATCTAAGGGCAGATAGAGTTGGCGAGTGGCAGAAGAGGAACGAGCCATGTGGGAGGCCCAGAGGGCACCACGTGGCCCAATAAGAAATTTCAATAAATAATAAAACAAAGAAAAATAAAGAAGAAATAAAAGGAGACCGAATTAGGAAAAAGTCAAAACATGAAAGTTGTAGATCTCGATGAGATCTACAAGTTTCATGTTGGACAAAAAGTCAAAAGAGGTCATTTGTTCAAAAGAGTATTTTTAGGTGTATTTGTAAAGGGTAAATACACTGCTTCTAGGTTTTTGAGATTTTTTGTATTTTTTATTTCTTGTAAACATTACAATAATTATAAACAATGTCTTAATATAATTTTTATGGGTTTCTAATAAAAAAAGAAAATAAGGAAAAAGGTTAGTAATTCACTAAAATATAGGTTAATTATACACAGTTTATATACAATATAATACAAGATTATATAATGAATTATTAGTGATTTTTATTAAATTATTTAAGAAAGTAGATTAATAATTTGATTTTAACATGATGAATACGAGACTCATCATACCCCTATACTTAAACTATGCTCATTCTCGAGCATCTAAAGAATGAAGGAGTCAGATTAATTCCTGACAGGGCATGTGAAAATTTCAAGGCTCAATTCTTTGAAGACCCTTAATTTAAGTGATCCTAAAATTCTAGGCTCAACCATGCTCTTGTCAAAAGGAATCCAACTTCTCTAATTATTAGACTCTCTGTTTGTACATAAAATATAAGGATATGAAAAATTAGTGTACAGCAATCATGTGAGTCGAGTCGAGATATCACCAAAAGTTCTAATTTAGGAGACTCTCCTCTAGACCTAATCCTCAACACTAGGGAAGAAGTCTGTTCTTGCTTCAGTCAACCATCTCTTTAGTTCGTCAGACTTGAAAGTGTAGATGAACGGCCAGATGATGGAGGGTATAAGATTGTGTCTATTTTTCTTTCCCTCACATTGGAACAAGGGGCCTCTCGAGTGCCTTATTACTCAACACATGTATTTTTTTGTTGATCAATGTGTCCATCAAGAGAACTCAGAGTCTTTTGCACTTGTTTTTCTGGGAGTACACTGGGGTGTATCTCTCTTGAGTATCTAAGATACCTTCGACACCCAGACTTGTATCACTATATGATGAAGAGCCCTTTTATGGTGCTATCCCGACTCCTTGGTCCTAATTGTTTTTGGTCCAAGTGAACACTTTGAAAATGGTTGGGAGCGCTCGCCTTTGGTGGAAGCTCATATGAATTTGACTTTTGACGATAGAGATTTTCTTTGAACTTTTTCTTTTCTTTTCTTTTCTTTTTGTCTTGCTCCACTATTTTTACCAAAAGTTGATGCACAATGATCAACAATTATTTAGATTTCATACACCCTGGCACATAGGTTGATATCAAATGATAGTACGTGAACTTGTTCACATACTGGCTAGGGTTTTGCTAACACTCAGGTTTCTTGAAGTCTTCATTAACTTTATCCCATCCTCGAGCATCATTAGATTGGGTCTAAACTCAAATCTTCATTCCTAGTTCCTCAAGTGATAACTCAACTCATCTCATCAATCATGCAGTTGTGAATGTGTTGTGCTAATCATATCTTTAGAAGGTAGAGATGAAGAGTGCAATATAGCGCTCAAATCTTTCAAACTAGGGAAGTGTGGATTATTAAGTTTAAAGCCCTCATGACTAAGGCTGGCTAACTCAGACTCTCTAGATCACAGAAATCAGGTGTCCTCAAAATCCTTAAGCCTTGAGTGAATGTGAAAGTGTCAAGAATACACCAACTACAGAATTAGCGAATTTTCATTATTTTTATCTTTGCAAATTTTTATGGATTTTAATTTTTCATTTTTTTAATTCCTTTGAGAGACAATGACTGGCCCAAGCTCATATGAATAGTGCGTCCACTCCTAGCCAGAATGGGTGTAAGTACGGACCATTAGACGGACCCATGTTACTTGAGGACGGAGCCATAGACAGTGTCCTCTAAACCACCCACTTAACTAAGGGAGACCGAAGTTCCCTCACTAAAGAGTAGCTACTCATTTTTAAGCTTAGTAGTTGGAGCCTTTACTAAAGAAAAAGGTTTAAATTTTTCAGATTTTTAAGGGTTTTTTTTAAAAATGGTTACTTTTATTTACAACAAGTTAATACCTAAATTTAAAAAGATTTTTACAAGAATTTTTACAAAACTTAGTTCACAAGTCAATTTAAACCAAGAACAAAAAGATTTTCAATTTTTTTTTAAAAATACGAGCTATGGCTAAAGTAGAGATACAATACTATACGGTATATCTCCCTATACTTAACTTTTGCTATGTCCTCATATCACAAGTTATATGAAGCCATAGCTCCGGTTAAATACAAGGTGATATAGCAGAACTGAGGAGGAGGGTCCCCCTATACTTAGGTCAAAAATGACCTAAGTATAAGAAGACAAATGGAGGGAAGAATGATGGGTCGGGTCCCCCCTATACTTAGGATAGAGATATCCTATGTAAAGGAACTTGAATTATGATGGGGGCTATGAGGTTGTTAGGGTTGGAAGGGGATTTATACATATGATTGGAGAGAGGGGGGTTGAAGGGTTAATTTTCACACATGGGGACGTAGGGGGGGGAGGTGTATACATTGTGGTAGGGTGGGGGGGGGGGGGGATGTGTTTGTGAGTGTGTGTGTGGTGGGGGGGGGTAGATCATCTAGTGATCTACTCTCTCTCTCTCTCTATCTTTTTACACACATGAGCTCTAGAATGAGGACCATTAGAAATGCACATGATACATTTTTCTTACAACAGAATGCATGAATAAAAATCTTGACTAAATCCTCCTTGATTTTCTTTTGCGACCTTCTCAGCGGGAGCTCCTGACTCCATGGTCTCAAGCGTCCTCGACTTCTATGGGCCCTACCACAAACAAATACTATTAGAAAATATCAAGAACAATAATCAAAAACATGATGCAGAAACATGACAAAAAGACCTGAAATTATTGAAAATATTCACTTCAAAAATAATTACAAATTCGACAACTAAATAAAGGTGAGCAGTGTCCTCGGCAACGGCGTCATTTGATGAACTCGAAATCAGCCTCTTTAATATAGTCATGTTATTGTAGTACAGGAGGCGGATTTGGTTCATGCAAAGAACCACACTTTCAAATACATGGAAATTAATTTACTTGGTAAGTGTACCAAAGTTGAACTCAGGGAGCCTCTTCATCTATTTATCAAATTTTGTCTATTTAATTTATGTGTGATTATTTTCAAGTCTTTATATCTTCATGCAGATGCACCATAAAATATGGATTAAACAATGCAACTATATGATGCATGTAATTTTTCTAGGATTTTTCAATGCAAACAAAAGTTTATGCATGCATGATTTAATGTAAAGGATATGCATGCAAAATATTAATAAAAATTCCCTACAGAATATGAGCACAACTTGTAATTCAAATTCAGAGTTAAATTGAGCATAAAAAATCAAGACCAAGTATCTATTAATGGCAAATATCTATAGAGAAAAAGACACTATGAATCATTTAAAAATTAGCTCTAAGTGACTAATTAGTTTGTCATAAGATAGAGGATGAAACAAGCATCAAAACGACACTAAAATCGATAAAATTAGAGATCATATTCTCAATATATGAATAACAGTGCAAGGGGCATAATTGTAATAAAATGCATGTAAATAAAGGATAAATATTGCGAATCGGTTCCTGGAGGGGCCCATTTGTAAATACCAAAACCCGATGGGGGCCTACAGTAATTTATCCATTATACACAGGGGTATTTCTACAATTCCCCACAACTAGTAGGGCCTCAATGTAAATTTCCCCGACACGCACGTGAGGCACACGCCTGGGGCTTCGATGTAGTTTTGGATAAGGCTAGGGGTATCTCTATAAATTTCACGGATCCTCCTCTGCACGTGAGCAACCTAGGTTTGATTAGACGTAGGTTTGGGTGGCACGTAGTGGCTGCTGGTGGCTTCGGGCAGGTGGCTCGACACATCTGAGCCTGTAGGTCCGCACAAAGTTTCCTTATTTCAGGTATAAATAATAGAAAATAAAATAGGTCCCAAAAGTGTGTTATTGAGGAAAAAAGAATGATATTTTTATTGGATTTTTAGCCTTTATCTCCCCCTACTTTATTCCTTGTCAACCCAGTCATCAAGATGCCTAGGTCTCGGGGTTTAGGGTCCTAAAATACCTTTGGCATTTATTCTTTTTCTTTTCTTTTCTTTATTCTATAATTTTGGCAAAAAACTATATTTTATATACAATAAATGTAATAAAAAATGAATGTTAGTTTATACAATTTAATGCTATTTACATGCATTTAGATAGGGTTTTTAAGGACAAAATGAGAAAATAAAGGTGATGAAATGGAGATTCATTACCTCCTACATGATAAAAGAACAAAATGACACAACAATGGAAAATATGAAATAAATTAAAATAAAAATAGAAAATAAAGTTAAATAAAATATTTTATAAATAAAATTTTGGTAACTAAAAAACTTAATTTAGGTGATTGTTAATAATTTAAATAAGTTAAATAAATACGGTAAAATAAAAATACCCTTTACTCATAGGTAAATATACCTACATATACAAGACTTTGATTTTTAATATTTTATAAATAATAATATATCATAATAATTTATTAATTTAAAGAATTATTTGAGGATTTTTAACATATTTTTATTTTCATTATATAAATTAATTTATTTTGATAACTAAATAGGGATATTTACAATATAGGTATGTAATAGATATACAATAAATACATGAATTTATTTTTGGTCATTTTGACTTTAATTACTTTTATTTACATTTTATATGAATAAGATACAATATATATAAATATTTAAAGTACCATATGTGCAAAAATAAAAGAAACTAAACAAAAAAATACAAAGTATAATGTACAACATAGGCATACCGTACGATAACACTCCAAAAGCTACTTTTTACATCTTAACTCTGATTTTAATGAAACCATTTAATTTTAAAGCTGAATTAATTTTGAATACAATGAAAGTGAGTTTAATTTATTTTGATTTCTTGTGGAAAATATATTGATCTAACAAGGTGTGCTTTACGGCTTTTTCTATGTGTTACTATTTTTATTCTGTATAATGATTCTTCTTGCAATTATTTTTAATATTTACAACTTATTTTTGTGTACAAGTTCCAAGAAGAAAAATATTTTTATTTAGATTTGTTTTGATGATAAACTAAATACTAAAAGAAATATAAATAATATATACAATGATGTACAACGATAAATATACACGCGAGAGTTTATTTCTAGGATTTGTATAAGTTAAGGACCTTGTCTCGTCATACTTTAACCATCCCAAAGCTTGGTCTGGCCTCGGGATTCGGGTCAATCTGTATACACAACCTTCTTTTATTCTTTCTTTTTCTTTCTAATTTATTCTTTTATTTTTGTGTAAATAAGTGATAAATGTACAATATTAACATGCAAGGTTGGAATGTTAATTAACTGGAATTGGTTCTTATTTACAAATGTTTTTGCCAAGGGCTTTAAGCTAAAATACAAGAACAAATATGTTGAATCATGGATTCATTATAGCCTTTGATCTTTTGTCAACTCAGAACATGTCCTCGTTGAGCTGCTGCACATGCTCAAGTGCATGATTTTGTTGGTTATATTATAGGTCACACCCCTGCTTTTATTATTATTGCATACAGATCCCTAACAAGTTGCTTCCATGTGCGCAGGAACGTGACTTTCTGGGTGATTTTGCATGTAACCAATGAATCCATGATTCATCACCTTTATTCTTTCATTTTAGCTAAAATCCTTGGTACAATATATGTAAATATTCACTAATTCTCACTAATTAATGCTCTGACAACACTTGTTAATATTATATATTTAACACTTATTTTATCCAAATAAAATAATAAAGATAAAAGGAAAAATAAAAGAAGAAGGATGTAGATATGGAATATGTATAGACTGATCCTAACCTCAAGATCTTGTCAATATGGACTTGGTCGACAAAATAAATACGTAGGGGAGATAAGGATTATAATTTATAAAAATGACAGAAAATCATGATCAGAAATGTACATCTACATATTTTTTTACCTTGTATATATGTTCACCTATTTTATTTATCATTCATAAAATTTAAATAAAAATATTTCTTTACACAAGTTGTTTATAATATTATACTAATTTATAGAAATACTAGAAAAATTATTTATTCTATAAGTAAATAATTATGATGAACCTAAAAAGCCTAAAAAGACAACTTCCAAGGTTCATAACTATCTAGAAAAAACTCCAAATTGGTCAAACTCATTTTTTAACTATGTTTTATAACTAATAATATTTATTAAAAATACCAAAAAAATATTAGAATAAAATGTGCGAGTTTTGGCGTTTGGATCCCTTTGTATATATGTACTATGTGTATATGAATCTTCTTTAATTTCTATTTAATTATTCCTAATCCCTTTTAATCTAATTATTTTTCCAATATGTTTGTAAAAATCAGTAAAAAAATATAAAAATATAACTTAAAATTATTTATTAATTAATGCCAATAAATCTCAAAAAAAAGGTGTAGAGCTAAACTTCTGAACCTCATAACTGGGCCATATGAACTCTGGATTGGTCGTACTCACTTTTAAATTTAGTTTTATAAAATTGTCTATTAACTAAAAGTGATTTCACTAAAATCGGAGTTAATATGCAAAAAGTAGGTTTTTGGGACCCTACTGGTATAATTGTACAATGTATCTTAATCCTATTCTATTTATTTTTTGTTATTTCTTTTATTATTATATTTTATCAATGTTACATTATTAATATAAAATAAAAATAAAATTTATTAAAATTAACATTATTTAAATTAATTAATTTGTATTTATATTGGTATAATATACCTATATAATTTATATGTATTTATTTCTTTAAATAAATAATATTATTTATTTAATTAGATTTTATAATTAAATTATTTTAAAATTATTTATAATGTATAATTAATAATTTATTTTAAATATTACTTGAATTTATTTAATTTTGTTGATTATTATGGTTAATTAATTAATTTTCTCTCTCCTCCTTTCCCTTCTTCCTCCTCTACCTCTCTTTCTTCCTCCCTCGTTCCACTTAAACTGCCCAACGACCGATCGTTGGGCCGTTTCCCCAACAACCTGCCCTCACACTCTCCATCCTCTCCCTTCATCCTCTATATAAGGACTTGTATCCCCTTGGAATTTCAATATTTGCCATTTTTCTTCTCCATTGATTAGTAAGCCTCGGTTGAGAGCGAGAGTCGAGTGACAGTGTCCTTCATACACCATCGAGTGAGGTAGACAATAGAGGAGTGGTGAGATCTCTATCGGCATTGCAGTCCAAATTCTGCTGCACGAGGAGCCTCTGTGTCGTTGTGTGTCGAGGCGATTACCTGGAGGTTCTCACCTCCGCCCCAGGCAAATCCATCCAAATCATCTATCTCCTTCGTTCATTTCCAGGTTAGTATTCCAATCTCTATCTCCTCCTCCTCCTCTGATTCCCATCTCATTCCTCCAAAATCTCCTCTCAATCCTTCTATCTCTCTGCTATTTTGAAAACAATACAACCTCGCTCATCATCTCCACCTTCCATTCCTCTTCATTTCACATTCTATCTCTCATAACTTCTCAACTTCGACCACACATAGCGGTTGGAGACCAGGATCCTCATCCTTCATCGTAGGAACTCTTCCATTCACCTTCCTCTTTTCTGATTTGGACCGAGACATTGAGTCTTGAGTCGGAATTCATCACTTGTAGGTTTATTCGTCATTGGAGATCGAACAATCAAGCATCACCATAGCCTGGCCAAATGATCGCTCAAACCACAACTTCATTTGTAGGAGCTTAAAGGACAAACTGCATCTCAAAAACATTGCTGCTCAAGAAACGCTTTCACTTGTGAAGCACTACATTCAATCTAATCAAATCTGAAGATGATTGCATGAAGTTTCATCAAACTATTGATCTGCACCTGCAACAAACATGCACTCTTGCAAGAAAATCATTCCAAGAGTCTGACTGAGCACTTGGAGCAGCAGTCCCATCCGAAGCTTCGCAGGAAGTCAATATACCTAGAGCTATTCGGATCACAATTTCATCTGCATGCATCTGGAGATCGAGTCCACCTGAGCATTCTACTGGAGCATCCATCGCATGAACGAGCAGCAGACCATAGAGCATCACCGATACGAACACCTGAAGGTCAAATCTCCATCATCATCGCATTGTGTCGAACCATCTGAAGTACGAAGCACAACAAATGTATCATCTACAGGATATTTTTATGAGCAACGAAGCACCTCCGCAAAATGCGTAAATGAATCTTCATCTGGAATCTCTTGAGAATACGACGTCACCTTCACTGGAGACTTTCGAATCAACCATAAGACACCTGAAGTCGAATTTGGGACAGAACTTATCATACAACCGACGTTGATTCGAGTGAGAAGAACCAACACAAGCTGTCAGATCGAATAGCCATGATAGTTGTTTGATCTGCATCAGACATTTCAGAACAAAGCCCGAGTACTTAATAGAGACTTGACTAGACGCACGATAGTGCGCCACATATCCATAGCAACTTGCCGTACCACCCCATCTCTCAAGCGCGGTCACGCGCAAAACGTATGCGCAAGGGATATTTTGGGGCGTTTTACAAATACGACCCATGAAAGTTTGTCTATTCTGGAATAGGTCCTCCTACATCTCCAACCACGTGTCATGGCAACTGCTTCCTAGGGTTTTGCATGATTACCCTCAGCTTTTCTGATATTACACGTGTGACCCTCAATATTCCCTATTATTACTAAATTACTTCTATAAACTGTATATTACATATTATATACATTAAATACTTATTAAATAAAATATTTCATATAAAGCAAAATAAAAATTCCTAAAAATACATAGTATTATACTATACACAATATTAAAATAGTTTTGAAAAATAAAAGTATTTTTTATTTTTAAATAAATCTTAAAATATATATATATATATAAAATGCATACAACTTATAAAATACATAAAAAAATAAAAAATTCTTTGAAAATCTAAAAAATTACCTACATTATATTTTACAATATTTTACATTTAATACCAAAAATAAAATAAATTTGAAGATTAAAATTAATAAAAAATCAAAATACATAAAAACTTCAAAAATGCATAACTAATTCAAATAAATCACAAAAATGCATACAATATCTTGTTGTAAAGGTATTTTCATCTACTTTCTGATAAAAATAAAATAAAAATATTTTGTTCATGTTTACTCATTTAAAAAGAAAACATAATTCCCTATTTTTTAAAAAATAGTTTTCTACTTTAAAAATAATCCAAAACCAATAAAAATATTGAAACCCTCTAAAAAATTCACAAAAATAGTCAATAAAATTAAAACCTAAAAAGTACAAATTAAAAACCAAATAAAAAATATAAAAATCAAATACCTATATTTTTCTACAAATTAGTATATAAAATCACAAAAACAAGATAAAATTCATAAAATCAGATAAAAATCCAGCAAAAATCCTTAGAAATAAATAAAAATTAGGAAACCCATTTACCTTAGTCACTCGACCTTTTTACCTTAGTTTTCCATGGTTTGCCTCCCTGAGTTTGACACTCTCGTACTTATTGCTATAAACATCAGTTTAAGAGAAGTAACCAACTGGTAACGTACCATAATCTTCCCACTTTCATACGAGAAGTACCCCCCCCTTCATATCAGAAAAGGATCCCATTTTCTTTCCCTTGTCCATAATCTATTGAAGCTTGGAGGATTGCTTAATTGACCATGGAAGTGGAGGACATCTCATTGGTAAGTCCACTTTTGATGGGAGTAGCTTCAAATTTTAGGAGTATAAATAATAAAAAATAAAAAGTTTTTCCTACAAATTTCAACCAGTCACCCCAGCAAAAAACTTCCCAATCTACTACTCTAAAAGAAGAATAGTGTTGCTGAATCGATCGGGTGAAATTTTAGAAGATTTTTTTTATTTATACTCCTAAACTCAAGTGTATAAGATTAAGCACGGGAGTGTCAAACTCAGGGAGGCAAACTCTTGGAAACTAGGTTAACATAGTAGAAAATTAATGTTTTGTGGGTTTATTTATTTTTATTTATTTTTAGGGTTTTTTCTGTATTTTTACTTGATTTTTGTGAATTTTATATTGTTATATGCTTTTAAGTATTTTGTATTTTTTAAGAAAATGTTTTATATTTTTTATTTGATTTTTATTTTATTATTTTTATGTTTTAATTTTTTATTGTTTTTATGAATTTTTAAAAGGTTTTTAGAATATTATAAAATTCTGAACTATTTTTAATGTGAAGAATGAGACTTTATTAAAAACTGTGAGATATTTTTTTATTTTAATAGAGAACATAGCGAAAAATATTTTTATTTTATTTTTATTGTAAAGTATGTAAAATTATCTTAAAAATAAGATGTTGTTAATTTTATGTGATTTTTATTGAATTAGTTATGATTTTTTAATGTATTTATATATTTTGTAATTTTTTAGCTTTATTATTCAATTTTTTTATTTTTTGTTTATTTTGAAAAATATGGTTAAAAATACTACAAATATTTTTTTGTTGGATTTTTAAAGTTGTTTTTATATTTTTATATGTTTTAGAGTTTGTTTTTTAGTTTTTAATTGATTTTAATAAAAATAGAAACTAATTTTTGTTTTGCAAAAAAAATATTTAATAATGTATAAAGTATAATACTGGTATTTAATATGTATTGTTATTGTATTTTTATTAAATTTTTATATTTCGTATTTTATTTATTATGTAGTATGGAACATATAGTGTTATATATATAGATACATGGATACAAACGTAATAATATGGAAATATGAGGGTACACATGAAAATACAGAAGCTGGAGGGCCAATCTCGTAAAAATGCCCAGGGAGCACATGGCCGGTCACGTGAGATCCACCTGCAATCGCACCTGCTTGCAATATCGGGAAGCTCAGAGAATCTCGCCACAAAATATCTAGAAAAACACGTGCATGATCATGTGTATTAACCAGCTTGAGACTTGTATGCGAATAGGAAACACAGGGGCTCATCACATAAAATGTCAAAATTATCTGCCTGGGCACGTGCTGGGCACGTGTACCGCTTATGCGATTAAGCGGTGGGGCGGCGAGATGAATCCAGTGATGACAAGTGTCAGACTATGCACCCTTGATATAGAGCGTTGGACACTGATGCGATCTAATGACTGGTAACAGGGACGATCTGATGGCTATTATGTGAACCCCTCAACTAATCCAACGGTTGTTGTTTTGCCCCCAATTTGAGCTTTGGCTCCAAGCTTTGGTGATATTGTTCAACAGATTTCTCGATTCCGTAGAGATACTTCAATCCTCTATTGTGGTTGTTCTTAGACGACGGCTATTTGTTTCTCAATCACCTTGATTAACTCGATCACCAAATGAAGGTTTCGATCAAACGATGAGAATCTCCACTAGATGTGCATCATCCTCAAATGTTCGTCCAGAAATCATATGCATGCTGCGACCTTGCTCCAGGTGCTGATTAGATGAGTTTTACGTCTGGCAAAGGTGATTTGATCTACATCTGTAACAAATTTTGTGACTTGAAGCCACGGTGCCTCGGTGTCAATACGGTCAGAAGAAAATGTGAATAAACTGCTCCTAGTGTAGGTGATGGAGAAGGAGCGAAGCTCCGATCACCGATTACGATCTGGGATGGTTAGAAGTGCGAGCTGGAATAGCTTGTGAAGAGATTGGAATGTGGAGGTTGATTCAATTATTGAGGATGAATGGATGATGGATGGATGATTACAAAAATCAAATTGGACTCAAACAGAGGATATGATATATCAAGAGGAAGGAGGAGAGAAGAGAAATGGAGAGGCAGAGACTGGCAAGGGAGAGATGAATGCTAACCTGGAAAGAGAAGGAACAATGTGGATGGAATCGATGCCTGGGAAAGGAGGTTATGGCCTCATTGCGACGGTGGCGGACACAGAGGCTGTCGTGTGTATCTAGGAGCTGCACGCCAGCAGTTGATCACACCGGGACTGCCTCAATCTCAACCTTGCTCGATGTCAGGATGAGAAGTTCTCACCCTCACGTATCTCTCTCGCAGAGCTCTGGAAGGAGTGGTAAAATGGCAGATCCCGTCGATGGGGGAGGTCTATGGGAATAAATAGGAGGAGTGGAGTGGGGAGCACATCGCCGGGTGTGGTCACATGCGGTGGCTCCCGTTACCGACGGGTAGTTGGGCTAACCGCCAATGGTCTCCTTGTTGGGGTTGTTGGTCGGAGAAGAAGGGTAGGAAGGAGGCAGTGGCACTATAGAGAAGAGGAATCAGGGGGGAGAAGAAGGTTAGAAGAGAGAAGGAAAAGATAGAGAGGAGTATGAAAAAAAATAAATAAATTTAACATTTAATAATTAGGGTATTAATTACATAATTAGTCATTAAATAATTTAATAAATATAATTAATGAATTAATTAAACAACTTAATAAATAACTAAATATTAATAAATAAGTAATAATAAATAAATAACTTAGTTAATAAAGTAATGAATAGTTAATTTAACAATTTTAATTAATTTAAATTAGTAACAAAATCTTAATAAAGTATATAAATAACATTTATTAAATTGTGGTACATTGTACAATATATAACCAATACACCAAATTTTGCATTTTAACTCTGATTTTAGCAAAATCAATGTTATTTTATAGATAATTAAATAACACGGATTTTAAAACTGAGTTTCCCAATTTGGAGTTCATACGATCTATTATGAGGTCTTGAAAAATCTAGTTAGTGGCTTCGTGGCTTCGGGGTTTATTGGCATTTGGTTTAAGTTTTATTTTTATATTTTTATATTGGTTTTTAGAATAATTTTTGGAAAAGAAATTAAGTTAATCGGAGTTACAATTAATTAATTAAAAAATTCAGAAATTTTCTGTATATAGTACATATATACAATGGGACCCAAACGCCAAAACTAACCTATCTTATTATAATATTTTTTATATTTAATAAATAGTATTAAGTATAAAACGAAGTTTAAAAGTGAGTTTGGTCCATTTGAGTTTTCTATAAATAGATATAATCCTTGGAAGTTGATTTTTACGGCTTTTTTCGGTTTATCATAATATTTTATGTTTATGTTGAATAGTTTTTCTGATATTTTTATAAAAAAATTATATTTTTATGAACAAAATTTATAAAACAAGTGTTTTGATTTGGAATTTTTTAAGTGATAAATAAAACAGGTGAAATATTTACAAGGTGGAAAATGTGTTTATGTACATTAATGACCTAGGTTTTTTTTTCTAATATTTTTATAAGTTAGGATCCTTATCTCCCCCTACTTATTTATTTTATCGACCAAGTCAATATTGACTCAGTCTCGGAGTTAGGATCAGCATGTACATAACTGTGTCCATCCTTCTTTATTTTTATTTTTATCTTTATTATTTTATTTTGGATAAAATAAGTGTTAAATATATAATGTTAGCATGTATGACTAGAATGTTAATTAATGGAAATTAATGGATATCTACATGCATTTTAACATGGATTTTAGCCAAAATGAAAGAATAAAGGTGATGAATCATGGATTCATCATTCTCCTATAATTTACCTTTGCTAGTCCCTTAGCAAACACTTATACTATAAATAAGTCCAAGCAAAAAGAAAAATAAAAATAAAAGAACTTAGAACATGCTTGTTTCTACAAACTGAATCTTACTTCACCCAAAATTTAGAACTTGGATTTAGGCCTTTGGATTAATAGTGTGTTGGGACTCTATTAGACTTAGGACTTAAGCCTCAACAGCCCTTAAGTGACATAAATTCTTATCCATGTTTACCTCAATTGCCAGCTCAGATCCACCAATTCCTCACGCAAACTTTTCAGCTTTAAAGAAATATGTATTGTGTGCGAAAGGTTTTAGTTCTTCCCTCTTTAGAGAAGTAAAGAAACCACCATCATAGTAATATACTCTCAATGGCCCCTCATCCAGCTATTCAATCCTCGAGGAGGGGGGGGTATTTCCTTCTAGGATCATGTCATGTTGTGTCCATAATCGAGTATATGAACAACTAAGAAAAATGAGAAGAGAACTAGAGTGTGATCAATGTAATCACATCTGTGAAGCCTTGCCAGTTTAGCCAAGTGTCCACTAAGATAATGCAGGCTTTTTGAAGCTCGGACCATTGTGGTCATTTTGGGTATTTGGTTTATGGCTTCTTTTTGGTAGAAATTATTATTGCACTGCATAGATCTTTTATGCCCTGACGGATTTAGCATCTTTTCATTCCGTCCATTTTTTGGGGTCTTAGAAATAATTGTGCCAGCAGATCCCTCCCTCTTCCAAAGCTTTATTTCTACCCCAATCTATCCGTCTTTAGATGTCAGTGCCACTAGACAAGGATAGAAACACACGACCGAGATGGATTGCCCTTCGCATCCCCATGCAAGTCAAGCTAAGTGCGGAGTGCATGAGTTTAAAATTTGGTTCAAAATGGGGAAGAGTTAAACGGATAACACCAGGTGTCCTACTTAGGCACATTCAACTGGAATTCTGAACACGGTCTCATGGAACCTAAAGAATTAAGTCTAAAGGATCTGAAGAGTTTTAATTCCAATTCCTAGTAAAGTCCCTTTAGAATTAAGTGGATTAAGGCCTAAACGAAGCTCCATCTCTCAGACTTAGATCCATCCAATTCAAGAATCGAACTTGGTCTGAAAAATTCAAATGAATGCAAATAATTTTTAATGAAGTGAAGTGGATTTTATGGCTTACACTTTTTAAGTGATTTTTTAAGAGTTTTTCAAATTTTTACTGAATTTTAAAACTTTTCAAATTTTAGGATCTTTTTAAAGAGTTAGTTGATTGATTCAATTTACATAAATTTTACGAGAATTTTGTACATTTTACAAAGGACTTTATACAATTTTTGTATACGGCTTTTATAAAAGACTTTACAAGGATTTTTACAAGTTTTAAATAATTAAGAATTTTATCCAAGAATTTTACAACACTTTTTATATACAACTTTTAAGCCATTTTTTAAAATCATATTTACAGTTTTTTGTGGCTTTTAAAAATCCAAAGTATACACCCATTCTTTTAAAGAGACATAATATTACAAATATGATAAAGTACGAGTTATGGCTTCTAAAGTATATATAAAATATATACGACACCCCCCTATACTTAGCGTGAACTATTCCTCATATTGACCAAAGAAGCGGCAAAGGAAGACATAAAATCGAGCTAAGTATAGATTGGTGAAAAGAATCCTATACTACAACGACTCAAACAATAACGAATTAAAAATAGAAGTCAATCATCCCCTCTATACTTAGGATCAAGTAATCCTAAGGATAGCAGACTCAAAACCAAAGATGATCGAGGTCAAGAGAGTGTACACAATCAACGGCTCAGCTTGTCTCCCCTATACTTAGGGTAAAATATCCCTAAGTATATAGAATAATATCAATAGATGGGGGATAAGTGAGAGAGCAGACGATACAAAAAAATAAAAAATGATCAAAAGACGATATGAGCGATATTACACCCCCCATACTTAGGGTAAAGCGCACCCTAAGTATAAGCAACGACAGGGGTAATAGAACAGAATGATATGAACAACATAATGTCTACACCCCCCTATATTTAGGATAAAGCACACCCTAAGTATAACAAAATTCTAGATGATACCTAAGGGTGTAAGATAAATGGATGGGAGAAAGAATAAAATCGAGAATATATACAAAGTGATTGAAAAATCAGGTATGAGATGCAAAGTATACAGAGTGAAGAGCACATCTCATAAAAAATGAATCGATGCAACCTTAATGGTCGAAGGTTCATGATTGAGAAAGGGTTTCAACCGTTGACCATTAACTAGAAAGGTGGATTCAGAAGACAAACTCTGATATGTCAATGCTACCATTGTCATACACCTTTCGCACGAGAAATTAGCCTTTCCACTTACTCTGAAGTTTCCCTGAAATAATTTCAGGCTCGCATTGAAATAGACAAACTTAGGCTCAAACTGCTCGTGGTTGATATGAGCATCATTCCACTCTTTCATCTGTTCCTCATAATGCAGGCTACTCATGAAGGCTTCATTTCTCAATTCTTCCAAGGCTGCCAATTCTATTTTCCTCTGATCTCTTGCATTTCGTCATTTATATTACATAATTAGCATTTATGCATGTGTAACTAATATCTGCATTTTAGCATTCATATTTGCATTTAAATAAGGAGCCAAATTTACTTGTAAATATTCACCTGAATATAGTTAAAATACCATATTGGTATCTATTTTATACTAACTCCAAATCCAATAAAACCAACTCCATAGTGTATATATTACTGACACTAATAAAAGAAAAATATCAAAAAAATTATAACTTGTCAAATTGACCAATAAAACCCAAATCTAAGTTTGAGATTAAGAACATTAAAATGCACATATCTCTCTCATGTAGTTTCCGATTTAGGTCTACTCACTTTTAAACTAATATACGTTCAAAGACCTTCAAAACAATATTAATTTCATAAAAAATCGGATATCGTATGTGAAACTTGGGTTTTTGGGCCCCTGATGTATATTGTACATATTGACTAAAATACCAATTTATTTTATCCTTTTATTTTCTTAATTATTAAAAATCTCAAAAACTAAATTAAGTTCTAAATATTCCTTCCATACTTTGTCTATCTTTATTTTGATTTTCTCAACTTAAAAATAACAAAAAATATGCAAAAGATAAAATGCGGTATTTTATATCAATAAGGTACCCTCAAAAATACTTTTTGCATAGATAACTTTCCTTTGACATTTGATCCTTCACGAAAGTTGTAGATCATGTCGAGACGAGCAACTTTCATGTTGAACACCTTTTGATTTCGTTTCTTTTATTATTTATTTTCTATTTTTATTTACATTTAATTTTTGAATTTTTTGGGAGGGACACGTGGCAGCTCCTGGAGCCACCACGTGTCACCCATTCTTTATTTTATTTATTTTTCTTTTATTTTTTTATTTTATTTATGTTATTTTAATTTATTTTATTTTAATTATTTATTTTATTTTAAATTCTTATTCACCCATGATGAGGCCGCCTCTCTACACGCCACGTGGCGCCTACTCCCCTAGCCTCATCACGTATGATGCACGTGCTGAGCCCATGATAATCACGTTTTGTCGAGGGACTAAATAGTCCACACAAGGCGGGACTACTACGTTGTTGTGGCGACCCACAATAAACCGTAATTAATCAACAATTAACCCACACTATAGATCAAGTAATAAGAAATAAATGTGAAGTTAAAATTTATTTTTAACTCTACATAAATGTGTATAGAGCAAGTATGCAGAGAGTTCGAACACAGGGAGCAAACATGATAGATGCACAAGTGTGTGTGAGTTAAAGTGAAGTGATGTCTACACTATGCAAGCAAATATTTTTGTGGGCTTTAATTTTTTTAATAATTTTATATATTTTTTATTTAATTTTTAATTTTTGTATTTTGATTTTTAATTTTTTGATTTTTATAATTTTATATTTTACGTTTTTTTCTTTTCAATGTTGGAATACATAAGCAAGAAATAAAAGAGGTGCTACAATATTTATAAAAAAATGCAAAAATAGCCAAAAATTCAGAAATAAAATCTTCTTGGTATTTTTATTATTTTCAACTGTTTTGTAATTTTTGGTTATTTTTCAGAATGTTTTTTGGTATTTTTAAACAGCAAAATAAAGGAAAATAGGGAATAAGCTACTGGCGGGGCGTAAAATGGGAATTAAAAACATCAAATAGCCACAAAAGTTTTCCAAACCAATTTTAAAACAAAGATATAAAAAGAGGAAACTACAGAACTTGAGTTTGCAATTTTTGGAGTTTTCTAGAATTTTTTATATTTTTAGAAGTTTTTGAGTATTTTCGAATTTATAAGGTTTTTCTTTTGAGATTTTTAATGATTTTTGGACTGATACTAAAGTAGTTAAAATAGACAGTAGGGAATTTTTTTGGATTTTTTAAGGTATTTTAATATTTTTTTGGTATTTTCTAAGCTAGACAGTAGGCAAAAAGCAAGTTTTTGATTTTTAATAAATATGAAAATGCAATAAAATCAAAAACTAAAAATATGGACTTAAAGAACAAGCACACAGGAGCTTAACTTGAATTTTTTAGAATTTTTCGAATTAAAATGGCACCTTAATTAAATAGATCAAGCAAGCAAAATGTCCATAGGCTTGCAAGGGTATAAGTGCAAATACCCAAAAGTCCAGGAGCATACAAGCAATTTTCCACAAAATTTAACTCTTAATATTCGAATTTAAGGACCAAATACAAATAAGCAGACCGGCAGGGGTGTTGGTGCAAAATACCCACCAGGGCGCGTGACTGGCACGCGCTTGGTAGGGACCCAAACGTAATTTCAACAGAGCCCGAGGGCTTACATGCAATTATCCCAAAAGTTTAACACTTAAACTGAAACTCCTGGTACTAAAACTAAATAACCAATAGGCCGAGGGCCTCAATGCAAAATGCCTGCACCTCACGTGACAGGTCACGTGAGGTGACGTGGTAGAGGCCCTAACTGCAAATATGGAAAGTCTAAGGGCCTACTTACAAATTTTACAAAAATTTTAAACTAATAATTAAAGTTTCAGGACTAAAAGAAAATTATAAAAGTCGCGAGGGTATACTTGCAAAAATCCCCTTGCTCAGGAGATCGAACGGCGGTGGGCCGTTCACTTGACACGTGGCGACGCAAGGGCCTCCGATGACGCTTCGGCCTCGACGCTCTTGAATAGATCTTGTAGTGGAGATCGACGGCTGGGGCGCGAAGGCGATCGGACGGTTGGTGATGGATATGGGGGGTTCGCTTGATCGGACGACAACAAGGACTGGAGGAAGAACGCGGAAGAAGGCCGGCGACGGCGAACTTCCGCGACCTCCCCGCCTTTCTTCGTCGGCGTTCAGAGCTCAGAAGGACCCAGATCTCTTCCTTTCGGCGTTCTCTAGGTGTTGGGGGCCTCAAAATGGCCGGAGAGGTGCTGATTCTCACCTACGACGGCGGAGGAGCTTGCGACCTCCAGGTGTCTCCGGCGAGTCCAAAAAGTGCTCCCAGGGGCTGCTCTTGTGCGTGTTCCTGCAGGAGAAGGATGATAGAGTCCAGGGAAAAATGCCTGGACTCCGTGGAAGATGAACGGCGGCGAGGGACGGTGTGACGATGCTCAGCCGGAGTGAACTCCAGCGATGGAATCGATTTGGCGAATCGATGGATGGTTGGATACGAAACTGGGCTCTATATGAACCTAAGACTACCAGGAATGAACTAGGATAAAAAGGAAGCAAAGAAGCACCTTAAGGGGGATACCCGAGGTTGATGTACCTCAACGGAGAAGTCGCCGGAGGTGGGGTTAGTACGCGCCCAGCTCGTGCTGATCCTCCGCCTTGAAGAAGGAGACCTGGAGCTGTCACCTCCAAGGTGCTCGAGCGAGTCCAAGGGGGGAAGAACTGGATGAATCGCGGTTCCAAATTCAAAAGGGAATCAGAGCTGGGATTTATGGGGTTGACGGTCAGTGGAGAAAGAACGAGGCCTAGCAGTGGGTACAGTGGTCCTTCGACCAAGGTTTCATTAGGGCGGGCATGCCCATTGATCGAGGATCAAAAGCCAAGAAGAGTCTATCACGAGATGATGCAAGACGAGGCCTTGAAAAAATGGAGAAATAGGGGTCAAACCTGGTTCTGACAAGGTCTACAGAGCTAAGAACGACCAGTTGACCGAAGTCAACTGGGGCTGAAGCCTGGTTGGTCCACGTGGACCAACCAGGAAAAATCCCTGATTTTTATTTTGTAAATTCAAATAAAAATAGTAATTGAATTAATTAAAGTATGATTATTATATAAAAAATGTTTAATTTTTTATTTAGTATATTTTTCTGATTTTTAATTATTTTTAGGAGGTGTAATTTTATAAGTTTCCTTTTATGCCCTTTATAGGTATAATACCTATATAATTTAGTATTTTATTTTTATTTTGTGTATTTTAATTTTATTATATTTATTTAGTATTTTATAAAATCATAAAATACTTTTTATACACACAAATATATTTTTGTTTTATTTTTCTGATATATTTTGTATATTTAATAAAATGTAAGTAGGTATTGTATAGGCATGTATATAGGTATAATACCTGTGTATTTTATATACATATATTTTTATTTTGAGTTTTATTTGGGTTTTTATTCATGTTTTAATGTACATAATTATTATAAGTAATATTTACAAGATTATAAACATTTAATAATACAAAAATAATGAATAAAGAATAAATTGAATATTTTAATCAGTACAAATATATAGTCAGGGTCCAAAACTCAACTTTCAAACCGTAGCTCCGCCAAATGCGAAACCACCGCCATTAAATAGCTTATTTTATTATATATACAATTAAAGGTGAGTTTGCTGCATTTGAAGTTTTCATTTGTGAGATACGGGTCTGGGAAGTTGGGATTTTGGATTTTTATTCAGACCATAACTTTTTATCTGTGTAATGTTTTTCAGTGAAATCAATTTTGTATTTTTCTTTATTTAATTATCTAGAACTTTCATGTACAAAATTTCTTTATTTGATGTATAAAAAGTGGAACCAAAAATATGTCCTAAAATGAATAAAGAATGGATAAAATGAACAGGTATTTAACCCTTATCTCCCCCTACTTTATTCCTTGTCGACCTATTCATCAAGATGCCTAGGTCTCGGGGGTTTGGATCATAAAATATTTACAATATTTTAATTCTTTTTTTTTTCTTTTATTTATTCTATAATTTTGGCTTTAATTACAGTATTATATACACTAATTAAATGCACATGCATGAATGCTAAGATGATGGAATTAAGGGTATTTACAGGCATTTTCCAGGGTTTTTTGAGGCCAAAATGATAGAATAAAGATGATGAAATGTGGATTCATCATCCCCCTATACTTTACCTTTGCTAGTCCCCAGCAAACACTTATGCAATAAGTGCAAAAAGAAAAGAAAAGAAAAGAAAAAGAAGAACTTGGGTTTTATTTGATTATTAAACTTGTCTCACAAAATCAAAGTTTGGAGCTTAAGTCGAACCTTTGTAGTTTTAGTGCGGGCGGAACCTTAATGAGAACCGTGTTTGAAATCCAACAGTCCTTGAGAATCCCAAAACTCTGCTCAAGTCTCCTCAATAGCCAGGTCAGAAATATCTCAATTTATACGCAAACCCTTACGATATGAATCTGACTCGTACAAAGTAAGTGATGGTGGCTCTCCCCAACTAGAATGGCAAAGAAACTGACTTCTCCAGTACGACAACCCAATGATTCCCCCAATCCAATAACTCCATCCTCGAGGAGCGGGGTATTCCCTTCTAAGTTCAAGTGGCAACCTGCTCAAGAGGAGGGGGTGAAGAGAAGAATGGACGGTAACCAGTGTAGATACCTATCCTGGGATGCAAGACCAGTGTAGTCAAGTCATCCTGCTGCAGGCTCACATGATATGACTTTTGGAACTCAAGCTTGCTTATTGACTTTACAACATTTGTACATACTTGCAGGCTTTTTATTTTTGTACATGCCTGGACATTTTTTTTGAATACTATATACAACAGCATTTACATAAGGAGTTCTTCCTCTTGAGCCAGTATACTATCCCTCTTTTGAAGCTTTATCGCAACCCACATCCTCTTGTCTTTAGACTTCCTAATCACTGGACGGGTTGGGGTGCACTTCCGTCCCTATAGGAGGACAAATGTTTCCACTTGTGTGCGTGTCATACCGACAAATCCAATCCCCTCACCACTCCAACTGGTGTTGAACCATGTGAAAGGTGCAGATGTCCAAGTTAGGTCATTATCAACAAAGAGTCGTGCGTATGCTCTGAAATATTCTACTTAGGGAGTCAAGAATCCATTGAACCAAGTCTCGTAATCCTCAAAGAATTAAGTCAACTAGACCTGAAGTACCTCAATCCAAGTTCCTATAAGGTTCCTGTTATTAGGTAGATTTTAAGGTCCAATTCAAGCTCCAATATCTGGATTTTACTTAGACTTGTTCAACTATCAAACTCTATCCGAAAAATGCTCATGCTATGCAATGCGATGCAGAAAATATTTTTGTGATGCAATTTTTAAAGATTTTGAACTTTTTATGGATTTTTGAAAAGATGATGATGATGCATATGCATTTTTTGTAGTTTCAACAGATTTTTCAGATGTTTTTGGGTTTTTAATTTTGCAATGTTTTTGGGATTTTTGAAAACAAAAAAATTTTTGGCTAAAAGTTAGGTGAAAACTATGTACACGGGAGTGCTTCATATATCTACAAGAAGTGGATTTTAAGAATTTACAGGGTAAGTGGTCAATTTTATACATATATACATATAGTGAATTTTGGTGAGATGTATGCGTTCCTCAAACTTATTTGACACAAGCTTTTCAAACAATCTTTGAAAACTATAGTCCAAAATAGTTTTTACAAACATTTTACAAACATGTACACACATTTGAAAATCATTTTGCAAAGGTTTTCAAAACAATATCTATAGATTTTTCAAAAGATTTTTGCAACCATTTTTCAAACCATTTGCAAATCATCTTTCAAACATTTTATTTCACAAAAGAAAATAAATTTTGCAAACCACACATTTTTACAAAGGTTGAAACATGTAACAAAATGTTTTCAAAATAGTTTTTAATAGATTTTCACAAAGATTTTCAAACTATTTTTCCAACATTTTGCAAAAAAATATTTTCACCTGATTTATTAATCAGTATCTACAGAAAGAATTTGAGGAACAAAACACCTTTTTATTAAGGTTTTTAATGAATTTTAAAGAATTATTAGCCATATTATTAGAAAAATACGAAAGTACGAGTTATGGCTAAAGTATATACGTAGTATATGCGACCGCCCTATACTTAGCTTGAGCTATGTCCTCATAGATCGGAGAGAAAAGAGAAGACATAACTCGTACTAATTATAGACAAGTCCTAAAGAATAAATAACTAATGAATGAATCAATGAATGAGAAAGTTGATCGTATCCCCATACTTAGGATCAAATAATCCTAAGTATAGCAGACTGTACACAACGCAGGGAGGGTCAAGGGTGGGAATGAACAGATCGTACTCAGATTGTCTCCCCCTATACTTATGGTAAAAATATCCCTAAGTATAGACCAAGAAGAGGAGACAATGGAGAGGATCAGAATAAATGAAAACTCGGGGTGCAAACCCCCCTATACTTAGGATAGAGTATGTCCTAAGTACAGAAAAATGACAACAAGGGGTGCACCTTTTGATAGATAAGGAAAATAGAAAAGGAAAAGAAGAAAAGAAGAAAAGAAGAAAATAAATCAACAGATGAAAGAGTGATATGAACAGATGGATCTGTACAATGGAAGATGGAATTGATCACCATGTATGAGATGCAGATGATGTGAGTCAAAGAACACATCTCATACCAGAAGAATGGGGGCAATGTCGATGGTCGGCGGATCATGATCTAGATATAGCTTCAGGCGTTGACCATTGACGTGGAAGGTAGAGGAAGATTACGGTTCTGATATGTCGATGCTGCCATTGTCATGTACCTTCCTGACCACATATTGACCTTTCCACTTGCTCTGTAATTTCCCTGGAAATAATTTCATCTTGGAATCAAACAACCATACTCTCTGATCTGGCTCAAACTGTTTATGGCTGATATGAGAATCGTGCCATGTTTTCACTTTCTCTTTGTATTGTAGGCTGTTAGAAAAGGTTGTATCTCTCAGTTCTTCCAGAGCTGCCAACTATGCTCTTCTCTGTTCTCCTATGCTCTCGGGATCTAACAGTAACTCAGTGACTGCCCAAAAGGATTTATGCTTGATCTCCACTGGCAAATTGCACGGCTTGCCATAAACAAGTCGAAAGGGAGATGTCCCCAATGGATTCTTGAAAGAAGTCCGATAGGCCCACATGACCGAGTCCAAAAGTTGTGACCATTACTTTCAGTTTGGGCGGACAACTTTCTGCAAGATTGTTTTTATCTCCCGGTTCGATACTTCGGCAAGACCATTAGTCTGAGGGTGATACGGTGTGGCAACACGATGGTCAATGCCGAACTCATCTGCAAAGGCCCTAACCTTGTCATTGATGAAATGAGACCCCCCATCTGAAATCAAGACTCTAGGTACCCCGAACCGTGAAATGATATTTTCCTCAAAAATTAGCATACGGTTTTAGCATCTGCGGCTCGGGCGGGGATGGCCTCAACCCATCGGCTGACATAATCAACAGCGAGCAAAATATGCTCGAATCCCTGACTCTTAGGAAATGGGCCCATGAAATCAATCCCCCATGCATCAAAAACCTCACAAAAGTGAATGGGTTGCATGGGCATCATGTCTCTCTGTCCGCAGATTCCCATTTTCTGACAGTCAGTACATCTCTTCACGAACTCATCAGAATCCTTGAAGAGAGTAGGCCACCATAGGCCGGATTGAAGCACCTTCTGTGCTGTCCGTTTTCCAGAATGATGTCCTCCTGCCTCAAGCTTGTGGCAGTATGTGAGGACGCTGTGATGCTCTTCTTGAGGAATGCACCTCCTCCAGATGTTGTCCCCTCCTTCATGATAAAGGATGGGATCCTCCCAATGGTAAAACTTGGCCTTCGCTAGGAAGGTCTCGAGTTTCTGTCTGGGCCAACCTTGTGGGACTGTCTTGGCGACAAGATAGTTCACAATGTCAGCGTACCACGGGAGTGAGGTGATAGCCAAGATCGCCTCATCTGGAAATGTCTCTGTGATAGGTGCGCTGGGCTCAGATTCCTCAAGATTCTCCAATCTGGAGAGATGATCCGCCACCACATTTTTAACTCCAGGCTTATCCTTAATCTCAATATCAAATTCCTGGAGCAGAAGGATCCATCTGGTAAGACGTGCTTTGGCATCCTTCTTGGCCATTAAGTACCGGATGGCGGTGTGATATGTATAAATAGTCACTCTAGATCCGAGAATATAAGATCAATACTTATCCAAAGAAAATACTACGGCCAGCATCTCTTTCTCAGTCACAGTATAGTTCCGCTGAGCGGCATCCAAAGTCCGGCTGGCGTAGTGAATGGCAAAAGGCAGACCATCCCTCCTCTGTCCAAGCACAACCCCAACGGCAAAATCTTAAGCATCCGTCATGATCTCGAATGGGAGAGACCAATCGGGTGGCTGAAGGACAGGAGCTGAAACAACCATATCTTTGAGTCTCAAAAGACGAAAGACACTTATCATTGATAATGAACTCGGTGTCTTTTGTCAGCAAATCAGTAAGCGGTCGGGCAATCCGACTGAAATCCTGAATGAACCGTCGGTAGAAACCGACATGCCCCATAAAAGACCGCAACTGACGCAAGTTGTACGGTGGATTGAGTTTTCTGATGATATCCACCTTGGCCGGATCGACCTCCATGCCCCTGTTCGAGACGATATGACCGAGGACCGTCCCCTGAGTCACCATGAAGTGACTCTTCTCCCAAGACAATACAAGATTGACCTCTATGCAGCGCTGAAGTACACGGTCTAGGTAGTCAAGACAAGCATCAAACCCGTCGCCATAGACCGAGAAGTCATCCATGAAGACCTCCAAACAGTCACCCACCATGTCCAAGAATATGGACAACATACACCTTTGGAATGTCGCCGGAGCGTTACATAGACCAAAGGGCATCCGTCGGAAAGCATACGTCCCAAACGGACAGGTGAATGTCGTTTTCTCCTGGTCTTCGGACGCAATGGCCACTTGATTATAGCCGGAGTACCTGTCGAGAAAGCAGTAATGACTCTTCCCAGCTAGCCGCTCGATAATCAGATCAATGAATGGCATCGGGAAGTGATCCTTCTTGGTGGTCTCATTCAATCGTCTATAGTCCACACAGACCCTCCAAGAAGTGAGTACTCGGGTAGCGATCTCCTCTCCAGACTCATTGACAATTGTAGTGATACCCGTCTTCTTGGGCACCACATGTAATGGACTAACCCATTTAGAATCGGAGATGGGGTAGATAAAATCGGCGCTCCACCACTTCGAAATTTCTTTCAAGACTACGACTCGAAGATTCGGATTCAACCATCGTTAGAACTCACGCAACGGCCTAGCGTCATCCTCAAGATAGATGTGGTGGGAGAATAGAGCCGGACTAATCCTCTGGAGATCAGCTATACTCCAACCTATTGCCTTGCGGTTTCTTTCAAGAACCTCCATCAGACGAGATTCTTGCTCTCCAGTCAAACCTGCTGAGATAATGAGTGGGTGCATATCGAGCTCACCCGCAAGGAATCTATACTTCAACAATTGCGGCAGAGGTTTCAGTTCTGGACAACTGGGAGGTGGCAGATCTGGCTTCTGATATGTCTATGTGAAGGCGACCAGGTCTGCATGGGAGAACTCTCGCTCTGCATTAATCTCTGACGAAGGGTGACCTGCTGAATCATCAATAAACTGCACTGGCTCGCACACTGTCATGGCTGTTGGCTCAGAAGGAATCAAACAAGGCAAATAGTCATCGAAATCATCCCAATCAATGTCTGAATCCAAGGGATCAGAAGAAGATGAACAAGAATGGAAATCATCAGCACCACTCATCCCAACACTGTCAGCCTCAGGTATATCCTTGTCTAGTGGTGTGCTCTCCCGACTTTCGACTGCCATAAGCTTTAGATATAGTGAATCTATAGGCAAGGAGAGGGTCGGTGCTACATGATCTGTCCAGTTAGATTCGTCATCTGTCATCAGAAAATCACACTCGTGGTGGATGTCTAGCTCTTCCTCGGTTATCTACGCTGCTTCGCTGGACTGCTCTGAGCATTCAAGTTCTCTGGCTCTTGTTTCCTCAATCATCTCTATTTGTATGGTTTTCGCCCTCTACGCGAAAACACACCTTCCCACTATCATGATCGGTCACCGCCTTGGCTGTGGCCAAGAATGGACGTCCGAGTATGATGGGGGCATCGGTTACCGACTCAGGGATCTCCATGTCCAACACAACAAAGTCCACGAGGAATTTCAAGCCCTGAATGGTAACGACCACGTCTTTCTATAACCCTTTCGGCCTCTTAGTCGACCTATCAGCAAACTGAAGGACTGTCCTGCTCCTAAGAAGAGGACCAAACTCGAGTCGGTCGAGTAAGGCTGTCGGAAGAAGGTTAATTGAAGAGCTGATGTCTCACAGAGTACGATCAAACTACTGCTCTTGAATCTCGCATCTGACATAGGGAGCTCCTGCATCTGGTCGCTTGGCTGGCAGTTTGTTCTGAATAGTGCAGCAAGTGGAATGAGTGAGCACATGGATCTGATCGCTGTGGTTCCTCCTCTTCCTGCGGACTGTAGTCTTTTCTTTCAAGTTCTTTTTGAAGAGGGGGATGTGCTCGAGTGCTTCTTGTAGAGTTAGCTGAATATGGAATCTGTCTATCATCTGATTGCTGAACTCTATCCGTTGCTCTTTTTTGGGATTTTCTCTTTTGTTCTCCTTCGCTCGGCGGAGTGCCTCAGGGAAGGGGATGGTAGGGGCCTCCTCAGATGGAGGACTAGGAATGGGTCCCTATGCCTGTGAAAGAGGAGAATCCATACAATCATCACCATTCAACACATATGGATCCGCAATGTGAACAGAAACCTTTCCTTTATTCATATTTTTGTTTTTCTTTTTGTTACCACAGTACGTAGGTACAAAAGGTGGTAACATCACAGAGGGAGGCTCAACAAAAGTAGATGTGATGGCCTCAGTACCACCACCAGCACCTGTCTTCGCAGCATCAGCACCGTGCTCTGGTTCTGCATCCAAAATGGTGGCATCAGCACCATCGTCTGCATCTGGTCACATGACGGCCTCAGTACCGTCGTCTGGATCTCCATCATTGGTGGCCTCAGCACCACCGTCTTCAACATCATCATTAGCGGCATCAGCACCGCTACTCTGCTCCTCTGGCGCTCCTGATTCAGCTGGTGGTTGTCGCTCAGAAGAGGCACCGCCGGCTGGCATCCTATCGCTCCTAGTAGTCACAAAATCAGCATCATACAAAGAAAGAGATATGTCACTCAAATAGTCACTAGGAGAGTTGTCCTTTATAAACTCTACCTGCTCAGACTTCCTTTTCAGATTGTTCGGGTTAGGTTCAATCTGAGCGGGTATGGCGGCTTTGCCTTTGATGATTTCCCTCATCTCCTGCCGGAATTCATCCATTTCTTACCTGAAGGATGCTCGCTGTTCGGAGAGCAAGCGGGCAAGATCATCGAGAGCTGGGTTCTCAAAAGCGGGGGCTTGAGAACCGGATGGGTTCCCTTGCGGGAAATGAGGTTGTTGCTGCTGTGGTTGCTGGTATGGATAGTTCTGGGTGGGCTGGATAAGACTGCTGACACTGCCTCCACTGCTGTCCCTAATAGGCGAGACGAGGACCACTCTGGTACTGCGGCTGGAGGGCATATTGGGGCTGCTGCTGCTGTGGTTGCTGGCTGCTCTGCTGTCCTTGAGCGGGATTCTGCTGCTGGGATGAGGAGCCACCGTTGCTCCAACGGAATCCTGGGTGATCGCGACGAATCCCAGGCTGAGGGTACTGGTCGTACCAAATCCCATTAACTTCCATCAATGATTCCTGCTCGAAGGAGGGTGGAGGGAGAACTGTCAGTGGCTGCTCCGGCTAATACACCACCATCTGAGTGTCCAGAGATGGCAGCTGCGCTGGGTAGTACTGTAGCAGTGGAACCGGCTCTGCCTGGATGTGGTTAACCTGGCGGTACGAGGCAGAAGGTTGGTTGGAGCTGCTACTGCTGGGGTCAGCCCGTGACCTGGGAGGCTGCTGGGAAGAAGTCTGTGCCTCCTGAAAGCAGAGAATCTGTGTTTTTAGGTCACTCATCGTCTTGGCAATTTGGTCCACCTAGGCCATGCCTTGCATCTGTTTCTTCTCAAGGATCTCGAGACGGTCCAATTTCTCACTGATGATTCCCATGTCGGCTGCGGCTGATTCATCTTGGGCTGAGGCTGCCGACGATGTGTTAGGACCGGCATCGATGCGGGCGATCCTCTGGAATGATCCCGCTCCTTGCGGGGGCTTCTGCTGCGTGTAAACACGCGCTTGGGCCATCACAGTTGAATTCTCTGCCATGCCCTCGTAGATGGCCCAAACGTCGTCTTCACCCTTCGAAAAATAGGACCCACCGCAAGAGGCGTTCACTAGCCCCTGCAGCTCCGGTGTCAGCCCACAAAAGAAGCTATGAACTAGATTGGGCTTGGAGATATCGTGATGTGGACACCGGTCAATGAGCTCTCTGAATCGATCCCAGGCTTCATGGAATTGTTCATTTGGGATCATGACAAAGTTGCTGATCATCGCTCTAGCTGCATTAGTCCGACCGAGAGGGTAGTACTTCTTCAAATACATGGTCCAGAGCTCTGCCCAAGTATCGATGAATCGCCTCAGATGTTTGAGCCAGTATGCGGCTCTGTCAACCAAGGAGAAAGGAAAGGCGATCATCTTGATCGTGTCCTCGGTCATCAGCCTATCATGGATCGTGCTGCAGATCATTTCAAATTCTTGGAGGTAGAGGTGTGGCTCTTCGGTCGGCAACCCATGGAATTTGGGTAGAAGCTTAATGGTATGGGGCCGAAGCTCGAAATCTCCATGGATCGGCGGAAGTCTGATCCAACGATGAGTGAGGGATGTTGCTGGATTGTGTAATTCCCTCATGATAGTCTGTGGTGGTCTCTCAGCGTCGGGATCACCTCCTCCTGCATCAGGTCCTCCTCCTCCTCCACCACCGCCACCGCCCCCAGGTCGGTTTTCTCTCATCTGTGCTATCTCTCACATGAGATCACCCATGAAGGTTTCCTGATCGCGGATCTTCCTCTGCATTGTCTCCAGGGACGCTAGATTAGAATTGTTGATGGCCGCTTGATCAATGAAGAATGGTGGGTGCTCATGATCATCGGGATGCTCGCCTCTGTCTGCCATGTTGGGGTTCTCTGAAAAAGCAAAAGAACCCATCTCAGGTGCCGTCAAATGCTCTGAGCTTTGCGATGCACTAAAATCTGAGACTCTTGGACTGATGGAAGGGGAATGAGAAGGGTGGTCGAGGGTGAACATGGTGGATGTGAACTCAGGCTCAGAGAGCAGACTCTCCGAGGTTGTCCTAGATGAATGAGGAGGAGTGTTGGATAGCGGTGCCGATAGAGTCGGCCTAAGAGACTTCCGTCCCATCATCTCGATTATTGGGAAGAACAAGGTGAATGCAGAAGAAGAAGGATGAAGGGAACAAAATTGCGCACAATTGTGCTGTGTTTTTGATCTTGACCTAAATAGAACTAGCAATCAAACACAAAACAGGGGTGAGTTCACCAACTCAACACATGAAGCCGTGAAGGTTCGGCTTTTATCTTGTTGGTTTTAGCTTGAATTCAGGAATTTATCTTATCACGAGTCCTTAGAGCGCTACGCCTAAAGGAGAGAGAGTACTGCCGGAAAAGTATTCCTGTACTTGTCCTCCTCCTGTGTAACCTGTAGCTTGCTCTTCTTAAGGTCCTTGTAACCCTTCCTGGATCCCTACTCAGCCAAAGAATAAGAGAGAGGAAGCCTATAGGCGAAACCGATACTTCGGATCTCGCTCGCAACGGAATCACCCGTGAGCGTGCAAGATCCTACTCGGACACAAATGGTGAGATAGACACACCCGTGAAGGCGTGGCCTATGCTCGGTACTTCGGACAAGGTCGGTGCTCACACAATAGTGAGTCACCAATGGCGACCAAGCCCTACTCGCCTACGTACGATAGTAGCGCCAATACTTCGGAAATCCAGGCGATACACAAGTCAGCCACAAGCTGGGATTTGGGCTCTAGTCCTTACGAAGCACTCTGCTCACTTGGAAGGAGACCTTCCCATGCAACCTGAATACAAGTGAGGGTGTTACTCTCCCCAATCAATGAATCCAATTACCGATTTTATTTTTGGTCAAGGTTTTCTTAGCAGCCCCTTTTTTATTTTTTTGGTGTTATCGCTTCTTTTGAGTAGATTCAAACAAGCGCCTAACGGTTTTTGTATTTTCTTGATCCTACTTTGTCCAAAAACAGAGGGAGAATAGAGTCGGAAAAGCCAATGCAAGTCGACACCAAGGTGGAAATCTCACCTTCGTGCCTAAATGATTGATGCAAAGTAAGAAGACTTACAACGAATCCCAGCTCTCTCCATGCGGGTTGCAAAGCAGAAATTTATAAACCTAATCTACATGCCGGTATGCAATGCGGAAATCATCCTAAAGCAGGCAACTTCTAGCGTTAAGAACCACAAGTCAACCACCAATCTCCAATCCTAAGGTCCGATCTAGGCTCACCCCTCCTTCTCTCGACACATCAAGTTTAGGAGAAGCGCTTGGCGGGATGAGCTCACGGCGTGCGGATCGAAAATTGGCAAGTCAACTGTTTAATTAAACTAAGTCCAACTACGAGATATAGGTGCATGCAATGGTTTTTAGTGTGTTTGGAGTTAATCTAATCGAACAAGCAAGGCCTACAGCTAAGGGCTCAATCCACAAAGAAATTAAATCGGAAAATGACAATTGAAAAATGCGATGAAAACCGCGGTGAGCTCCCGGGTGAACAAACACCCGGAAATTAGGCCCGGAAGTCTGAGAGTCCAAGTCCCTGTATTATTACAAATTAATAGTCACTCTCTCATAATTAAAATGCAAGCTAACTACTACTCTCTCTCCTCCTGCTCTCTCCTGTCGGCTTGGCTTAAGAAAAAGCCGGCTCCGCTTCCCAAAAATGCGTCGGATCCCCTAGGCGATCCGCCTTGCTCCACGGTCCCTCGCAAGAAGACAAGAAAAAGAATGTCAGAAAGCTCAACAGTATATATCAAAATCAAAAGAGAGATGAAATGAAGCAATGGTAGACAAACAAACACAATCAAGGATAAATGCGATCTACTCGATGTTGCTCCCCATCAACGGCGCCATTTGATAATCACGTTTTGTCGAGGGTCTAAATAGTCCACACAAGGCGGGACTACTACGTCGCTGTGGCGACCCACAATAAACCGTAATTAATCAACAATTAACCCACACTATAGATCAAGCAATAAGAAATAAATGTGAAGTTAAAATTTATTTTTAACTCTACATAAATGGTGTATAGAGCAAATATGCAGAGTGTTCAAACACAGGGAGCAAACAGGGTAGATGCACAAGTGTATGTGTGAGTAAATTGTGGGTTTTATTTTTTTAATTTTTTTATATTTTTTATTTAATTTTTAGTTTTGTATTTTGATTTTTAATTTTCTGATTTTTATAATTTTATATTATATATTTTTTTCTTTTTCAATGTTGGAATATATAAGCAAGGAAATAAAAAAGGTGCTACAATATTTATAAAAATAGTCAAAAATTCAGAAATAAAATCTTCTTAGTATTTTTATGATTTTCGACTGTTTTTATGATTTTGGGGTATTTTTCAGAATGTTTTTGGTATTTTTAAATAGCAAAATAAAGGAAAACAAGGAATTAGCTACTAGCTGGGGTAAAATGGGAATTAAAAATATCAAACAACTAGAAAAGTTTTCCAAACCAAATTTAAAACAAAGATAATAAAATGAGGAAACTACAGAACTTGAGTTTGCAATTTTTGCAGTTTTCTAGAATTTTTTATATTTTTTAGAAGTTTGTGAGTATTTTCAAATTTTTAAGTTTTTTCTTTTGAGATTTTTAATGATTTTTGTTCTAACACTAAAGTAGGTTAAAATAGACATTAGGGATTTTTTTTGGAATTTTTTAAGGTATTTTAATATTTTTTTGGTATTTTCTAAGCTAGACAGTAGGCAAAAAGCAAGTTTTCGATTTTTAATAAATATGAAAATGCAATAAAATCAAAAACTAAAAATATGGCGTTAAATAACAAGCACACATGAGCTTAACTTGAATTTTTGAGAATTTTTCGAATTAAAATGGTGCCTTAATTAAATAGATCAAGCAAGCAAAAATGTCACAGCCTGGCATGGGTATAAGTGCAAATATCCAAAAGTTCAGGGGCATACAAGCAATTTTCCACAAAATTTAACTCTTAATATTCGAATTTATGGACCAAATACAAATAAGCAAACCCGTAGGGGTGTTGGTGCAAAATACCCACCAGAGCGCGTGACTGGCACGCGCAAGGCAGGGACCCAAACATAATTTCAACAGAGCCCGAGGGCTTACATGCAATTATCCTAAAAGTTTAACACTTAAACTGAAACTCCTGGTACTAAAACGAAATAACCAACAGGCCGAGGGCCTCAATGCAAAATGCTCGCACCTCACGTGAACAGGTCACGTGAGGTGACGTGGTAGAGGACCTAAATGCAAATATGGAAAGTCTAAGGGCCTACTTACAAATTTTACAAAAATTTTAAACTAATAATTAAAGTTTCAGGACTAAAAGAAAATTACAAAAGTCGTGAGGGTATACTTGCAAAAATCCCTCGCTCAGGAGATCGAACGGTGGTGGGCCGTTCACTTGACACGTGGCGACGCGAGGGCCTCCGATGACACTTCAGCCTGGACGCTCCTGATTAGATCTTGCAGTGGAGATCGACGGCTGGGGCGCGAAGGCGATCGGATGGCTGGTGATGGATCTGGGGGGTTCGCTTGATCGGACGACAACAAGGACTGGAGGAAGAACGCGGAAGAAGGCCAGCGACAGCGAACTTCCGCGACCTCCCCCGCCTTTCTTCATCAGCGTTCAGAGCTCAGAAGGGCCCAGATCTCTTCCTGCCGGCATTCTCTAGGTGTTGGGGGCCTCAAAATGGCTGGAGAGGTGCTGATTCTCGCCTACGCCGGCGGAGGAGCTTGCGACCTCCAGGTGTCTCCGGCGAGTCCAAAAAGTGCTCCCAGGGGCTGCTCTTGTGTGTGTTCCCGCAGGAGAAGGATGATAAAGTCCAGGGAAAAATGCCTGGACTCCGTGGAAGATGAACGGCGGCGAGGGACGGTGTGACGATGCTCAGCCGGAGTGAACTCTGGCGATGGAATCGATTTGGCGAATCGATGGATGGTTGGATGCGAAATTGGGCTCTAGATGAACTTAAGACTATCCGGAATGAACTAGGATAAAAAGGAAGCGAAGAAGCACCTCAAGGGGGATACCCGAGGTTGATGTACCTCAACAGAGAAGTCGCCAGAGGTGGGGTTGGAACGCGCCCAGCTCGTGCTGATCCTCCGCCTTGAAGAAGGAGACCTGGAGCTGTCACCTCCATGGTGCTCGAGCGAGTCCAAGGGGGGAAGAACTGGATGAATCGTGATTCCAAACTGAAAATGGAATCAGAGCTGGGTTTTATGGGGTTGACAGTCAGTGGAGAAAGAACGAGGCCTAGCAGTGGGTACAGTGGTCCTTCGACCAAGGTTTCATTAGGGCAGGCATGCCCATTGATCGAGGATCAAAAGCCAAGAAGAGTCTATCACGAGAGGATGCAAGACGAGGCCTCGAAAAAATGGAGAAATAGGGGTCAAATCTGGTTCTGACAAGGGCTACAGGGCTAAGAACGACCTGTTGACCGAAGTCAACTGGGGCTGAAGCCTGGTTGGTCCACGTGGACCAACCAGGAAAAATCCCTGATTTTTATTTTGTAAATTCAAATAAAAATAGTAATTGAATTAATTAAAGTTTGATTATTAAATAAAAAATGTTTAATTTTTTATTTAGTATTTTATTCTGATTTTTAATTATTTTTAGGAGGTGTAATTTTATAAGTTTCCTTTTATGCCCTTTATAGGTATAATACCTATATAATTTAGTATTTTATTTTTATTTTGTGTATTTTAATTTTATTATTTTTATTTAGTATTTTATAAAATCATAAAATAATTTTTATACACACAAATATATTTTGTTTTATTTTTCTGATATATTTTGTATATTTAATAAAATGTAAGTAGGTATTGTATAGGCATGTATATAGGTATAATACCTGTGTATTTTATATACATATATTTTTTTTTGAGTTTTATTTGGGTTTTTATTCCTGTTTTAATGTACACAATTATTATAAGTAATATTTACAAGATTATAAAAATTTAATAATACAAAAATAATGAATAAAGAATAAATTGAATATTTTAATCAGTACAAATATACAATGAGGGTCCAAAACTCAACTTTCAAACCGTAGCTCCGCCAAATGCGAAACCACCGCCATTAAATAGCTTATTTTATTATATATAAATTAAAGGTGAGTTTGCTGCATTTGGAGTTTTCATTTGTGAGATACGGGTCTGGGAAGTTGGGATTCTGGATTTTTATTCAGACCATAGCTTTTTATCTGTGTAATGTTTTTCAGTGAAATCAATTTTGTATTTTTCTTTGTTTAATTATCTACAACTTTAAGGTACAAAATTTCTTTATTTGATGTATAAAAAGTGGAACCAAAAATATGTCCCAAAATGAATAAAAAATGGATAAAATGAACATGTATTTAACCCTTATCTCCCCTACTTTATTCCTTGTCAACCTATTCATCAAGATGCCTAGGTCTCGGGGGTTTGGGTCATAAAATATTTACAATATTTTATTCTTTTTCTTTTCTTTTATTTATTCTATAAATTTGGCTTTAATTACAGTATTTTATACACTAATTAAATGCACATGCATGAATGCTAAGATGATGGAATTAAGGGTATTTACAGGTATTTGCCAGGGTTTTTGAGGCCAAAGTGATAGAATAAAGATGATGAAATGTGGATTCATCAGCCCATCTCCCCCTTCCTCCCACAGCGCACGATCAACCCGCTCCTTGTCTCTTGCGGTGGTGCCCCACGTGCGCAACCACCACGGCTTATTCAGCCGCCTCCTCCCGCATCACGCGCTCGCCTCTGTAACCGCACACCACGACCTCATACTGCTCCTCCTCCGCAGATCACGACCCTCACCAACCATCTCTTGTTCTTCCCCTGCGACCCATGTCGACAACCCTTCTACCCCGCATGCGCGGTCACTCCCTCTCTCCGTTCTTCTCCTGCGACCAATTCTTCTCTCCCCCGTATTTCTCTCTCTGCCAGCCATAATCGCCCACCCTCATCACATAGCCTAGCGAAGGCCATGCCCTCTATATCTTCTCATCACAATCTCGCCCATCACAAACTGCATATAAAGGCCCTTCCACTTCCATCTTTCGAGGCATCCACTACTTTGGCGAATAAGAGAGGAGAGCTCTAGAGATCCTCTAGTGACAGTAGTGGCCCTTCCAGTCGAGCGACGACCCTCAACTTCTTCCGACGTGATCTGGCGTGGGCCATTACCTTCGCCGCCGTGAGTTCCTCAAGCTCGCCAAGCTCAGCCTCAGCCGCAGAATTGAATGATCACCGAAGCTCTGTTCGGAGCTCTTTCCCAGGCACCCGATCATCACCCTACATGTCATTTTCTTTCTTCTTCTCCTTCTGCTTTCTCCCATCCTTTTCTCCCTCGTCCCCGATAACCTCATCAGGCTGAAACCTTCACTCCGCTCTCCAACCTGCAAGCCTTGATCTTGCTCTTCACCCCCACTCACCTCATCCTCCGCCTTTGTCTTCCCATCGATGCCCTCCTTCTCTACCATGGAAAGTAGAAGGGCCAACCAGAGCAGCCTCCACATACATCCACCGCTCACGAGCTTTATCGCCCGCCACCGACGTTGCTTTCGACTCCAGCAGCAAGGCAACCCACACTCTGCTCGTTGAGGAGCTGTCGCCTCGTCTACACGCAACTACTCGAACATCACCAGCCTTGCGCGCCACGCACGACCTCCCCCGCTGCTTCATTTTCACGTGGAGGTCAGCCGCCACCGACCTCGATTCGTCCACCCCCACACACGACTCTGCCTCGCTGAGCAGCTCCGACTCAACTTCACACTCCATGCCACAACATCCTCAGATTGCTTCGTGCATCACGTGCACACCAGACCTCACTGCATCGCCTGGAACCTATGTCATTCCGTCTTAGGTGAATCGCCTCCACCTGAGTACACAGGCAGCTATGCTGAGTTCTTAAAGAACTGCTAGCCACCACGAGCATCCGCCTTCATTACACGACCCAACGCTCTCCGACGTGCGTGCAGAACCTCCATCAACGTCCCCTGGCCATGTGTCAACCAAGAGGAAGGAGCCCTTCGTGATCTGCCTCCCACTCGCCAACAACTTCATGCACCACCAACCACTGCATAACAACAACACCTCAGCCTGAACGGTCATCGTAGATCTTGTCAGCCCTTATCCATGGGCCCTGCACGTGCATAGCACATGAAGGCAGGGTATTTGTGCCCGAACCCCCCGTGAAATCTACAAATCTAAAATCGGCCCCCATTGTTCTAAGGCACGTGACCGTGCATGACATTTTGGGCAAATTGCAAATCGTACCGTACATCTTCAACAAATCGTGCCTGAGTCCTCGACAGTTGTCGCTCGTGCGCCCCTAGAAAATTACAATAATACCCTCGCAGGTATAGGAAATCGCATCATAGTTCATGTGCATATTTCATTAATCAATTTTGTTTCTGTAATTACATGTAGTTCCATGTGTTTGCACATTTGTTTATGTCTCATTTACCATCATTTTCATTATTCTAAAAATTGTTCATTGTAGAACAACATATGCTCTATTATTGTGGATGATTGAAATATTTTTGTGAATTGTATTTTATTTAATATAATTCTTTTGGTGGAAAATAGCATAGTTTACCCACTGTGTGATAATAAATTGATATTAAAATATATGTTACTCAAAAAATTCCCCAAAATTCATAGTAACTAGAATTTAGGTTGTTTTACTTTGTTCCCAATTTTCATGACATTTGCACGCATATAGATGTAGCAATAAATTGTCTAGTCTTTCATATAATTAAATTTTAGTGAGTCATAAATCAATTATTTTTAGGATTCGATATTTTTCTTAGATTCCTCTCACATAGAAGTATCTAGAATAATTTTAGTTTCTGTCTGGTTTGTATTTATTAAAATTAATTCACAAAAATCACCCTGCATTCATTTTTAATTGGTAATTAATTCATTTTGGTTAAAAAATTCCCAAAAATACAATAGCCTAATTTCATCATTATTAAACTCGTGGCCAAGTTTGGGAATTTTTTAATATTGTTTGAAAGTAATTTACATTTTAGTCCCTCAAATTTGCCTGAAATTGTGTTACATTTTTTTAATTCCATTTAAGAATATCAAAAAAATATTTCTCTGAAAACCTAGCATCGAGATCGACTAAAAACAAATATAAGGAGAAAGTTTCCTCCTGATGAATACTCATTCATCACTCTTTATTCTTTTATTTTAGCTAATTATCTTGGCAAAAGATCATGTATATAGTTGTAAATATAATAAATCACCAATAAGCATGCATTTATTAATAATTAATAATTAGCATGTATTTGTGCAAAAATAAAAGAATAAAGAATAAAAGAAAAAGAAGGAAATATTTAGAATAAATATTGAGTGACCTAAACCTAAGAGAAGGCCCAATATGGGCCTGATTGCCAAATAAAATAAGTAGAGAGAGATAGGGCCAAACTACCTTATACATATTCCCTCTATGTGTATATATTTTATTTTCAAAAAATAAAAATAAAAATGTATTTATATTCCCTTGTATATATTTCTAACAATAAAACAAAAATTAGAAAGATAAAAAAATAAAAATTAAATATTTTCTCTCTCTACAATTTTGTACATATTACATGTATATATGTATCATATCCATAATTATTTTACACCGGTAAATAAATCTTAAAATAAAAAATTATTTTATACTCCAAATAATATGTTGTAAATAAATGGGGTATTTGTAAAAAAAGAAAATAAAATAATTGTATAAAATACATAGGTAAATTATACTTGTATATAATATAATATAATGAATATAGATTAAATTATTTTTCATAAAATAAAATAAAATTCACCAAAAAATAGTTTGGAAAATAATGAATATTTTTCATTTTGAACATTTTTTAAAATAAAATCATCTTCGATTTTTAATTCATTTTACAAATATTTTTTGACCAAGATATTTTCTGATTTGTCCAGGAGGGATGTTGACCCCGGTCAACTCCCCCTCCCGGACCATTCTTCGCCCGGATCCGATTTGTGCCCCATTTCTCCCAATTTTCCCACTCGGATCTGACTCTCCCTTACCCCGATTCCTTCGCCCGCACCTTCACCTTGGATCCAAGATCCTCGCAAATCCCTAGGGAAGGGCGGATCCTTCACGCATCGCGCGCTTACTCCGATTCTCTCCAGCCACCTGGGACTACCTATAAAACCTTCATTTGATTCCCTGGAGTCGCAGCTCGCACCGCATACTCTCTTGAGACCCTAGACCCCTTCCCCTTGGTGATAGCAACCAGAGGAGCCTCCTGGTGATCGGAGAGAGCCGCTGCAGCCGACGCTCAAGCTTCATGGCCGGAGTTCCGTCGCGACGATCCTCCCCCGCCTTCCGCAGCAAGGTCGAGGCGAAGACCCCCTCCTTCAATAGCCCCTGGAGCTCAGGATCTCGTTAGGAAAGTCAGGTATCTTCGATTTCGTTCCTAGCTTCCTTATCTAGTGAATCTTTCATTTACCGCCTTCTGCCGCTTCGCCGGCTTCAACCCGCCGGTCGGAGCCTCATCAACCACCCTTATCCGCTTCGATCGAAACCCAGTTCACCATCACCCCTTATGTCGCAACCTGATCATCCTAGGCTTGTCTTGGATAGCCAAGATTAGGTCCGAGGTTCCTTCTATCACTTCGCTGGAACCTCCACCTCCATTCATCGTCGCTTCCTGTCGTTTTAGGTCGAGTAACCTTGACCGGAGCTATTCTCCGAGTTGAAGCTTTCCTATGCAAGTCATAGCATGCGCATATATGCTTCAGGTCACCTTCACCATGTTTCGCCAGAGCTAGCTCAGGTCACGTCCACCTTCTAGGAGATCCGACCGGTGGCGAGATCATCGGACCCACCCAGCCAACACGGAGGAGTCTTGCGAGTCAACCACCATTGTCTGATCGTTTATCGGAGTGCCGGATCACCGTTGATGCTCTGGTGAACCTCGCCCAGGCGAAGTTCGTCTAGCACCCTTCTCAGCCGTCGGATCATCGCCTTAGCCCAGATCGCATCATAGCCGTCCAGAGCCTATCCTTGTCAGGCCGTTAGATCTGACATCTAACGGCCTCCGTACGCCCACGTTTGCACCCTCCAGACAGCCGTTGGATTCGCCAGATGTATGCGCCAGAGCCACACGTTGTCATCCAGTCAGAGCGCGCCACCTGTCCACCCAAGCGCGACGCACAAGCGGCTGGGTAATTTGCTTTGTTTCCCCTGTAGTTATTTCCTTTTATTATTTAATTTGTAAAATAAAAAGTACACAATAGGGTAATTTGCAGTTTTGATCGTGCAGTAGTAGACATGTACATTTTAGTCCTTATTGTGTGGTTACACGTGCTTCATCACGTGCTACGTGGGTTATTTTCATGTATTGCCCTTGTTTTATTATATGTTATGAGTTGAACTTTTAGTTTCAATATTTGCATCCATACCCCTGTGTGTGTTGAATTTGGACATGTGCTGAAATTTTGTGTGAAAATTGTAGTAGGGGCCCTATAGTTTGTACGCTTGTTATCGTTTACCCCTAAAACATATTTTTATTGCGAATTAGTCCCTGTGTGTTGTGCCTCTTGTGTTTGATTTATAAATAACAATTTTTGTCCAAAATTTATAAAATTTGGATACATGGCTCTTGCCATGGTGTAGAAATTTATATGAATTTTTGGTTGCATTTTGTTTTTATTAAGTATTTTTAAAAATTCAAAAACCATAAAATTGCTATTGTATGTTTTAAAAATCGATTAAAAATATTAAAAACCCTTTAAAAATTCCACAAAAATATTGTTTGTGTGTTTTGACTTGTTTTGATTTCAGTCGAATTTTTGTTGAATTTGCATTTATAAAAACCCTAAAAATTGAAAAACATTAAAAATCTTTGAAAAATTATTAAAATTCTTAAAAATAAAAAAGCATTGTAAGTTTCTGTAGTTAAATTTTATTTTTGTTTTATCATAAAATTGATGTTCTAATTTTATACACTTTTTAAGTATTTTAAAATAGCCTTTAGATTCGAGTTGCATACTACCTCTTATTTTTTTGCTTTATTTCATTTTTAGAAAATTAACTAAAACTTAGAAAAATACAAGAAAAATATCAAAAACACTTGAATATTTATAAAAACCAAAAATATTTTTATTTTAATTTTTTGATCATTTTTGCTACCTTAAATAATTGTTTGAGTGAGTTTTGATTTCTTTTACACCTTCTCTCAATTTTAAAATTACAAAATAAATTAGAAAATATAAAATCCATCAAAAATCATTTTATTTCTTTATTTGGAACCCCGACTACTTCGTAGCTCAGACATTCCGTGCTCCCTGAGTTCGACCCTGGTAGCTATGCCAGGTAAAATATAATAGCTATACCGTTATTTGTTTTCTTGAATGATTTATTTCTCTCTTGGTGGTCTTGATTTTCTTGTTGACTAAGCTTCGCATTTCGGGTCACAACGACCTTATTTTTGACCTTAACCTAAGTAACAAAAGTCGCGTCATTAGAATGACGCCGTTGTCGGGGAGCACGGCTTAGTAGTCAACTTTCTTTCTTTTTCGACTTTCTTTTTCTTTTCTTTATTTTTCTTTTATTTGTTTTCTTTTTCTTTTTGTTTTTGTTTGCTTTTATTTGTGTTTTTATTTCTTTTATTTTTATTTGTTTTCCTTTTTACATTTATTTTCCTATTATTTTATTTTTTTTTCATTATTATAATAATTATTGGAATGACACATCTTCTATTTCGATTTTCTAACGAGGGCCCGACGATCGAGGGTGGCTTCCTTCAGAGAGATGACGCACCCACGGGACTTGGAGGCGACTCTTTTCTGCATAGAGCCGTAGGAGAGCGTGGGAGAGGAGAGCAGGAGTGTGGGGAGCTGTAGTTTAGGTTAGGTTTAGATTTATTTTCTACAGATATTATTGTTGTAATAACACAGGACAAGATAGACACTCTCAGACTTGATGGATTTCTTGGGGTCTATTTCGCCGAGCACCAGTGTGCTCGGGGGACGTCACCATGATTTTCGTCGATTTTGTTTTTGATTGCCTTTATTTCTTTTGATTCTCGAAGGTTTTAGCCTTAGACATAGGATTTTCACTTGTGACGTAATTATTAAGGCCCAAACCTAATTATATTTCTGCTCCTATACATCGTAATTAAACCTTATTAATTAATTCACTAATAAAAGAGTTAACTCGATCACTTGAGGGGTCACGTGCTGCTAGAGGCCGTATACAATGTTGGCAGTATCTGTTGTGGCGGACACTGATCGACATCAGAGACCGGACTCCGACCCCTCTTGTTCACCCATTAGCTATTGTGCTTCGTGAGTAGAAATTATCTGTTTAAGGCTGATTTCTTCATGCATCATTTAGATAGGTTTACTTTCTGTCTTTAAATTTATGCGCGGATCACTTTGCATGTGGAGAGCTGGAGTCAGGTACGTATCTCTTACTCTGCATGCATCATCGTGTTTAGTCGCACATCCACTTTTTCGCTTTCTCCCTCTGCTTTTGGACTTAGTAGTAATCAGGAGAACCGAAAAATTCATTAGGCATTGTTTTATTTGAAAAATACCTAAAAAACCATAAATTTGGGACTGTTTAAGCAATCTTGACCTAAAAAAAACACTTCACCAAAAAAATTTATCTTGGGAGAGCAATCCCCTCCTTGTATGGTTTGAATGAGCGAGAGAGTGACCCACACCCTAGGCTAGAGCCAAATCCGACCCTTCTTCAGACTACTAGTCTCGAGTTAGTCGTTCTCCAGTGAGGATCACTCCGGTTTCCGGTAAAGCGAGCCGCGATATCCTTGACAGAGCGAGTCAATCGGCTAGCCGGAAAACGGTTTGCGACTTGTACTGGCTGGGAAAGATCTAGCTTTAGATCAGACAGTCTACTGGCGGTGTTGGATTCACAATAGCTTGCTTAATCTCTCTGAAAGACTATCTTATCACCTAATAAAATTGACAAGATAAAAGACCGAACCTTCACAGTCATCAGCTCTTAGTGCATAGGTAAATCGAGGGTTTGCTTGATCGATCTTGTTTGATTTTTCAGATGTCATCCGCCTTCACTCTCTAGATCAAGATGATGGGGCAGAGGTCCCTTAGGCAGCCTCTAGCCGCATCGTTTTCGAGCACTCCAGCCTGTTCATCTAGGTTGGTTTGTGAGAGCAGAGATCCACTCTCTTAACCCGAGTTCGACTCCATCTTGTTCCCCCTCGACCACCCTTCTACAAATCCTGAGGTGCCTGAGCAGATACCGCAGCAGCCAATTGATTTATCGACACCTTTTCAAAGACCATGGCCAGCAGCGAGGAGTGCACCGATGGACCCAGTGAGAACCATACATATGTATTGGGATCAGTGTGCCATCAACAACACCCTATTAGCCTCCCTTGAGACGATGTAGTGACAGATCTAGGATCAGGGGCTTTCATGATGGACATGCGTCGTCAGATGGAGAAGATGCAAGCCGACAGAGAGGCGCAGACCCGGTGGAGGAGGAGGAGATGGTCCCCGATGATAGAGAGCCTAAGCAGCCACCGCAGACAGCACTTGCACGAACGATGAGGGAGTTGCACAATCCTGGTACAACTCTCACCCACAGATGGATAGTGTTGCCGGCCATTTTGGGAGATTTCAAGCTCCTGCCTCAGACGATTCAGCTGCTCCCCCGCTTCTACAAACTCGCCACAGAGGAGCTGCACCTTCATCTCTAAGAGATTGAGATGATCTGTAGTACTGTCCATGATCGTCTCGTGGACGAGGACACTATCAAGATGATGGCCTTCCCTTTATACCTTGTAGACAAAGCAGCCAACTTGCTGAAGCATTTAGGGAAATTCGTCACCACGTGGGAACATCTCCGGAATGAGTACCTCAACAAGTACTATCCACCCGGCTGGACCAATGCAGCCAGGGCCTTGATCAGCAATTTCTCCATACTCCCCAACGAGCAATTTCACGAGGCATGGGATCGCTTTAGGGAGCTCACCAACCGATGTCCCCACCACGATATATCGAAGCCCAATCTTTTCCAGAGTTTATTCTGCGAGCTTACACCGGAGTTGGAGGCTAGTCAATGCCTCATGTGGGGTTCGTATTTTTACCAAGGATGAGGATCAGGTCTTGACCATCTATGAGGAGATGGCCGAGAACTATACTGTGATGTCCTAGACCCCGATTATACACTCAAGGGAAGCCCACACCACAGGTCGTGTCCTATCAGATGATAGCATGGGTAGATGCCAGTCTATGCACTTCATCAGCAGCCGCCAGCACAGGCAGAGTCGATGGCCACTGATATGGGGATTATCAGCGAAAAGTTGGACCGGATCAAGTTGATAGAGAAGAAGTAATGCCGGGGCATGACGCAGATAGACCAGATGGAACAGATGCTGAGTGACCTGAAGACCCAGATCATGTGTCTTCAGGAGGCACAGACGGCTTCTCAGCCCCTTCTAAGGTCACGGGCAGATACCGGTAGCAGCAGCTCGACCCATCCCTCTGCCCACTACCGACAGGTACACCATATTCAGGCAGAGCCGTTCCAACAACAACAGCAGTAGTATGTTCAGCCGCCACCATCTCAGGACAACCTGATGGTGGTGTATCAGTCAGACCAAACCCTGGCAATTCTACCCCCACCCACCTACGAGCAGGAGCCATTGATGGATGTCAACGGGATATGGTATGACCAACCTCAGCCTGGGATCCGACGATACCATCCCGGATTCCGTTGGTCAACCGGAGGTACCAGTTCCCAACAGCAGCCTCCAGTTCAGGGTGGCCAGTATGGCCAGCAGCGAGAGCAGCACCAGCAGCCCCGGTTCCCACAGCAGCGCACATCCACAACCCCATTACCAGTAGCATGGTCCTTGTCCGTATCAGCAGGGACAGTCTTGGAGGCAGCAGCAACAACCTCAGTAGTATCAGTCTCAGCCCCAGCATCCCTCTCACTCCCAGCAGCAACAACCTCACTTCAAGAGAGGCCACCCGTTAGGTTCTCATGGGCTTGCCTATGAGAACCCGACCTTAGATCATCTAGCCTGCCTCATTTCCGAGCAGTCGGCTACCTTCCGACGAGAGATGGATGAGTTTCGACAAGAGATGAGAGAGATAGTGAAGGGAAAGTCCTCCATCCCTGCTCATATTGAGCCGAACTCGAACAACCTCAAGAGCAAGACTGAGCAGGTAGAGTTTACAGAGGTTACCAGTCCTATTAATTCACTTGGTTATATTACTGCATACACTTTTGATGCTGACTTTGTTACACTTAGGAGCGGTAGGATGCCAGCCGGCGACGCCTCGTCTGAGCGATGACCCCATGCGGCTTCAGGAGCGCCAGACGAGGAGGAGAGCGATGCTGATGCCGCTCGTGATGATGATGATGATGACGGTGGTGCTGACACCACCAAGGATGTTGATCCAACTGAAGGTACTGAGGCTATCACTTCACCAGATGTAGGAGGTGGTGTTGATGAAACCAGAGTTATTGCTAAGCTAGAGCGCGGTACTGATGCTGCGAGACCAGATGTCGTAGGTGGTACTGAGGCCACCAGTTATTGGACGCTTAAAACATTTGATGCATTATTGGGTGACATTGCTTCATATACATTTGATGCTGACTTTGTTACACTTAGGAGCGGTAGGATGCCAGCCAACGACACCTCGTCTGAGCAATGATACCAAGAGGATTCAGGAGCGCCAGACGAGGAGGATAACAATGCTGATGCTGCTAATGACGATGTTGATGACGGTGGTGTTGAAGCCACCAAGGACGTTGATCCAGCCGGCAGTACATGGCTGCCGCTTCTCAAGATGTAGAGGGTTGCAATGATGCCACCGCTTCTCATGATGCTGAGCCAGAGCGTGGTGCTGATGTCGTGGAGACAGATGCCATGGGTGGTACTGATGCCACTATTTCTATTCCAATTGTGTTTTCTCCAGTTTCTGTACCTCAGGAACATATGAAAAATACCAAAAAATTAATAAAGGAAAGGTTTCTTCATCTTCGAGTCCATATGTGATGATTGATGATGATTGTGTGGATTCTATGCCTTCTCAACAGAAGGAACCTCTTCCTAGCCCCTCTATTTGAGGAGGGACCAACCATCCCCTTCCCTCAAGCACTCTGCTTGGTGAAGGGGAATAAAAAGAAAATCCAAAAAAAGATCAGTAGTTAGAGTTTAGCCAACAGATGATTGATAGATTCCATATCCAGCTGACTCTACAGGAGGCACTTGAGCACATCCCTCTCTTCCAGAAGAACTTGAGAGAGAAGACCACTATCCGCAGGAAGAAGAGGAACCATCAGGTAGAAATTTATGTGCTGACCCGTGCCACCTGCTTCGTTATTCAGAACCGTCTGCCATCCAAGTAGCCAGATGCAGGAGCTTCATATGTCAGATGCCACATTCTTGAGCAGAGATTCGATTGTACCCTATTAGATAGCGACTCTTCCATCAACCTCCTTCCGGCAGCCTTACTCGACCGGTTCCAGTTTGGCCCTCTTCGACAGAGCAGGACAATCCTTCAGTTTGTCGATAGATCTTTCAAGAGGTTGAAGGGGTTATTGAAGGACGTGGTCTTCACAATTCAGGGCATGAAATTCCCTATGGACTTTGTTGTTTTGGACATGGATATCCTTGAAATCTGTGATCGATACCCCCATCATTCAAGGACGTCCATCTTGGTCACAACCAAGGCAGCGTATGACCATGATAGTGGGAAGGTATACTTTCGCGTTGAGGGCGAGATTATACAAATAGAGACAATTTCACCAGCCCTTCAAAGCTTGCTCAGATTTAGCCTGCTCAGAGCAGTTTAACGATGCAGAGTAGACGACAGAGGTAGGGTGAGACATCCACCAGGAGTATGACTTTGTGATCACTGGTGATGAATCCACTTGGTCTGATCCTATTTCACCAACCCTTATCTTACCTTCAGATGCTGCGGATCCACAGTTTTTGAGTAGACGAGAGTTCAGATAACACACTCTTGGCTGAGGACACCTTTAAGGCTGACAACCACATTCAAGACATCGAAGCAGATTTTTTGTATTATGATTCTGATTCAGATCCCTCGGATTCAGACATAGACTGGGTAGAATTTGATGATTTATTACTTGTCTGATTTCCATAGAGCCAGCAGCTAGGGTGGAGACCGTGCCAGCACCGAGTACAGGTACACGAGTAGGGCAATCCTCACCAGTTTTTGCATGATCAACGAGAGTTCTCTCATTCAGATCTGGTTGCATTCACTCAGACCTTTCGGAGGCCAGATTTGCCAGCTCCTAGTTGTCCTGAACTGAAGCCTTTGCTGCAGTCGCTGAAGTATAGGTTCCTTGCAGGTGAACAGGAGATGTACCTAGTTATTATCTCAATAGATTTGACTGGAGAGCAAGAATCTCGATTGATGGAGGTTCTTGAAAGTAATCGCATGGCAATAGGATGGAGTGTAGATGATGTCCAGGGGATAAGTCCGGCCCTATGATCCCACATATCTATCTCGAAGAGGACGCCAAGCCACACGTGAGTTCTAGCGATGGTTGAACCCGAATCTTCAAGAGGTGATATTGAAAGAGATATCCAAATGGTGGAGCGCCGTTTTTTTCTATCCCATTTATGACTCCAAGTGGGTTAGTCCATTGCATGTGGTGCCTAAGAAGATGGGCATCACTACAGTTTTGAGCAAGTCTAGAAAGGAGATAGCTACCCGGGTACCCACTTCTTAAAGGGTCTATGTGGACTACAGATGATTGAATCAGGCCATCAAGAAGGATCATTTCCCGTGCCTTTTATTGATCAAATTATAAAGAGTCTAGCTGGGAAGAGTCACTACTGTTTTCTTGACGGGTACTCCGGTTACAATCAGGTGGCCATAGCGCCCGAAGACCAGAATAAGATGACATTCACCTGTATGTTTGAGACTTATGCTTTCCGACGGATGCCCTTTGGTCTATGTAACTCCCCAGTGACATTCCAAAGGTGCATGTTGTCCATTTCTCGGACATGGTGGGTGACTGTCTAGAGGACTTCATGGATGACTTTTCGAACTACAGCTATGGGTTCGATGCTTGTTTTGATTGCCTAGATCGTGTTCTTCTGCGCTGTATAGAGGTCCATCTTGTCTTAACTTGGGAGAAGAGTCACTTCATGGTAACTCATGGGACGGTTCTTGGTCATATTGTCTCCAACAGGGGCATGTAGGTTGATCCGGCCAAGGTAGATATTATCAGGAAACTCAATCCACCGTCCAACTTGCGGCAGTTATGGCTTTTCTGGGGCATATCGGTTTCTATCAACATTTTATTCATGACTTCAGCAGGATTGCCCGGCCATTAACTAATCTGCTAACGAAAGACATCGAGTTAATTGTAAATGATAAGTGTCTTGCATCATTTGAGACTCTCAAAAACTTAGTTGTTGAGGCTCCTGTCCTTCAGCCGCTTGATTGGTCTCTCCCATTCGAGATCATCACAGATGCTTCTGATTTTGTTGTGGGGGTCGTGCTAGGATAGAGGAGTGATGGAGTACCATTTACCATTCACTACGGTAGCCATACATTGGATGCTGCTCAACAGAATTATATTGTTACGGAGAAAGATATGCTAGTTCGTAGTTTTTGCCTTGGACAAATTCCGATCATATATTCTTGGATCCAAAGTGACTATCTATACATATCACACCGCCATAAGGTATATGGCAAAGAAGGATGCCAAAGTTCGATTGACAAGATGGATCCTTCTACTCCAGGAGTTTGATATCGAGATTAAAGATAAACCCGGAGTCAAGAATGTAGTAGCGGATCATCTCTCCCGCTTAGAAAATTTTGAGGAATCTGAGCAGACTGATCCTAGTACATAGACCTTTCCTGATTAGGCGATCCTTGATATCGCTTCTCTCCCATGGTACGCCGACATTGTGAACTATCTCGTCGCCAAGAAACTCCCACAAGGTTGGCCCAGACAACGACTTGAGACCTTCCTTGCGAAGGCCAAGTGTTACCATTGGGAGGATCCCATCCTTTATCATGAAGGAGGGGATAACGTTTGGCATTGGTGCATTCCTCAGGAGGAGAACCACAGCGTCCTCACATACTGCCACAATCTTGAGGCATGAGGACATCATTATGGGAGGAGAACCGCAAAGAAAGTACACCAATCCGGCCTTATGGTTGCCTAACCTCTTCAATGATTCTGATGAATTCATAAAGAGGTGTACTGACTGTCAGAGGATGGGCACTTGTGGACAACATGATATGATGCTGATGTATCACATTCACTTCTGTGAGGTTTTTGATGCATGGGGCATCATTTTCATGGGTCCATTCCCTAAGAGTCAGGGATTTGAGTACAATATGTTAGTTGTTGATTATGTCAGTCGTTGTGTTGAGGCCATTTCTTCCCGAACGGCTAATGTTAAGACTATTTGCAAATTTTTGGGAAAAAAATATCATTTCACGGTTCGGGGTGCCTAGAGTATTGATATTTGATGGGGGGTCTCACTTTATCAACGACAAAGGTAAAGGCCCTTGCTAACGAGTTCAACATAGACCAACGAGTTGTCACTCCATATCATCCTCAGACCAATGGTCTTGCTGAAGTATCGAACAGGGAGATCAAAAAGATACCGCAGAAGGTAGTCTGCCCAGACCGAAAGGATTGGTCATAGCTTTTGGACTCAGTCTTGTGGGCATATCAAACTTCCTTCAAGACTCCTTTGGGTACATCTCCCTTTCATCTCGTTTATGGCAAGCCATGCCATTTACCTGTTGAGATTAAGTATAAGTCACTTCGGGCTGTCACTGATATATTACTGAATCCAAAGAGTAAAGGTGAACAAAGGAAGGCAGAATTCGCAGCCCTAGACAAGCTTAGAGATACATCCTTTACAAACAACCTACAGTACAAGGAGCGAGTAAAGGTATGGTAAAATTCTCATATCATCCATAAACAGTTTGAGCCAGATCAGAGAGTATGGTTGTTTGATGCAAGGCTTAGACTATTTCCACGGAAGTTGCTGAGTAAGTGGAAGGGACAATACCTAGTCCTAAAGGTGCATGATAATGGTAGTATCAAAATATCTGAGATGTCATCTGAGTCCACCATTCGCGTTAATGGTCAGCGCCTCAAGCCATATTTAGATCATGATCCGCTGATTCATTTTGCTTGAGATGTGGTGTTCGACTTACATCAGTTGCATCTCATGCCTGATTATCACGGTCTTCCACCTTGTATAGATCCAGATGTCCATATCATCTCATTCATTAGTCTAACACCCCATCTGCATCTTGTGATTATGCTATACTTAGTGTGTACTTTACCCTAAGTATAGGAGGGGGTGTCAAATTTTTTATTATCCTTTTGATTCTTTTTACCTCTGTTTTGCTGCCTATACCTAGGGATATTGTACCCTAAGTATAGGGGAAGTAGACCCTATACATTATTACACTCGATTTTCCCTTTGAATATAGTCTACTATACTTAGGATTACTTGATCCTAAGTATAGGGGGAAAATCACCGAGTTCTATTCATGTTATTCTTGTATTCATCATTGTAATATAGCCTTTCTTTTCACTTCCCGATACTAAGCACACGTTATGTCTTCTTCATCGCTCTTTGATCACTCTGAGGACATCGTTCGAGCTAAGTATATGGGGTGTCATATATATTACATATTGTTGAAGCTGATTTTCACGGGTCTAAATATGTCTCACATAAGGCGGACACGCAGTCGCTGTGGCGACCCGCAAGAAACCCGATCTTCATATAACAATTAACCCACAACAAAGTAACACAATGAAAAGCGATGCGGAGTTAAAATTTATTATAACTCCAAAATGGATGTGTATAGTGTGCAAGCATGTAGAGTGTCGAACAAAGAAAGCAACAGGTAGATCGGGGCAAAAATGCTAAAAAAATGACTTTGATGTATTTTTCTATGAGTGCTATTTTTGTGGGTTTTCAATTTTATATATTTTTATTTTTATATTTTTATATTTTGATTTTTATTTTTCTTATTTTATATTTTCTTTTTATATTATATATTTTTTTATATTTTATTTTTCTTTTTAAAAGTTATATAAAGCTATATAGGATATATATATACAACATGGGTAAGAGAGAGATAAAATGAGGTAAAAATATCCAAAATTCAAGAAATAAAATATTTTTGTGCTTTTTATAAATTTCTATTATTTTTGTGATTTTTTTTATATTTATGCTAATTTTTTGGTATTTTTGAAATCCAAAATACTCAAAACAGGGAATAAAACATAAATCCGGAATTAAATTGGTGATGAAAAATATTAAATAGAAACCAAAATTCTCTAATTTAATTTTAAAATAAAGAAAAAAAATAAAGAAAATTTAGAAATAGAAACTATATTTTTGTGATTTTTTATGGTTTTATATATTTTTATAGAGATTTTTAGTGTTTTTCTATTTTTCTTTTTCTTTTATATGTTTTAGTGATTTTTAATCTGAATGTTGAAGATGCAAAAACACACAAAATATATTTTTTGGGGGAGTTTTTCAAAAAGTTTTTATAATTTTTATGTATTTTCTAATGCAAATAGAGATGAAATGCATGTTTTTGATTTTTTATAAATATTAAAATGCTACAAAAATGCAAAATAAAAATATGGCATGATAGAGCAATTCAACAGGAACTTAGGGCTGTTTTTGGGGATTATTTAGGATTTTATAGATGCATGAAATAATTAAAGACAACAAAGAGAAATTACACTACTAGCAGGGGTAGTTTTGTAAATATGTAAAAGTCCAGAGCCAAACATGCAAATTTCCCACAAAATTAAAACTGAATAAAAATAAATCAAGACCTGATATTAAATCCAAAACCCGCGGAGGTATTTTTGCAAAAATGCCAAACTCACATGCACGGGGCACGTGACCTAGTAGGGACCTAATTGCAATATTAAAAAAACCAAGGGCTAGATTGCATTATTATCAAAATTATATATAACTGCCTAAAATAGTTTCTGGACTTAATAGCAATATAAAGACGCATACAAAATCTCACCCCTCACGTACGCTAGTCACGTGAGGTGATGTGGTTGGGCTCTGATTTGTAATTATGAAAATATTAGGGGGCGGAATGCAAAAGTTATATAATATTAAAACAACAGATAAATGATTCAGTACTAAATAAAAATTACAGAAAGGCATGAGGGTTGCGTTGCATAATAACCAAGCTTGGGTGATCGGACGGTAGGGTGCCTCCCACTTGCCACGTGTCGACACGAGGGAAGGCAATGACGGTTTAGCTCGGACCACTGCGATTATTTCTCCGTGATAAGATCGATGGTTCTGGGCTGTGGAGATCCAACGGTTGTAGTTGACTTGGGCACGGTTTCATGATCTGACGGCGGAGACGAGCGGTGGACGAACAAGGAAGAAGGCTCGTTGCTACGAGCTTTCTCCCACGATGGCGCCTCCCTCACGCGTGCGATGAAGCTTCAAAAGGGCCCAAGATGCTCCTGTAGGTGTTCTCTAGCTACTGTTGTCTCCAAAATGACCCGACTGCCATCGTAGCACGCCTGTGGAGGCGGAGGAGCGAAGCACCTCCAGGAACCTCTGACGACCTACAAAATTAGCCTCCAGCATTCCTTCGAGGTCTTGAACTTGCACAGGAGATCGATGGGGTCGAGGGCAAAATGCGTCGACCCTATTAGAAGGAAAAAGGGGTGCGGGGATGCGATATGGGCGGAAGTGAGGTTTTTCCAGAGCGAACTCCGGGCTAGGAAGAATCACGCGATCACTGGAAGAAATAACAATGCTACTCAAACCGAGAGAGTATACTAAGCACTATTCTAAGATAATGAACAAAAAAGAGACCTCAACCGTAGAGCGGTGAGATAGGATCTCATGGCCGAAGGCCGGAGATGGAGGTGGAGCCACGCCAAGGACTCACCTTATGCCGCCTCGATCGGCTGGAGGTGGTGCTATCACCACCACTAGTCCAGAGCCCGAGAAAAGAAGGGAATAGACAGGTCAAAGGGTGTTAAAAGTCCGAATGATGAAGAGGGTGGTGTTTTGTACAAAGAGGCTTAGCGGCTCAAAGAACTGGGCGTAGCAGGCGGTTCAGTGATCCAAAGATCGAGATGAGACCTCGGCGTGAATCCTCGATAAATGGGGATGAAAAGTCATGAAGGGATCAAAGGCAAATGGTGAAAGGAATCACCCCAAAAAAATCGAGAAGATGGGACAAAACATACATTTGACACAGGGCAGACCTCGGTTAGAGAGTTGACCGAGGTCAACCACCGGGTGGATCTAGTTGGTCCACGTGGGACAACCGGAAAAAACCATGGACAAAATTATTTTTTAAAATTAATTAAAAATAATAAATGATTTTATTAATTTTAGGTTATTAAATAAAAAATATTTATTATTTTCTTAATTATTTTATTATGATTTTATTTATTTTTTAGAGGTTCAAAATTACAAGTTCCTTTTTAAGGGCTATATAGGTATATTCATCTATATATTTTAATGTTTTATTTTTATTTTATATATTTAATTTTATTATTTTTATTATTATTTTATAAAGTTATAACTTAATTTTATACACTTAAATATATTTTTATTTTATTTTTCTGATATATTTTATATAATTAAATAAATAGAAGTATTAATTGTATAGTTATACTTATTTGTATTATACCTATGTATTTTATACAAGTATTTTTATTTTTGTATTTTCTTTGTGTTTTTATTCCTGATTTAATATATACATATATTTTAAATAATATTGAAAAAATTATAAAAAATATAAAACTATAAAATAATGAATAATAAATAAAATGAATATTTTAATCAATACAAGTATACAATATGGGTCCAACTCTCAACTTTCAAATGGTAACTCTAAAAAATATGAAATCACCTTCATTAAATAGCTTATTAAAAATTATATACAATTAAAGGTGATTTTGATACATTTTGAGTTTTTATTTGAGAGATACATGTCTAGGAAGTTGGGATTTTGGAAACTTATTCAGATCATAACTTTTTATCTGCACATTATTTTTGTATGAAATCAATTTTTTATTTTTATATATTTAATTATCTACAACTTTTATGTACAAAGTTTCTTTATTTGAAGTATAAAAATTGGAACTAAAAATAGATCCCAAAAATGAAGGAAAATGAATAAAAATAAATAGGAATTTTATTGGTTTTTGGCCCTTATCTCCCCCTACTTTATTCCTTGTCGACCTATTCTTCGAGATGCCTAGGTCTCGGGGTTTCGGGTCATAAAATATTTGCAATATTTTATTCTTTTTCTTTTCTTTTCTTTATTCTATAATTTTGGCATTAAAAACCGTATTTTATACAATATTTACACAAATATACACGAAAGCTTAAATGCCAGAATTAAGGTTATTTACATGCATTTACTAGGATTTTTAAGGCCAAAATAATAGAATAAAGATGATGAAACAGAGATTCATCACATATATACTTTAGCCATACCTCGTACTTTGAGTGAGTGTGTTAATGAATAAAATGGCTAAAAAAGCACTTGTTAAAAATCACAAAAAAATAAAAAAATTTCTTGTACATAAAATTCTTTCTTGCACATACATAGCCATTTATAAAAAAATATTTTTGTACAAATGTTTGTAAAAATGTTTTGTTTTTAAATAGTTTGTAAATACTTTTGTATCAAAACTATGTATATAGTACACAATTTTTGTAAAATGTTTGAAAAATAAAAGGTTGTAAAAATCCATGTGTAAATGTTTTAAAATAGTTTGCAAAACTTCTGCATTCATGCATGCATTCAAGCATTTTCAAAAATTTTGTATAGTTCAAAAACTTTGCATAAAAAGATTTTTGTACATATTTTTATATTCTTCTGAATCATAGTTGACGTTTAAAGTAGTCTGGAATTAAATTGGAAAATGCAGCTTGGTTAAGACATTAATCCACCTAATTCTCAGAGGAACCTTATAGGATTTGGGGTTAAGAATTTTCTGGTCCATTAGTGACTTAATTCTTTGAGCCCACTAGGCTATGTTCACATGTCATCTTGATGAGCCTAAGTAGAACAGTTAACAACATACGCATGTCTCTCACAAACAATGACTTTACTTGGACCAACACTTTACACTCAGCTCCACACGGATGAGGTCGTGAGGAGGAAGTTTTCCTTGGCCTGGGGTAGCATACGAGAGTAGTACTTCTAGGCAGAACCTCTAGTCTTCCTTTAGGGAGGGAAGTGCGCCTCAACTTGTTCTAGTTGTGGGTTGCAATAATGCTTCAAAAGAGGGATAGTCTACTGGCTCAAGAAGAAAAAGTCCTCATGTATATATGCTGCACCATGTAGATATGTTGTACATATGCACATCAAAAAAAAGTGCAAAAGAAAGAAAAACTCCAAAAAAGTGGCGAGTCTGATAGAAAATGAAATGCATGCCGGAGTGTATATAGATAAATAAAGCAAAACTTATGTTAAACCTTCTCATCTCATGAAGCTTGTAGCAGGAGACTTAGCTACACTGGTTGGGCTCCCAGGGATACGTGGCTACACTTGCCACAGTCCATTCTCTTCTTTCCCCTCTTCTTGTGCTGGTTGAACTTGAACTTAGAAGGGATTACCCCGATCCTCGAAGAAAGAGCTGCTAGACTAGTGCATTAGATTTACCTTGAGAGGTTGTTGCCTTGTCATTTCTGAGGAGGGGAGAAACATATCACTTACACCGTACAAGGAAAGATTCATGATCATTAGAGTTTGTGTATGTAGACTTGTTCTGATCTGGATTGTTGAGGAGTCTTGACCATATATTAGTGGAACTTAGAGGCTGTTGAGTCTTAAATCTAGGTCCAAATAAGGTTTTGACAAATTAATAATCCAAAGGTCTGACTGATCTCCATACTTCAATTTAATGAAGACAAGTTTAATAATCAACCTTGTTTCTCCTTATTTTTCTTCTCTTTTTCACTTCGTTTTCAAATAAGTGTTTTCTAAGGGACTAGCAAAGGTAAAGTATAGGGGGTGATGAACCCCTGATTCTCACTTTTTATTATTTTATTTTAGCTATTTATCTTGGCAAAGCATCATTTAAATAAGTGTAAATACAATAAGTTAGAATTACGCATGCATCTGTTAATACTACATACTTAGCATGTATTTTTGCAAAATTAAAAGAATAAAGGAAAATACAAAGGAAGGAGGTGTTTAAAATAAATACAGAGTGACCCGAACCCCAAGAGAAGGTCAAGCCTTGACCTGATCACCAAAGAAAATAAGTAGAGAGAGATAGGGCTTACTCTATATTGTACATGTTGCCTAGATATGTGAATAATTATTATTTTGATTAAAATATTATTATTACCTCCTTGTATATACTTCTAAAAATAAAACAAAAATAAAATAAAAATCAAAGAATAAAATAAAAATAAAATCTCTTCTCACTTGTACAAAATGCATGTATATATGTCTCACTCCCTATTTATTCCATACCTGTAAATAGATCATAAAAATAAAATAAAAATTATTTTGCACTCCTAAAACATGTTGAAAATAAATAAAATACAAAATTGGGGTATTTATGTAAAAATAACAAATTAAAAATAACTATGCAAAATAAATAGTTGTATTATACCTATATATAACACCATATATTGTATATACAATAATTTAATTTTCATAAAAATAATTAAAAATCATAGAAAATTAGTTTGAAAAATAATAAACATTTTTTAGTCTGAAACCTTTTTGATTAAAAATCATTTATTTTTTTTGAATTTGTGAAGTTTTTGTATAATCGATTTTTCTGATTGGTCCATTCAGGATGTTGACCTCTGGTCAACGTCTCCCCCTTCTCGGGTCAGACCCGGATAGTGTTCACCGGACCTACTTCTCCTCTTTCTCCAACCCGACTCCGAGCTCCTTTGGCCTCAAGATTTGGACCCGATAAACCTTTTACATCCGACATCTTTGCAGGTCCCTTGGCTGATCCGGATCACCTCAGGGTTTCACGCTTTTCGCCGATCCTTCTAGACCCTCGAGCATCCTATATAGTATCTCTTACACCTCCATAGCACAGTAGCTCGTGCCTTGCCCCTTCTTCCACACCTAGACACCTTTGGTTGAGTGAGGCCATCTTTGGATCGGAGTTTGGTCGTGTAATCACGCAACTTAGCTACATGGCCGGCGAGCGCCGTCGCGTCTAGCCTCCCAGCCTTCCACAACTCGGTTGAGGACATAACCTCGACAACCATCATCACCTGGAGCTCAGGAGTCCTCCTAGATCTTCAGGTATCCATCATATCCCCTTCATTTTCCTATTCGATTCAATCAATCCACTTTGCACCGCCGCACGCACCTTAGCTCCGACCACCGGGTCTGGAGCCCCTCCTCATGCACCCATCCATATTGATCGAAACCTCGACAAATGCCTCATCCTCCCACGTAACCTATCCCTCTCGATCGGGCTCATATGAGCACGATTGAGCTCGGTGTCCATCGTCCATATACATCGGAGATCAACCACCCGCCTCACATGCACTTCTTTGTGCTTCCCCAAGTAATAACCTGACCAGAGAGTTCCCTCCCAGTTGATCTACCTTTTGCATGTCCTAACACGTGTGAGGAGCTCAGTTCATGCCTCCAGGTGCTCCGGCGGAGCTGCACCAGGCCACCTTCCACCGTCACGCCTATCCGGCCGATACCCACTCCATTGGAGCTGCTTGTTTGACACGGGCCACCTCTACGATCCTACCGGACCTCTCCAATCATTCATCAGAGTCTCGGATTCCAACTGAGACTCAGGTGAAAGTCGTCGGGACCTAGTTCTTCTAGCACTCTCCTCAGCCATCGGATGAGCCCCCCTTCTGCCAGATTCTATTAGAGTCGTCGACCGATTCAGCTTTTGAGTCGTTGGATCTGACGTTCTCTAACGCATCTGCCCCGCACGTTCTAGACACCATCTGCACTGTCAGATCACCAGCAGGAGGCATCAGAGACGTACGATGGTAATTGCCTCCCCACGCGTCACGCATCCCACGTGTCCCGCACGTGCCCTGTGAAGGTTATTTTGTATTATTTATCTTTCGCTTATATGCTTTACTCTATAGTCTCATAAAATAAGTCGTAGTTCAGATAATTTGTAGTTTGGCCCCTAAGTTTCTAGTATTTACAATTTAGTCCTCTCGAACCTGAGACATGTGCATGTACATGCGAGCTTTAGGGTTATTTGCATGTTTACTCCTGAAGTTTATGAATGTTACGTTTGGAAGTAAACTTTTCTGTTTATTGCATATATACCCCTGCGTGTATATTATTGAGCATGTAGATGAATATATTGGTTAAATTGCAATATTATCCATGTGCTTTTCACGTATGTTATCTTTTTCCCTAGAAACATTGAATAATTGCATATAGGTCCCCGTGTGCTTTGTGTTTGATCAAATAATTACTAAATTAACTCCAAAAATTCCATAACAATTACAGTTAGCTCCTCCTAGCACGTAATATTTATGATAATTTCTGTGAATTAATTTAGTTTTATTAGATATTTTAAAAAATCAAAAACCCCTAAAAACCATTTATCTATTTTATAAAATACCAAAAAATATAACAATTGTCTCAAAAATTATAAAAAAAATTATTGTGGGCTTGCTACAATTTTCTCTTTAAAAATCATTATAAAAACCCTAAAATTTACAAAAGACTCAAAATCTTATAAAAATTATTGAAAATTCTATAAAATTCATAAAAAATTGGATATCAGTTTCTGTAGTTAGATATTTTTATTTACTTCTTCATAAAATTGCACCCTGGGGATTAGGGCATTTTAGATATTTTTAACTTGCAATATTGTCTTAGTTGTGCATTGTTTCACTGTTATGCTCTTATTCGATTTTTATAAAATCATATAAAAATAGAAAAAATCTCATAAAATCACCAAAAATATCTAAATATTTGAAAAACATAAAAATATTTTTGTTTCCTATTTTTGAGCATTTTAGATCTTAATAAAAGTTGTTATACCTTCTTCTTCTTATTTGTTTAATTTGCTTTCTCATTTTTGAAAATATAAAAATTTGCAAAAGTTAAAACTACAAGAATGGGCATTTTACGTTATGAGTTTTCACCTACTTCGTACATTTCCGTGCTCCTTGTATTCAACCATGGTCGTTATACCGTGTTAAAACATAGCGGAGACCACTAACATTGGATTTTTGTGCTTTTATTGATTTATCTGTGTAGTTCTCTTATTTTCTTGTTGATTTTGCTTTGTGATTTAGGTCGCAACGACCTGGTTATTATCTAATACTTAACCCGAGTCGCAAAGCATGTCGCCAGTTTTCAAATCAAATAAATGAAAAATTACATAAACAAATCGTAATTATATTATTTTAATTAATTAATGTTTGATATTAATTTTTTGGTAATTTTTATGTAAGGAAATTAGTTATAACAAGTAGTATACACATATAGTACATTATACACATGTACAAATAAGGAAAAAAAATTTTATTTATATTTTTTTAATTTTTATTTTAAATAATTATGGAAATATTTACAATTATTTACAATGTTTAAAAAAAAGATGAATAAATATCAATAAATAAATGGTAAAATTGCAAAAACCACCCCAAAAAATCGACTTTTCAACCGTAACTCCAACAATTATGAAACCACAGCCATTTTAAAGATAATTTAATTCAGAGTACAATGGAAGTGAGTTTGATTTAATTTGAGTTTGTATAGAGCCATAATTAGTCTTTCAATTATCATTTTACAACTTTTTCTGAGTGTGGATACTTTTATTCTATACATGGTTTTACTTTGCAATTATTTTTATTATTCACAAAACATTTTTATTTACAATTTTTATTCTACAAAATATTTAATTTAAAGTCAATTTATATACAAATAACATCGTGTAATTTTTGTACAAATATACAAGGCATAAATTCAAAAAAAATAAAAATGAAGAATATTTACAAATTATTTTTCTTTGGAATTTTTAGATTAAAGACCCTATCTCCCCCTACTTTATTCCTAGTCGATCAGGTCAAGTCTTGACCTTCTCTCAGGGTTCTTGTCAGTCTGCATTTATTTCATAAATACATCCTTTATTTTTATTTTTCTTTTTCTTTTCTTTTCTTCTTTATTCTTTTATTTGAATATAAACAGTGTTATAATTGAATATTTAACAAATGCATGCTAAATTGTAATTTTATGAATTAGTGGGTATTTACAAGTATTGGACTAAGGAAATGAAGTTAGAATAAAAGAACAAAGGCGATGAATCAGGGATTCATCATTCCCCTATGCTTTACCTTTGCTAGTCCCTTAGCAAGCACTTATATAGAAAATAAGTGAAAACAAAAATAAAGAAAAGAAAAAGAAAAGAACTTAGACCAATGTCAATTTTTAAACTTATCTTCATAAAATTGGAGTATAGAGCTCGGTCAGACCTTTGGATTATTAGTTTGGCGGAACCTTATTGGGAAACGGGTTTAAGACTCAACAACCCTCAAGTTCCAATATCCTATGGTCAGATTGCCTCAATTAGTCAGGTCAGAACAAGTCTACATACATAAACTCTAGTGACTATGAATCTGTACTTGTATTGTGTATGTGTATTTTGGCTCCCCACTTTAGAAATGACAAAGAAACAACCACCCTTAACAATTTAACTCTAATCCCCCAATCTAGCAACTCTTTCCTCGAGGAGTGAGGATATTCCCTTCTAAGTTCAAGTACAACCAGCTCAATAAGAGGGGATTGAGAAAAGATAGGATGGTAACCAGTCTAGTTACCAATCCTTGGATGCATGACCAGTGTAACCATGTCATCCGCTGCAAGCTTACAAAAATTTGACTTTGAAGCTCTTATTATTATTTTTTCACTTGTATATACACTTTGACAGGCATTTTACTTTTCAATCAGGCTTGTCCACTTTTGGATATTCTACATTTTTTTAAATATATAAGGTGCATCATGTACATAAGGAGTTTTTCCTCTTGAGCTAGTAGACTATCCCTCTTTTGAAGCATTATTGCAATCCTACAGCATCCTGTCTTTAGACCTCAACATTGCCAGACCAAGTTGAGGTGCACATCCCTCCCTAAAGGAAGATGAGAGGTTATGCCTAGAATTACTACCCTCGTATTCTACTCCAAGCAAAGGTCAACTGCCTCCTCACCACCTCATTCGTGTTGAGCCACGTGTAAAGTGCGTGTGCAAGTCAAGCCATTGTCTGCGAGAGGCATGTGTGTGTTGTTAAGTGCTCTATTTAGACCAATCAAGATGATATGTGAACATAACCTAGTGGACTTGAAGAATTAAGTCTCAAAACCTGAAATTTCCTAAACTCAAATCCTATAAGGGTCCTCTCACATTAAGTGGATTAAGGTCTTAACTAAGCTCCATTCCTCAATTTTATTCCAGACTAGTTTAATTGTTAACATTACTCTGAAAAATGCTCATGCAAATGTGAGAAAATATGTACAATGCAAAGGGAAAAAAAGAGAGAAAAAATCCCTTTTCAAAACATTTTCTAATTTTGAACTTTTTATGGATTTTTGAAAAAAAATTATGCAAATGTAAAAAGTTTTATTTTATGCAATTTTTTTGTAGACTTTTGGTTTTTATACTTTTTTTTAGAAATTTTTTAGGGTTAGGGTTAGTAGATAAGATATGCGTGTTTACAAGGGAGTGAGTTAATTATTTACAAGAAGTAGGTGAAAGGATTTACAACTTAAGTGTTAGTAATTTATATAAGTACATATATACAGTTCGTAAAGAATTTTATGGATGATGCATATAGCCCTCAAACTTATTTGAAAATAATTTTAAAATGCTTTTGAAAACTATAGTCTAAAATATTTTTTTCCAAACAATTTTACAAACATTTGAAAATTATTTTGCAAACATTTTTCAAATTGTATATATAGATTTTTTATAATAATTTTTCAACTATTTTCAAGACATTTGCAAATAGTTTTACAAAATAATTTTATTTTATACAAAGAAAAGATTTTTTTTACAAATGATGACACGCTTGGCAACTCGGGTTAAGTATGTAAATAAACAATGGTCGTTGTGACCCAAAACACCAAGTGCGATAATCGAGAAAATTTTGTTTTAACCACAAATTGAAAGATAAATCAATGACAAGCAAATGTAAGTGGTTTCGCTATTCTATTTACCTAGTATAGCGACCAGGATCGAATACAAGGAGCACGATTTAAAAACTCAGTAGTCAAATTTCTAAAAAGTAATTTTTAGTGGTTTTTTTATTTTTTTATTTTTTAAATAAGGCACAAAGGATAAAAACACACAACACCACTCTATTTTTTGTATTTTTCAAACTAATAAAAAATACTCAGAAAATTAAAAAGAAAATGGTAATTTTTTTTCGATTTTTTCTGAAATTTTTATGATTTTCTAAAAACCAAACAGTAGAAAATAACAGAAACAATGCACAACCAATAGTATTTTACAACTTAAAAATACTTTAAGTGTACAAGTGTAATTAAATATCTATAAATAGAGACCAAGATCAGAATTTTGGATTTTTCTTTAATTTTATAATTTTTTTTAAGATTTTTCATTTTTCGTATTTTTTTTTAGTTTTATAAATGATTAAAACACAAAAATTGGAAAAAAATTAAAAGACACCAAAATACACCTACACTATTTTTTTGATTTTTTAGGCTAATTTTCGAATTTTTATGAATTTTCTAATTTCGAGCTGGCAAAAAGACATTTTTTATTTTTTAAATATATCAAAATTCAACAAAAAACAATGAAAATTTTATAAAATGACAAACAATATAGCAGGAGCATACACAAATTTTTTGAGAATTTTTAGATCAATAAAAATATTTATTTCATTAGAGAGATAAAGCAAATGCAGATCTAGAATCCAAGAATCCTCAATGTGGAAGTGCGGGACTGGCTCAAAATCTGATTGTAAATCAAATGTGTACTCGACCAATGTCTGGCTCTCGGAAGTCACAGTGGTAGTAAACACATCCATCAAATGAGAAGTGGTAGCATCCATATCCTCTAATTGGTGTGTGCTGTCTAAATCCGCATGAAGTGCCACACACTCAATTGATGTCATATCACCCTCGTATGTTGTCCCAAATAAATCGTCTCATGAATATGGAATGTTTGAAAGAGTTTCCAAGATGGTCTCAAAAAAGTCCAGGTCGGCATTGTGGTGTGAACCACCATACGAGGTACTGACTAATGCAATTTGCTTTGTGTTCCTCCCCCACATGGTGATGTGTATAAGGTTAGTCATCGAAAATCCATGATATGGAAATCGCCTCAAAAGATCACATAACCTCAACCATGAATCTATCAATGGATCCTGGGGGTCAACTGAAAAATCATGAATACAAGACCACATCAACTCTGCTCTACGCTGCGGGTAAAATTTCTACAAAAACAATGATCGTAAATCTCCCCATGTAGCAATTTTCCTTCCCTATCGTTTGTGCCAACTCTTGGCTCTACTTTGAAGTGTAAATGGGAAGGTAATCAGCATCATGTCCTCTGAAGTGATATCAGGATATGATCTTGATCCACAAATCTCCTCAAACTCATCGATATGCATATATGACTCCTCGTGCACTTCTCCTGAAAACTTTGGCAATAGATCAATGAACTCTAAATCCAGAATGAAGGGACTCAATGTAGACCTGACTAATCTCCTAAGTGTGGCTACTCGTCTCCTAAATAATGTCCAATCATCCCAGAATCATGAGCATCTAAAATTCATAACTGCTCTCTCTCATTATTCATGGAGTGCACTCTCATCTCAGCAAGGTAATCGCCCAGGTTTCGTATTTGGTCAATCTAGTCTCCTCGGGCTTCACTCACAGCATGTCCTGAATGGGAGGGTAGGAATGGAGAAGATGGGAAATCAGACGGAGTTCTGACCTCCCAATAGAGTGGGCGGGAATGATGGGCTTGAAATGAAGAAGCCACAGAATTCGGCTGAAATGGAAAGTGGCCCATCATGATGAGAGGGAGGGTGGGTTCGAAAAGAGACGAAAGGTAAGAAGGAAGGCAGAAGGTGACTGCTAATTATCTCGGGAATATGAACGTAACACGCTCACACCAAAGACATACAAACGCAATGCAAACCCCCAACTCACCAACTCTACGCAAATCTGACTGTGAGATTTCGATCTTTATCTTTTCAATTTTAAGAGTTTAGTGATCACAAAATGTTGTGCAAACACTTATGAGGCATAACGGGATTTGGGCACTACTCCTTAGTGTGTATGCGAGCAATTAAAAGCACAAACAATGAGGGGATTGCTCTCCCAAAACAATGGTATGAATTAATTATGTTTGATTTTTATGGTCAAGTTCAATTAGCAGTCCCAATTTTTAATTTTTATTTTTTTTGGAAAATTTCAATAAAATGTCTAACGAGATTTCTGATTTCCTTTATTCCTATTTCCACAAAATAGAGGGGGAAAATGAAAAAGACAATGCACGAGAAAATATGGATGTAAATGCTAGAGATAGAGGTACGTTGTCGCGACCCCGATTCCCGAGCCGTCGGATCCTCCCATATCCGGATCTGGTTATTCAGCGATAATTTATTCAACAATCACAACTAACATTCAGAAATAGACTGCAAATAAAAATACTCAGAAGAAGTATTTCAACACTTTTCCATTCACAAAATATAGTTCAGATGATACACTGTCCCACTATAACCATTTACATGTATATCAGCTTGAAAGGAAAATATACAAAAGATTACTAACTACCTTAAAAAGTAAATCTACTGTGGCTGGCTGGATGTCTAGTATGTAAGCTGGATGGATTTTTTAAAGTCCGTGCGATGGCTCACCGATACCTGTTGGGTTTTCTATAAATCATAGGATAAAAATTAGCAAATGCTAAGTAACGAAGAAGAGAAAAGCAAACAATTTGTGTAATTTTTCAAAACTTGATATCACAAAAAAAATTCATTCCTTCTCATTAATTTAAGTCCTATTCCTTTCTCTTCCACATCAGGGATTAGTCCAGGGGAACCCCACCATTCTTGTACTCCGAAGCTGTGGACACTTCGGGATTGGAGATTGTGTTGATCTTGGTAAGCTTATGCCGTCGCACATCGCCTCAACCAATCCTCCAATACTACCCTGACAATTTCCTTTTCTTTTATTAAACAGGGTTTCAAGACCTCAGCCTGGAAAACATATGAGCACACCACCCTTGAGGACTCGGCTGCTTAAAACCTCAAGCTAACATTTAATCATATAACCTAGCGGCTTTAAAAACATATTATCGTGACCCAGCCGCTATTGAACCACCTGTGCCTCTACATGGCATGACCACATCTTCCGTCGTTCAACCCGAAGATATTGGCTCCCGGTACCACGCGTTGCAAAACAATTATTTTGTGTGCACTTATCATAACAGGGCAACCGTGTACCACCTAGGTAGGGAAACGCCAATACATGTTCCTTCCGACAATCCTACATGTTGTATGCCCGACCTGTAGTTCTACTCCCAGTCATCCTTAACGTGACACATGATCCTTTTCAGGATTTAACTCAAATCACATCAATTCACATGATGTAATCCTTTCGTTAAGTCTTCGATTTGCATAATCAACAATAATTAGTATATACTCACATATATATTATTCATATGCATATATACTCGTATTTATGCCTATTTTAACTCTCAACCCTAACTTTCAAAGACACCACATTGATTTGATGCTTAAACCATATTTTAGTAGGAATCACAAAGCAACTGTTCAGACTTTACCAAAAATAGCCAAAATTAGGGTTCTTTATAGCACAGAACATAAAATCAAGAATTTCAATCTCGTTTGAAAACCCAACAACAAAAGGAAGGATTTCGTTACCTAATCGAGCTTTCTATCGTGTATGCAAGGCTTTATCGTGTTTCGTTTTTAGAAAGGATGTTTTAAGGCTCCTGAAAAGATCAAGTTTCATTTTTGTATCAAAAACGCTAAGAACATGTCAAGAACGCGAAGAACGAACAAAGAACATGAAGAACGCGAAGAACGGAGAACACGAAGAACGCCAAGAACATATTTTCTCTTGAAATTCCAGCAGAGCTTCCCCTTATACGGGGTGATATTTCTAGGAAAATTTCAGCATAGTTTCCCCTTATATCGGGACATATTTCTTGGAAAATTTCGGCAGAATTTCCCCTTATATCGAGAAATAATTCAAAATAAAAGGAAAAGAGTTTCCTCTATATAATCAATCGAGAGGAAAACAACAACCAAACTGAAAGAATATAATTAAAGTGCAAGCGATGGAGAATCGGTAGACACCACACGTCTTAGGTGAATGAATGTGTGACGAATCACAGGGTTCACTGACGTGCACAGCCGCCCACACCTAAGTAGGGTATTACACATATTTCTCCATCAAAATAACTATAAAAGCGGAAAAGAAAGAACAATAAATAATGGCAAATCGGTAGACACACGCGTCTTAGATGAGTGAATGTGTGACGAATCACAGGGTTCACTGATGTGCATAGCCGCCTGCACCTAAGTAGGGTGTTACACAGATTTCTCCTCGAACCACAACGGAAAACGAATAGGAAAGAAAGATGAATCAAAGAAAAAAAACTTGGAAGTAAAGAGGATGAATTGAAATCCTAGCTTACGAAACAACTAAGAGAGGATCATACCTTTCTCCTCCTCATTCTCCCGACAACGTTTCGCTAGTGCTCCTCACTCGCCTCCCACTCCTCCTCTCGACCTCTCAACCCAAGCCCTTGGGTGGTGGTGGTAGTGGAAATCATAGAGAATGAATGGGTAGGGGGTATTTATAGGCTCCAGAAAACTACTAATCATGGTTAGAAAACCATGGTTTAGACCTTAATCATTGTTTAGCGACCTATGGTTTGGGCCCATGGTTTTGGCCAAAACCTATCTCAAACTTGATGCTTAAGTCAGAACATTCCAGATGATTCTAGATTCGCTAATGATGTTTAATTAACCCTAATCTTTATTAGCTTTCACTAATCATGATTTAACTTTCGCGGCTTACGCTTATCTTTTGCTAACTATTGATTAGTGTTTGCTAATGATCATTAGCGATTTTCAATCCGTCATTAGTTTCTTTACTCACACTTAATTAGTCTTAATGACAATCATTATGGATTAATGACTTCTTAACCCTCCTTACTTCTCTTTCTTCTGAAAATCATAACAAATCGAAACGAAGTCCGATTCAGACGAAACAAATTCCGTTGGTTTTCTCTTGACGAGTCGGATCTTATGATATAGAATCCGAGGGATGTCAAGTTCATGGCTTTACAATTATAATAACCTTAAAGAAGTCTCATCCTCGAGATTAGAAATGCAGGCATAACAACCTTAAAGAGGATTGAAACATAACAACCTTAAAAAGAATGAACGTCCTTTCATTTATAATGAACATATACAGAATACATAGTGTTATCATTCAAACAAGTACGGGTATTTCTCTCTCATTTCTGCCTCAGGTTCCCATGTGGCTTCTTCAAACTATTGGTTCTGCCACAATACTTTAACTAGAGGTACCTCTTTGGTTCTCAACTTCTTGATATCCCTTTCAAGTATTTGCACAGGTATCTCTTTGTATGTCAAGTCTGGCTCAACATGTAAATCATCATAACTTATCTTATGCTCTGGATTACTAACATACTTTCTCAGATTTGATACATGGAATACATCATGTATTGCCGAAAGATGTGGAGGAAGCGCAAGTCTATAGGCAACTTTTCCAATCCGTTGAATAATTTTAAAGGGACCCACGAACATGGGTGCTAACTTCCCACGCAAGCTTAACCTCTGAACACCCTTCATAGGTGATACTTTGAGAAATACAAAGTCACCTACCTCAAATTCAAGGTCTCTTCGCCTGGTATCACTATAACTTTTCTAGCGACTTTGAGCAGTCAATAGTGTTTTTCGAGCAAGCTCTACAGCTTCTCGTGTCTCTTGAAGTCTATCAAAATCATAAAGGTTCTTTATTCCGACCTCTTGCCAACACAAAGGAGTAGTACACCTTCGTCCATATATTGCTTCAAATGGTGCCATGCCAATACTTGTATGGTAGCTGTTGTTGTATGTGAATTCTGCAAGCGGTAAATGTTTAATCCATGATACCTTCCATTCTAAGGCACACACTCGTAGCATATCCTCTAGTGTTTGAATTGTACGTTCTGACTGACCATCTGTTTGTGGATGATATGCTGTACTCAAGCATAGTTGTGTACCTAAGGCTTTCATGAAGTTCTCCCAATAGTGTGAGGCGAATTGTGAATCTCGATCAGAAACTACTTCCTTCGGAATACCATGGAGGCGAATCACAAGTGTAATATATAACTCAGCAAGCTAGTCTGGAGTGAAAGATAAGCTTATCGGAATAAAGTGTGCTACCTTTGTCAGACGATCTATTATAACCCAGATACTATCTTTACTACCAGTCGTCTGAGGAAAGCCAGTAACAAAGTCCATGGAAATACTTTCCCATTTACATTCAGGTATAGGGAGGGGTTGCAATAATCCTGGTGGCTTTTGGTATGAAGCCTTTACCTGCTGGCAAGTGAAACATGAATTCACAAACTCAACAACATCTTTCTTCATTCCCGGCCACCAAAAGTATGAATGAAGATCCTTATACATCTTTGTAATTCCTGGATGAATAGATAATCTTGAGCAGTGCGCTTCACATAAGATGTCTTTCCTTAGTTCAGGTGTGTTTGGTACACAAACTCTATGATGGTTATATAGTAACCCATCTTGTATCCGGAATCCCTCTATCTCATTCTTCTCAAGTTGTTTTCTTATGTCTTTACGGACTGAATCATCCTCCTGTCCTTTCTTTATTCTATCCCAGATCTCTGGTTTGTATCGGTGAGGAATAGTTATAGTATATGTTCTACTATCAAATGGTTTCCATTCACTTAACGTTGATAGTAAACCCCAGAAGTGGATAGCACTCACCAACCCAGGTGAATAAGTTCTTCTGTTAAGGGCATCTGCTACGATGTTCCCCTTACCAGGGTGGTAGGAGATAGTGCAATCATAATCTTTCAACAACTCTAGCCACCGTCTCTGTGTCATATTGAGCTCCTTTTGATCAAATAGATATTTCTAGCTTTTATGATCGGTGAAGATTTCAAAAGTAATACCATACAGGTAGTGTCTCCATATCTTTAAAGAGAAAACTACAGCAGCTAATTCAAGGTCATGTGTTGGGTAGTTCTTCTCATGTATCCTGAGCTGTCGTGATGCATACGCAACTACCTTACCATGTTGCATAAGAACTGCCCCAAGTCCTTATTTAGATGCGTCAGTGTATACTGTAAACCCTTCACTCTCGGAGGGTAGAGTAAGGATGGGTGCAGATGTTAGGCATTCTTGCAGTGTTTGGAAACTTCTTTCGCATATGTCTGACCAAATGAATGGAACTTCCTTCTGAGTCAACCTAGTCATTGGCAATGCTATTCGTGAAAAGTCCTTCACAAATCTTCTATAATATCCAGCTAATCCCAGAAATGATCGTATTTCTGTGATAGTCTTCGGGCGTTCCCAACTCATCACCGCACTAACCTTTGTAGGATCAACTGATATACCTTCCCCAGAAATAACATGGCCTAAGAAAGATACTTCAGATAGCCAGAAGTCACATTTGCTATATTTAGCATACAGTTTGCTCTTACTAAGAGTTTCAAGTGCCTGCCTAAGATGATGTTCATGCATGTATTTATCCTTGGAGTAAATAAGCACGCCATCAATAAAGACTACTACAAAGTGATCTACGAACTCCTTGAATACTCTATTCATGAGATCCATGAAAGCTGCTGGGGCATTTGTCAGTCCAAAAGGCATAAATAAGAATCCATAATGCCCGTATCTAGTTCGAAAAGCTGTCCTGGGGATATCCGCATCTTTTATCTTCAACTGATGTATCCAGATCTTAAGTCAATCCTGGAATACACAGTCGAACCCTGTAACTGATCAAAGAGATCATCTATTCTTGGCAGATGATACTTGTTCTTTACGGTCTTCTTGTTTAGTTGTCTATAGTCAATGCACAACCGCATTGACCCATCCTTTTTCTTTACAAATAAGACAGGTGCACCCCATGGTGAAGTATTAGGACGAATGAATCCTTTATCTAACAATTCTTGCAACTGTACCTTTAACTCTCGTAACTCAGCTGGTTCCATCCTATACAGAGGGATAGAGATAGGCTGAATATCAGGTATGAGAGAGATTTCAAATTCAATCTCTCGCTCAGGTGGTAATCCAGGTAGTTCCTATGGAAATACATAAGGAAACTCGCATACTATAGGTATATCTTCCATCATTCTGTCTGACCCTGATGTAGTGGTTACATAAGCTAAATAACCATGGCAGCCTTGCTCTAACAACTGTTGTGCCTTCAATGTAGAGATATATTCGATATTATCATTGGATGTCTTTCCAATGAACTGGAACTCTATCGAGTTAGGAAGTTGAAACGTTACTGTCTTCTGAAAACAGTCAAGACATGCATGATGCCTTTATAGCCAATCCATTCCTCGTATAAGATCAAAGTGCTCCATTTCTATTAGTAGTAGTGAAACAGGTAACTGATGTCCCGCTATCACTACTATACAATTATCCATGATTTCTCGGATTATAAGTACTTGTCCTCCTGGTCCCTTGATCAGATAGGACTGTTGTACTTCTACTGGTATATTACCCAAAGTGGGTACTAACCGTCGAGCAATAAATGATTGTAAAGCACCAGAATCAAGTAAGGCATGTGCTGAAAAGCCATGAATAGTAACGGTACCTCATACGATTGTGTCTGAATTGTAGGCTTGTTCTTCAGTGATTGCATTTAGCTGGCCATTAGGAATAGGCAAGCTAGAACTCGCAACACTTTGTGGTGGTTGTTGTGTAGGAGATGCTTCTTGCAAGCCCCGACCTCTACCATGTCTTCCTCCGCGTGTTGCTCTATTGATCAGGGTGGATGTTATACTGTTAATTGGGGTTGATTTAAACTCTGAACCTCTCAAATTCGTACAATCTTTCTTGATGTGGCCTTCCTGATGACAGTAAAAATGCATATGTGCTCCTGTTTGAGCTGAAGAACCAGACACAGAGGTGCTAGCTCCTGCTGCTGAGTCGCGAGGATATAGAGGAGGTCTAGAGAAACCCCTTCTTCCAGATAATACCTGGCCCAAAGTCTGTGGCGAGCTTATATTAGACCCGAGTGGATGATAGCGACGATCTCTACGGTTATAATGTGCCTTGCTTTTGGATGGTCCACCATTAAAGTGGAAACTTCTTCTTTGGTGGTTTTCATCCCTCTCCATCTCATTACGAGAGGCGATGTCCATTGCTTCATCTATGATTGTAGCTCTAAAACCAAAAAGTTTTTCTCGTTGATCTCCCTGAAGACCGCTAACGAATTTGGTAAGACACTCTTATGGTGAAGCTTCTAAAGCTGGTGAGTAACGTAGTAGCTCAGTAAAGTGGATATGATAATCTCATACGGTCTTAGAATTCTAATTCAGAGAAGCCAACTCTCTCCTCTTTTATTCTTCCCAATGAGAGGGACAGAAGTGAGATCAAAACCTCTCTTCAAAGATATCCCATGGAATAGGATATGCTAATTTCTTGGAAATTTCTCTCCACCATCATCTTGCATATTCTGCTAAGGAGTAATCAGCAAAGTGTACCCAAGTATCTGTTGGTGCGTGTATTATTCTCAACATCCTGCTGACGTCATCAAGCCAAAGTTCTGCCTAAGCAGGTGTCTCTATGCCATAAAATCAAGGAATCATTCCTTTTCGGTAATTGTCTAGTAATGTTTGGTGTCTCAGAAAGGTCTTCTCCATTGCTCCTTTAGTCAGGGTAGGAGAAGACTCAGTTGAAGGATGATAACTAGATTCTTCCTCAGAAACATGGACAGAACCTTCAATCCTAGCATCCGCTGGCTTAGATGCCTCGGGTCTCTCAGCTTGTGCATTGAGTCTCCCCTCCAATGCTTGCTGCCTTTACCCCATGTCTTGGAGCATTGCCATCATTGTCGCTAATTGTCTAGACACATCTTGGTCTGCCATGATCCCGGAATGAGTCAAGGTCAAAGGTCAGATCCTATATGTCTTAGCATGATGTACATAAGGGACAATGACTTGTGAATGGTAATGCAGCCATTTATTAAGATCAAATTATCTTAATACAACCTTAGTTTTCTGAATACCGCTCATAGTTGTTAATTACTAAAAAAGTTACTGGAGTAACCGAGCTCTGATACCAATCTGTCGCGACCCTGATTCTCGGGCCGTTGGATCCTCCCATATCCGGATCTGGTTACTCAGCAATAATTTATTCAGCAATCACAACTAACATTCAGAAATAGACTGCAAATAAAAATACTTAGAAGAAGCATTTCAACACTTTTCCATTCACAAAATAAAGTTCAGATGATACACTATCCCACTATAACCATTTACATGTACATCAGCTTGAAAAGAAAATATACAAAAGATTACTAACTACCTTAAAAAGTAAAGCTACTGTTGCTGGCTGGATGTCTAGTATGTAAGCTGGATGGATTTTTTAAAGTCCTTGCGATGATTCACCGATACCTGTTGGGTTTTCCATAAATCATAGGATAACAATTAGCGAATGCTAAGAAACGAAGAAACAAAAAGCAAATAATTTGTGTAATTTTTCAAAACTTGATATCACAAAAAATAATTTCATTCATTCTCATTAATTTAAGTCTTATTCCTTTCTATTCCACATCAGGGATTAGTCTAGGGGAACCCCAGACTCCGAAGCTGTGGACACTTCGGGATTGGAGATTATGTTGATCTTGGTAAGCTTTTGTCGCCGCACGTCGCCTCAACCAATCCTCCAATACTACCCTGACAATTTCCTTTTCTTTTATTAAACAGGGTCTCAAGCCCTCAACCTGGAAAACAAATGAGCACACACGCCCTCGAGGACTCGGCTGCTTAAAACCTCAGGCTAACATTTAATCATATAACCTAGCAGCTTTAAAAACATATTATCGCGACCCAACCGCTATTGAACCACCCGTGCCTCCACATGGCACGACCACATCTTTTGTCGTTCAACCCGAAGATATTGGCTCCCAGTACCACACGTTGCAAAGCATTTATTTCATGCGCAATTATCATAACAGGGCAATCGTGTACCACTTAGGTTGGAAAACGCCAATACAGGTTCCTTCCGATAAACCTACAGGTTGCATGCCCGACCTGTAGTTCCACTCCCAATCATCCTTAACGTCAAACCACATCAATTCACATGATGTAATTCTTTCGTTAAATCTTCGATTTTCATAATCAACAATACTTAGTATAGACTCACATATATATTATTCATATGCATATATACTCGCATTTATGCCTATTTTAACTCCCAACCCTAACTTTTAAAGCCACCGCATCGATTTGATGCTTAAACCTTATTTTAGTGGGAATCACAAAGCAACTGTTCAGACTTTACCAAAAATAGCCAAAATTAGGGTTCTTTATAGCACAGAACATAAAATCAAGAATTTCAATCTTGTTTGAAAATCCAACAGCAAAAGGAAGGATTTCGTTACCTAATCAAGTTTTCTCTCGTGTATGCAAGGCTTTATCGTGTTTCGTTTTTAGAAAGGATGTTTTAAGGCTCCTGAAAAGATCGAATTTCATTTTCGTATCAAAAACGCTAAGAACGTGTCAAGAACGCGAAGAACGAACGAAGAACACGAAGAATGCGAAGAACGAAGAACATGAAGAACGCTGAGAACATATTTTCTCTTGAAATTTCAGCAGAGCTTCCCCTTATACGGGGTGATATTTCTAGGAAAATTTCGGCAGAGTTTCCCCTTATATCAGGAAATATTTCTCGGAAAATTTCGGCAGAATTTCCCCTTATATTAGGACATAATTCAAAATAAAAGGAAAAGAGTTTCCTCTATAAAATCAGTCGAGAGGAAAACAACATCGAAACTAAAAGAATATAATTAAACTGCAAGCGATGGAGAATCGGTAGACATCACGCATCTTAGGTGAGTGAATGTGCGACGAATCACAGGGTTTACTGACGTGCACAGCCGCCCGCACCTAAGTAGGGTATTACACAGATTTCTCCATCAAAATAACTGTAAAAGTGGAAAAGAAAGAACAATAAACATTGGAGAATAGGTAGACACCACGCATCTTAGATGAGTGAATGTGTGACGAATCACAGGGTTCACTGACGTGCATAGCCGCCTGCACCTAAGTAGGGTGTTACACAGATTTCTCCTCGAACCACAACGGAAAACGAATCAGAATGAAAGATGAATCAAGAACAAAGCTTGGAAGTATAGAGGATGAACTGAAATCCTAACTAAAGAAATAAATAAGAGAGGATCATACCTTTCTCCTCCTCATTCTCCCGACAGCGCTTCGCTAGCACTCCTCCCTCGCCTCCCACTCCTCCTCTCGACCTCTCAACACTAGCCCTTGGGTGGTGGTGGTAGTGGAAATCGTAGAGAATGAATTGGTAGGGGGTATTTATAGGCTCCAGAAAACCACTAATCATGGTTAGAAAACCATGGTTTAGACCTTAATCATGGTTTAGCGACCCATGGTTTTGGCCCATGGTTTTGGCCAAAACCTATCTCAAACTTTGGGATTAAGTCAGAACATTCCAGATGATTCTAGATTCGCTAATGACGTTTAATTAATACTAATCATGATTAACTTTCACTAATCATGATTAAACTTTCATAGCTTACGCTTATCTTTTTCTTATTATTGATTAGTGTTTGCTAATGATCATTAGCTGTTTTCAATCCCTCATTAGTTTCTTTAGTCAGAATTAATTAGTCTTAATGACAGTCATTATGAATTAATGACTTCTTAACCCTCCTTACTTCACTTTCTAACAAATCGAAACGAATTCTGATTCAGACAAAACAAATTCCGTTGGTTTTCTCTTGACGAGTCGGATCTTATGATATAGAATCCGAGGGATGCCTAGTTCATGGCTTTACATGCGTACCTGACTCCAGCACTCTACATGCAATATGATACGTGCAGAAAAATTAAACGAATTTAAATGAATGCAATGCGAGAACCGTCCTAAACATAAACTTCTATTATCGTGAAGCAAAGATTGATTTGTTTAAATCCAAACGAGTTCTATAGGAACAAATATTCTATTAGGGGTTTTGGACCTAATGCTACCTGCCTTAATCAAATAGAAACAAAAATCTAGGGGCTCAAGCACAAAAAATCCACGTGAAACAAATAAAAAATAAAAGCGAGAAAACAAAACACGGAAAAAGTAGGGTTGAGGTCCCCCAAGTGCACCGGCACTTGGCGAAACAGACCCCGAGAAATGTCCGAGTCCACAAGTCCACTGTTCTAAATTATTACAATAATTGACAAAATGTTCTCTAAAATATCAAGATTGTCTTCTTATCTTCTCCTGCCCTTCCTCCTGCGCAAGTTCTCCAAAAGGAATCCAAAGACACTCAAAGCGGTTCCTCGCATAAAAATCAAAGCAAACGATGGACAGAAAACAGTTATAATATTTAGAGACAAAATTGAGCAAAAATGAAAAATGACTACAAAGACATGCTCTTTAGCATCGGCACCATTCTGATGACATGCCTGGCAACTTGGGTTAAGTATGTAAATAAACAATGATCGTTGTGACCCAAATCACCAAGCGCGGTCAATCTAGAAAAATTTGTTTTAACCACTCAATGAAAGATAAATCAATGACAAGCAAATGTTAGCGGTTTCGCTATTTCATTTACCTCGTATGGCAACCAGGGTCGAACATAAGGAGCATGATTTAAAAACTCAGTAATCAAATTTCTAAAATACAATTTTAGTTGTTTTTTTTTATTTTTTCTATTTTTCGAATAAGGCACAAAGGTTAAAAACACACAACACCACACTATTTTTTGTATTTTTCAAACTAATCAAAAATACTCAAAAATTAAAAAGAAAATGTTTTTGTGTTTTATATATTTTAAAATATTTTTGGTATTCGAATTTTTCTGATGTTTTTGTGATTTCCTAAAAATCAAACAGTAGAAAATAAGAGAAACAGTGCACAACCAAGAGTATTTTGCAACTTAAAAGTACTTTAAGTTCCCAATAATCCTGGAAATTGTTTTTAACTAAAGTATAATTAAATATCTACAAACAAAGACCAAGATCAGAATTTTTGGATTTTTATTTAATTTTATATAAATTTTTTAAGATTTTCATTTTTCGTAATTTTTTTGAGTTTTATAAATGATTAAAGCAAAAAATTTTGACAGCAATTAAAATAATCCAAAATACATCTACAGTATTTTTTTGGATTTTTTAGCTAATTTTCGAATTTTTATGAATTTTCTAATTTCAGGAAGGCAAAAAGATGATGTTTTTTATTTTTTAAATATATCAAAATTAAACAAAAAACTATGAAAATTTTATATATTGACATCCACTACAACAGGAGCATACACAATAAAAATATTTATTTCATCAGAGAGATCAAACAAATTGTTGTTCTGGAAATGCATGGACCAAATTGCAATTATTCAAAAGTTTTCCAACAAAATATAAAACTAGTAAATAGTAGGGAGGATATAGCAATTTACCCAGGCAGAGTGTGCGATGTACGTGACTTGATAGCTGACAGGGGTCTTCTTGTAATATTAGAAGATGTCAGGGGTATGAACGCAACTTTTCCAATATTTTATTTAAAAAACCCCTTAGGGTTCCTCTTACTCGTTCTTCTCAACCCAAAGGGGGAGGGGTGTTGCCGCCATTGTCTTCAACAATCAGGAGGGAGGCGGCGGCCGGAGATCTCGGTGGTGTTGGGCGGAGATGACGCGGCCGCGTGGAGAGGGCTGCGTCGCTGGAGTCGCATGGGGGTGGTCAATGCTTCGGAGTCGGTGGCGAGGCACCTCATTGGAGGATGCACAGGAGGAGCGCAGCCTGGCAGTGTGTGCGCCGCCCTGATCTGCGGTGTGGCTGTGGGCGGTCGGGTGCGGCGTCGCCGGCCTCATGGTAGTGAGCACCGAGGAGAGTGACCACAGAAGGGGAGGCCTGCGACTGGGAAAGCGGAGAGGATCGAAGGGGGTCAGCTCGATGGAGGCACGATGGTGGGGTCGGATGCCGCAGGCGGAGGTGTGGAGGATGCCGAGCGGTGGAGAGGCTTGCTGCGGAGGAGGCGCTGACGGCGGAGGGCTGCACGGCGGTCGGCCGTGACGTGCTTGTTATTTTTTTATATTTTTTTTTGTTTTTTTTATTTTATTCTACTGTAATCAGAAGTACAAATAGAAAAAACTTTTTTCTTTATTTTTTATTTGTAAATGTAAAATAGAAGTTGTAAATAAGGAAGGAAATTTTTTTATATTTTTTTAATTTTCCTGCAAAACAAAGATTAAAGAGAAAAGAAAATCAAAAATTTTATTATTTTTTAAATTTTTCTTGCAAAAACAAATGTAAGATAAACAAGAAAAAGTATTTTATGTTCTTTTTATTATTTATACACAAAAATGGGATGTGTGAACGAGCGGATCTTGCGATATGGAAGAGAGATTCGTGTCTCCGACCTCCGTACGTGGTCGGAGGTGAGAGGTTGTGCAAGATAGAAATGTGAATCGGAGAGATTAAGAGGTGAGGAGAAAAATTTGGTCTCGGGGCGGAAAGGTGTGATATGGATATTTTTGTTTGATTTTAAGATCTAAAAGTTAACCACGTCTAAGCTGAAACTAAACCTACGATTTATCTAAGAAAAATGATGAGAATTAAAATTAGATCTCACCTCGGGATTGGACATGCCGTGATGGCCTCGACGTCGACCGAATCGTTGTTACCGATCAGATCGGAGGCTAGGCACCCTTCTACGACGAGAAGCACTTGGAGATCGGGCTCCTCTCTCTAAAGATTGATCAAACGTGAATGAGGGAGGGAGGAGCCAATAAAAAGAGAAAAAACAAAAGAAGAAGGTATATACACTTACGGAAGGTGTTTATTAGGTGAATTAATAAAATTAATTAATTAATTACGAAATTTGGAATAAATAAATAAATTAATTAATTAAAAATTGATTAGCCACCTTAATGGTAGCTATTTAAGGTATGGAATAAAATCTAATATACAAGGCATGTTTTTAAACCAATTAAATGAATTAAATAATTAAATATAAATACAAAATTCGTAATTAAATTAATTAAGTAAAGTTAGATATTTATTTTTTTGTGAATTTTATATAAGGAAGTTAGTTGTATACAAATATTATGTACATATAATACAATATACACATGTACAAATAAGGAAATAAATTTTATATCCTTTTTTTAAATATTTATTTTTTTTATTTCTATATTTTTTTCTTTTTATTTTTAATGAAAATAATATTTATAAATACTTACATTATGTATAAAAATAAATAAGAATAAAATATATACAACATGTATCTGTGAAAACTGCACAAGAAACCCCAGAAAACCAACTTTTTAAACGTAACTCCAAAAATTATGAAATCAGAGCCATTTGAAAGATAATTTGATTTAGAGTAGGAAGTGAGTTTGGTTCAATTTGAGTTCGTATGGAGCCAGAATTGGTATTTCAATGAACGCATTGTGGATTTTTCAGAGGATGGTTATTTGTAATATGTACATTATTTTATTTTACAATTATATTTATTATTTACAACATATTTTTATTTACAACTTTTGTTTACAAAAATAATTAACTTGAGGTCAAATTATGTACAAATAAAATAGTATACGTTTTATACAAATATACAGGGAAAAATATTTACAAAATATTTTTGGATTTTTGAATTGCAGACCCTATCCCCCCCTACTTTATTCCTGGTCGTTCACGTCAAGTCTTGACCTTCTACGAGGTTCGGGTCGGTCTGCATTTATTGCATAAATACATCCTTTATTTTTCTTTTCTTTTTCTTTTGTTCTTTATTCTTTTATTTATGTACAAAAAGTGTTAAAAATGCATATTTAACAAATTCATGCAAAATGGTAATTTTATGCAATTAGTGGGTATTTACAGGTGTTTGACTTCAGAAATGAAGCTAAAATAAAAGAATAAAGGTGATGAATCGTATATTCATAAACAAACCAAAATACATTTACAAAGGTTGAAAACATTTTTCAAAATATTTTTCAAATAGTTTTCAATAGATTTTCAAACTACTTTCAAAATATTTTTCAAAATATTTTAACCTGACTTATTAATCAACATGTACAAAAAGAATTTTGAGGAAATTTCTGCATCTTTTTATTTGTTGGTTTTTTTTTAATTTTACATGTATTTATATAGTATTTTAGCCATATAAAAAATACGAAAGTACGATTTATGGCTAAAGTATATATACAATATATACGACACCCCCGATACTTAGCTCAAACTATGTCCTCATAGTGATCAGAGAGCGACAAAGGAAGACATAACTCGTGCTGAGTTTTGGGAAGTGAAAAGAATGGCTATGCTACAACGATGAATAAAAGAATAAAATCAATAGGAGTCGGTGATCCCCCTTATACTTAGGATCAAGTAATCCTAAGTATAGAAGACTGTAAACAAGGGGACCACCGAGAGATAGGATGTACAAATACTACCTCCCATATACTTAGGGTGAAATATCCATAAGTGTAGGAAACAAAAGAGAGGTAATAGAATCAAATGGATAATCACAAGTATGACACCCCCCTAGACATAGGGTAAAGTGCATCCTAAGTATAACATAATCATAAGATGGAGATGGGGTGTTAGACAGAAATAATGAATGATATGGACAGAATGGATCTACACAAGTAAACATTGTTGAGGTGCCTCTAAATAAGCACTAGAGTTTACGCCCCTAGCTGGGCGCAAAGGCTAGGATAACAGAGTATCGAGGTTCAGGATGGCATCTGTGAGGCGAATACCATACTGTCATCGTAGTCTTGGTAAGAGAACAACGATGACGTCAACAGTGTAAACTATGACACCCAAGTAAACAATCAGGCGAGTGTCTGCTATCGGGTAAAGATATGGGAGAATGAAATCAGGCTCCGGTAGCACAAAAGAATGCATCGGCTCAAGGTCTGAATGGAGTTAATGGATGGAGCTGAAGAAATCGAACGTAGAGAAGGAAGGATCTATCAGAGAATCCTTTACATCAATCACCATCTCAAAAAGGTAGGGAAGGTCATGATCAGGAGATGCACTAAGAAAACTGATATATGATGCACGTAATGGAGAAGAATCAGTATCATCATCAAATATCTCAAAGATCGGATCATCCTCGTGAGGATCGTCGAGAAGAGATAACTCATATTTAACAAAATTAGAAGTATGATAAGACTCGGTCTCGTGATCTGACAGATCAAATACACTCCTAGAAAGTGAAACTGAGTACGCAGGGTACATGGCATCCTCCTGCAGATATACTCAAGGAGTAATGCAAAATCATCAGTGGGGACAAAGGAATCAGAATCGAACGGGGGATCTATGCTGCCAAAGATCTGGTCCTCCAAAAATGTATCGACCTCATCAAATTAGAGGACACACGACTCGAAGGCAGGACTATCTAGGTTTGTCAAATCAAAATGGTGTCCCTTATCAAGTTCTCTATGCTGAGATGGATCCAAATGTGTATCTGAATCTGAGTGGATCTTCTGAGGAATGGATATTGAATCAGCTGGACATGGATACTGAAAGGACTGAAAGGAAGATTGAGATGTGGGCTCCTCATCCATTTCTTGGGATTCTAGTAGATCTAGAATCCACGAATCTTTGACATGAAAATGCGTGACTGGATCAAACTCTAGTTGTAAAACCAATAGGAACTCGACCAATGTCCGGCTCTGGGAACTCACAGTGGTGGTCAACACGTCCATAATATGAAATGTAGTAAAATCCACATCCTCGGACCGGTGTCTGCTGTCTAAATCGACATGAAGTGCCACACACTCAACTGGTGTTATATCTCCCTCATGTGTTGTCCCGAATAAATCATCAGATGAATATGGAATGTTTGAAAGTTCTCTCAAGATGGTCTCAAATAAATCCATGTCGAGACTGTAGTGTGATCCACCACACGAGGTAATGACTAATGCAATCTGCTCTACGTATGAAGATATGAACAAGGTCAGACCTCGAGATTCCGTGATCTGGAAATCTCCTCAATAGGTCAATAAACCTAAGCCATGAATCATTCAATGGCTCCTGGGGGTAACTAAAAGTTCTCGAATATAAGACCGCATAAACTCTGCTCTACGATGGGGGTAAAATCTCTACAAAAACAACATCTGAAGGTCGCCCCATGTAGCAATCTTCATCCCCAACTCTCTGTGCCATCTCAAAGCTCTAGTCTAAAGTGAGAAAGGGAAGGTCATCAGCATCAACTCCTCAAAAGTGATATCTAGTTATGATCATGATCCACAAAAATCCTCAAACTCAAATATATGAATATATGGCTCCTCATGCACTCCCTCTGAAAACTTCGGCAGTAGATTAATTAACTCTAAAACCAGAATGAAGGGACTCAATGTTGAAGTGGACTGTGCTTCCTTTTATGGGTACTCATACATCATCCCAGGATAGAAGTCATCTAAAACTCGTAGCTGCTCCATGTGATCTCCTATGGAATGCACTCTCATCTTAGAAAGGTGATCACCTGTGTCTTGTATCTGGTCAATCTGAACTCTTCGGGTGTCTTCTCTTAAGACAACATGCCCAGAATAAGAAGGTGGGTAGGGAGAAGATGGGATGTCGGTCGGAGTTCCGACCTCCCAAGAGAGTGGCCGGGAATGATGGGAATGAAATGAAGCAGCCGCAAAATCCGGATGAAATGGAGTATGGCCCATCATGAAGAGAGGGAAATGAAGGGTGGGAGGGTGGGATAGTAGAGATGGGGTGAAGGTAAGAATGGAGACATAAGGTGACTGCTAATGATCTATAGAAGTTGATCGTAACTGACTCACATTAATCATATACAAACACAATGCAAACCCCCAATTCACCTACTCAACGCAATCTGAAGACCGTGAAGATACGATAAATTTTCTTATCAATTTTTAAAGTTAGGTGATCAAACAAAAGTTGTACAAACACTTAGGAGTCTTAATGGGATTTGAGCACTACTCCTTAGTGTGTACGCGAGCAATTAAAAGCGCAAACAATGAGGGGTTGCTCTCCCAAAACAATGATGAATCGGTTACGTCTAATCTTAAGAGTCCAGTTCAATTAGCAGTCTCAAATTTTAATTTTTAGTTTTCGCTTTTTTTGGATTTTTTTTTCAAAAATAACATCTAACGAGTGTCCAATTTCCTGATTGAATTATGTGAGTGAAATCAAGGGGGGATATCGGAAAAGACAATGCATGATGAACCAATGATGCATGTAGATAGAAATGCGTACTTGTCTCCAGAGTCTACGTGCAATATGATCCGCACATAAAATTTAAAGACTGAGAGTAAACTAACTATATGATGGATGAGGAAATCTGCCTTACACGAGCAACTTCTATTGATCGTGAAGAACAATAGCTAGCTAATCGAATCGAGTCCGGAGTTTGATCTTGGGAGTTACTCAGTACCCATCACAACGGGTCCTGATAGTGCGCTGTATGTGACTCCTCACGACGCGAGATCACAAATCCAATTGAGCTAACTTTTTTAATTTATTTTTAGCTAGGTCCAATTACGATCTATATGTACAAGCAAGCAATTAGGTGTTGGGCTTTAGTTGATTACGTCACAATCAATAAAAATCCTAAGTCTAGGGGCCAAATCCACGAGAATCAAATAGAAAGTAAGACGGTGAAATAAAAAAATGAGAAAATAGTGGTGAGGTCCACCAAGGGCACCGACACTTGGCAAAACAGACCCCGAAATGTCCAAGTGTCCAACAAGTCCAAAATCTAATTATTACAATACAGATAATTGTTCTCTAAAATAAAATAACTATCTTTTGTCCTTGCATGCTCTTCCTCTTGTGCAGGTCCTCCAAAAAGACTCCAAGTCTTCCACCAAGCGATTCCTCGTACAAAAATTCAAACAGACGATGGTCAGAAAACAATTATAATATAGAGAGACAAGTAAAGCTCAAAAATGACTACTAAGTCGTGCTCCCCGGCAACGATGCCATTTCGTTGACCACGAAAATCAAGGTATGACTAAGGTAGAATAAAAATATGCAATGTCATTGTCCCTAATCAATTGATCCGGTCAACGAGAAAAATATATAAAACCACTTTAAAGAAAATCAATCAATGAAAAGAAATGTCAGCGGTCTTCGCTATTTAATTTACCTGGTATAGCGACCTGGGTCGAACACAATGAGCACAATTAAAAAACTAAGTAGTCAAGTTTCGAAGATAAAACTTTTTTAGTGGTTTCTGATTTTTTTATTTTTTTTATTTTCAAATATGCATAAGGGAAGAAAAATACACACACCACACTCTTTTTGTATTTTTTAAAATAGTCAAAAATGTCCAAAAAATTGCAAAAAAATACTTTTGAGTTTTTTAATTTTTAAAGTGTTTTTGGTAATTTTCTAAGTTTTTTTGATGTTTTTTGTGATTTTATGAAAATCAAACACTGCCAAAAAAGTAAATAATGCGCTGCTTGGAGTAATTTACAACATAAAATATTTTAATACCAAAACTCTTGGGAATTATTTTTATGCTAAAATATAGAAAAATATCTACACACAAGAACTGAAATCACTATTTTTGGGTTTTTCTTGAATTTTCTATGATTTTTATAATAATTTTTTATATTTTGCAATTGTTTTCGGTTTTATAAATAATTAATGCGTGACGTTTAGATAGAAAATAAGACAGTAAAATACACCTAATCTATTTTTTTGGAATTTTTAGAGCAATATTCACATTTTTATGTATTTTACGAATTTCAGACAGAGAAAATGATGGAGTTTTTGAATTTTTTAAAATATCACATAAGAACAAAATGCAATGAAATTTATAAACAATGAGGAGACACGTGACAGGAATATAACACAATTTTTACCAAATTTATAGAGCCACAAAAAGATTTATTTCAATCAAAAGAGCAAGAAAATTAAAGTCTGGATATATAGGGACTAAAACACAAATATTTAAAGTGATTGCATTGAAATATAACAAGAAGTAAGCTTGCGGGTGAAAGAGCGAATTACCCCGATATATGAGTGCAAGGCACATGCTTAGGCTCTGTCAGGGGGTTGGTTCCTAATTTCAGAAACGTAGGGAGGTTGATATGCAATTCTTCCAAAATTTTATTCTATTCAACCCCTAGGGTTTCCCTTATTCATTTCTTGTTTCTTTCTTCTCAAGCAAAGGGGAAGGTGCGCCGCCCCTCCCTTCATCCCCAAGCCAAGGGTGGCGTCGGTGTGGAACAGGGGAGGTTGCTGTGTGGAGGACGATGGCATAGTGGAATCAGCGGAGATCGGCGGTGGGCCTTGTGCGGTGGTGCTGCGTGCGTGGATATGGCGGTGCGTGCGGGTCGAAGTCAGCGAGGCTGCAGACTTTGTTTACGGTGGACTGCGGTGGACGGAGGAGCAGGCATGGAGACATCCCTGGGTGGAGAGCCTCACGGAGGATGGCGCTAGATGATGGTGGTCAGCTGGAGGTTTGACAACGGTAGGTGGCATGGCCGCTGGACCAAGATCTGCTCCAAGCAGAGGTGCTGGAAGCGTCTGCTATCGACGTCGACGGTTGGCAGTGGTGCGTGCGATGGCGGTCAGATATCGAGTCGACAATCGGACGGAGGAGCAGTGGACTCCGATGGCAGCGGGTGTCGCCTGCGGTTGGAGGGACGGTGCTTGCCGCAACTTTTTTTTTATTTTTTTGAAAATTGTAAACAGAAACAGAAATTGAAGCTATTAATATTTCCTGCAAAACAAATGTTAAAAAATGTTTTTTTATTTTTTTTATTCGTGCAACACAAATGTTAGAGAAGAAAACATAGGAAATAGTATACTATATATTTATTTATTAGTTTTATTGCAGGAACAAGAATGGGCTTGAGCATGATGGCTCAGTCAAAATTTATTGGATAGAATATGTGAATGGAAAAAATGGACCCGACGATTGTGATGGAAGATCCGTGTCTCCGGCCACCGTGTTTGGTCGGAGTTGAAAGGTCGTGTGAGGTAGAATGGAAATGTAGGGATCAAAAAATGAGATCGAAATCGATGTTGAATCGGATGTTAAATGCGAGATCGATTGAAAAATGGTGATGAAGGCTATTGATCTAAAATCTACAACGAAGTCGAAAATGAGAATTGTCCTACGATTATTCTAGAGAAACGAGATAAAAGTTGGATCTAACCTGAGGGAGGTGGGTGTTGTGATAGCCTCAATGACAACCGAGTCGCTGTCACCGGATGGTTTGGGGGATGGCCTCCTCTATCGACCAACGAGATTTTCGGGATTGAGGCTCCTTATACACCAAAGATTTATCAAAATGAGAAAGAGGGAGGAGAAGCTCAATAAAAAGAAGAAGAAAATAAAAAAGGAAAGTGATTACAAAAGAAGAAGGTATTTAGTGGTTAATTAAATAAATAAAATAAATTAATAAATTAATAAATAAATTAAAAACGAAATACATAATTAAATAAAATAATTGAAATAATTAGCCACCTTAATGGTGGTTATTTAAGGTAGAAAATCAAATCTTATATACATGGTAGGTTTTCTTATCAAATAAATGAATAAATAATATAAAATATTCGTAATTATATTAATTTAATTAATTAGTGTTAGATATTATTTTTTAGTAATTTTTATATAAGGAAATTAGTTATATATAAGTAGTATACACATGTACAAATAAGGAGATAAAAATTTTGTATTTGTATTTTTTGTTATATTTTAAATAATTATGGAAATATTTACAATTATTTATATTGTGTAAAAAATAAAGATGAATAAATATATACAATAAATAATTGGTAAAATTGGAAAAACCACTCCAGAAAAACATCTTTTCCACCGTAACTCCAACAAATATGAAACCACAACCATTTTAAAGATAATATAATTTAAGTACAATGGAAGTGAGTTTGATTCAATCTGATTCATATGGATCCATAATTAGTTTTTCAATTATCACTTTATGGCTTTTTCTGAGTGTGGATACATTTATTTTATACATGGTTTTACTTTGCAATTATTTCTATTATTCACAAAACATTTTTATTTACAATTTCTGTTTAGAAAATATTTAATTTGAAGTCAATTTATATACAAATAAAATCATGTAAATTTTGTACAAATATACAAGGAATAAATTCAAAGAAAAAAAAGGAAGAATATTTACAAACTATTTTTTTGGATTAAAGCCCTTAACTCCCTCTACTTTATTCCTAGTCGATCAGGTCAAGTCTTGACCTTCCCTCGGGGTTTGGGTCAGTCTGCATTTATTTCAAAAATACATCCTTTATTTTTATTTTTCTTTTCTTTTCTTTTTCTTTTCTTATTTATTCTTTTATTTGAATATAAACAGTGTTAAAAATGCATATTTAACAAATGCATGTTGAATGGTAATTTTATAAAATTAGTGGGTAATTTTAAAAAAATGTATTGGTAACAAATGCATGCTCGATGCAGCGCTGAAGGACGCGGTCTAGGCAATCAAGACAAGCATAAACCCATCGCCATAGACTGAAAAATCATCCATGAAGACCTCTAAACAATCACCCACCATGTCCGAGAAAATAAACAACATGCACCTTTGGAATGTCGCCGGAGCGTTACATAGACCAAAGGGCATCCGTCTGAAAGCATAAGTCCCAAACGGACAGGTGAATGTCATCTTATCCTGGTCTTCGGACGCAATGGCCACTTGGTTGTAGCTGGAGTACCCGTCAAAAAAGTAGTAATGACTCTTCCCGACTAGACTCTCTATAATCTGATCAATAAAGAGCAGCAAAAAATGATCCTTCTGGGTGGCCTGATTCAATCATCTGTAGTCCACACAGACCCTCCAAGAAGTGGGTACCCGGATAGCTATCTCCTCTCCAGACTCACTCACAAATGTAGTGTAGTGATGCCCGTCTTCTTTAGCACCACATGTAATGGACTAACCCACTTGGAGTCAGAGATGGGGTAGATAAAATCAGCGCTCCACCATTTCGAAATCTCCTTCATGACAACCTCTCGAAGATTCGGGTTCAGCCATCGCTGGAACTCACGCGATGGCTCAACATCCTCTTCGAGATAGATATGGTGAGAGCACAGGGTTGGACTTACCTTGGCAATGGTGTCATTCTGATGACGGCCCCAGGCAACTCGGGTTAAGTAATATCTAAGGTCGTTGCGACCCAAATCGAAGGCACGGTTAATTAAGAAAAGATAAGACCGCAAAAAAAACAATCAAGCTCAAAGATCTAAAGAATCGGTCTCTGGTATTTATTTAACCTGGTATAGGGACCAGGATCGAACACAAGGAGCACGAGCTAAGCCTACGAAGTAGTCGAGAAATCAGAGGAGAATAGGCATCTTTTTTTTATTTTACATTCACAAATATTTTTTTTATAATTTCTAATAAGAAAATGAATAAAAATATGAAGGAAATCACACTACAATACTCTTTATTACGGCTAAAAATACCCAAAAATTCGAAATAAAAATATTTTTATATTCTTAAAATATGCAAGTAATTTTGATAATTTTATGGGTCTTTTCAGATTTTTATATATTTTTTTAAAAATGAAATAATGTCAAAATGGTAAAACAGTGTACAACCTGGGCTAAAGGGCAACTTTAAAATATCTATTGTGCCCCACACGTCCCGATTGCAATTTTATATTAAATTAGATGATAATATCTAACTAATGAAATTGAAAATTCATTTTTTTATTTTTGTAGAATTTTTAATGATTTTTATAAGATTTTTTGTCTTTTGAGATTTTAAGGGGTTTTAATAAGATAATGGAACCAAACTACTACTGAAATTAAAAGAAACTAAAACAAACACACACGAATTTTTAGGGCTATTTTTGTATTTTTTTGTATTTTCTAATATAGTTAGACATGTTTTTAAGGGTTTTTTATTTTTATAAAATACCAAATAAAATAAAATTACATCATAAAAATTACCAAAAATATTACACATTGGCAGGAGCTAATGGTAATTTTTGGGGAATTTTTGGTGGAAATTTGATAAATATTTGATTTAAAACAAAGCACACAGGTTGTAGGGACCTATTTGCAAATATTCTATGTTTCCAGACTAAACAATAACACACATATAAAGTCCAAGGGCATCAGTGCAAAATTCCCAAGAAATAACACACATGCTCAATAAATCACTTACAAGGGCATAAATGCAAATCTCGAAAACATTTCATTCAAAGCTTAACCATCAAAAGGTTTAGAACAAACATGCAAAAACACCACAGTGCACGTAATCATGCACGTGTTTTCAGATAGGGTGGACTAAAGTGAAAATATTAGAAATATTAGGGACTAATATATAAATAGTTCAAACTACAACTTTATTCAATGTACTAGAAAATAAAGCATATAAACTAAAGGGTAAATAATGCAATATACCCTTGCAGGCGCGTGCAGTGCGCGGGAGGGACATGTGGTGGCCGCTGGCTGCGCGTTGACGTACGGCTCAAATGTGGAGGTGTCAGATCTGACGCCTTAGAAAATGTCGAGGACGTGGGTTGCAGATGCATCAGAGCTGTGATCAAACGGCCCAGAAAGTTGCTGTTGTCAACGATGTGTATTCGGTCTGGAGGAGGACGATCGATACAACAGTGCTGAGAGGGCCTGGATGAACAACATCAAGGCGAGTTTCACCAAAGCTAAGGAGGTGATCCTCGGCTCCGATGGTCGATCGGGAGGCTCGGGAATGGTCGTGGAAGTCCTCCACGTCAACTGAATGGGTCCGATGGAGAAGCCAACGGTCGGATGCGCATGACGGTGAGGATGGCCTGGAGCTGCTTCGGCGAACCCTTTGATGGTTGAAACATGGGCTCCCAGTGCTCGCTAACACCTGCAAAGGAAAGCTAGGACTCGGGACTATGCTCCAGTTCAGGTTATTGAAGCTAAAAACCATAGAAGTAGAGAATTTTTATCTTTGGCGAAGGTGGTAAAGAAGATCTCAGCCCTAATCAAGACCAGAAGATTGAGGCTGTGGATGATCAGGTTGCGGTGCAAGATGGAGGGCGATGTTGCAGATCGATCTAAACGGCTGGAGGTGAGTGTTGAGGCTCCGACCAGCTCGTCAGAGTAGATGGGAGTGCGGCGGTGATGAATGAAAAGGTCGGATCGAACAGGAAGATGGAGAGGATATGAAGGATACTTGAAGATCTGGGAGTGCTCCTGAGCTTCAGGCGAAGATGGCTGATGGGGTGATGGCCTCAACCTCGATGCGGAAGGTGGGGGAGGCTGCTCGCGGCAGTTCTTCAGCCACGAAGGGCGAGCGTCGTCTTCACTGCACCAAACAGAGCTCCGAGGGGTTCTTTAAGCAGCCGTCACTCAGCTGGAGGTGGCTAGGGGTCGAAATGGGCGTGAGGTATGAACTACCGCTCCATGGAGGTGGAAGAGATCATTTATAAGCGAGTCGAGTGTCTGGAAAGATCAAAGTGAAGCGCCAAACCCTAGAGAGAATATGATCGACCAAAGGACCCACGAGGAAGTTGGAGGTATGACGATTATCGGGTCCAAATCTCGAGGCCAAAGGTGAACGGAGTCGGGCTAGGAAATTTCGAGAAGAGACTCCAGGAAACAGGATCCGGGTCAGACCCAAGAAGAGGGAGCCGTTGACCAACGGTCAACAATCCAACCGACCAATCAGAAAATCAGGATTTACAAAATACTTACAAATTCAATAAAAAAATAAATGATTTTAAATCAAAAAGTGTAAAACATGAAAAATAATCGTTATATTTCAAACTATTTATCTATCATTTTAATTTTTTTTTGAAAAATCTTTATATAGTATAATGTATTATATACTTGTATAATATACCTATGTATTTTGTACAAGTATTTTCATTTTGTTCTTTTTATACAAATACTCCAATTTTATATTTTATTTATTTACAACATAATTTTTGGACTATAAAATAATTTTTACTTTATTTTTACTATTTATTTACAGGTATATTATAAGGGAAAAAGGAGTATGATCCCTGGTTGTAGCAAACTTACATGCTCCCACCCCTTTTCCCTATTATTTTTTTTATTTTCCTTAAATGAAACATAATGGAACTTAGATCACAATATATCACCATGGTGTTATTAAAAATTCGACTTAATTCACGACTTCTATCCCCTCCATCAAGACTGCCAAATTTTAACGGTCTTAGAATTGTTGAAAATAACCCCCTCCAGATGGAGGGCATAGGAGTCTTTGTTTCTGACGAAATTGAAATGACATTTAGAGGGATATAATGATGAATATACAGATTTTTATTTTCCAAAAAAATAAAAAAATGTGGGAAAAAATAGAAGTGGGAGTAGCCCGTTGGCTACTCCCAGGGAGTAGCCTCATTTAACTCATATAATAAATAGAGACGAAAGCATATATACATGTATCTTGTACAAGGGAACGAGGAATTTATTTATTTTTATTTGTATCTTATTTTTCTGATTTTTGTTTTATTTTAAAGAATATATAAACGAAGGTAAAAAGAATATTTTATTTTTTATTTTGTCAAAATAATTACTGATTATTTACATAAATAGTATGTACAAGCTGGAGTAGGCCATGTCTCTCTCTACTTGTTTTATTTGGCGATCAAGCCAATGCTTGACCTTCTCTTGGGGTTCGGGTCACTCTGTATTTATTCTAAATACCACCTTCCTTTTTATTTTCTTTTATTCCTTTTTTTACACAAATACATGCTAATTATGTATATTTGACACATGCATGCTCAATGCTAACTTATTGTATTTACATCTATTTACATGATGCATTGCCAAGATAAGTAGCTAAAATAAAAGAATAAAGAGTGACGATCAGGGATTCATCACCCCCCTATACTTTACCTTTGCTAGTCCCTTATCAAATACTTATTTGAAAAAGAAGTGAAAAGAGAAAGAAAAGAAAAAGAAGGAGAATCGAGGTTGATTATTAAACTTGCCTTTATTAAATTAGAGTATAGAGCTCAGTCAGACCTTTGGATTATTAGTTTGTCGGAACCTTATTTGGGCCTAGGTTTAAGACTCAATAGCGTCTAAGTTCCACTAATCTATGGTTAAGACTCCTCAATAATACAAATTAGAACAAGTCTACATACACAAACTCTAATGACCATGAATCTTTTCTTGTACTGTGTACGTGATATGTAGCTCCCCACATCAGAAATGAAAAAGCAACAGCCTCCCTCAGCAAGGTAACTCTAATGCCCTTGTCTGGCATGTCTTTCCTGGAGGAGCAGGGTTTCCCTTCTAAGTTCAAGTTCAACCGGCTCAAGAAGAGGCGAAAGAAGAGAATGGATCGTGGATAGTGTAGCAACGTATCCCTGGGAGCCTAACCAGTGTAGCTAAGTCTCCTTGCTGCAAGCTTCATGATATGAGAATGGGTAACATAAGCTTTGCTTTATTTGGCTATATACTCCTCGGTGGGTATTTCATTTTGTATTAGACCCACCCTTTTTTTGTTGTTTTCCTTTCTTTTGCACATTTTTTTGATGTGCATATGTACAACATATCTACATGTTGCAACATATATACATAAGGACCTTTTCCTCTTGAGCCAGTAGATTATCCCTCTTTTGAAGCATTATTGCAACCCACAACTCCTATCTTTGGACCTCAACACCGCCAGACCAAGTTGAGGTGCACTTCCATCCCTAAAAGAAGATGAGAGGTTCCGTCTAGAAGTACTACCCTCGTATGCTACCCCAAGCCAGAGGAAACTGCCTCCTCACCACCTCATCCGTAGAGTGCTATGTGAAAGGTGTTGGTGTAAGTAAAGCCATTGTCTGTGAGAGTCATGTGTGCATTGTTAAATGTTCTACTTAGGCTCATCAAGATGACATGTGGTCATAGCCTAGTGGACTCAAAGAATTAAGTCACTAATGAACCTAAAAAGTCTCAACCCTAAATCCTATAAGGTTCCTCTTAGATTTAGGTGGATTAAGGTCTTAATCATGCTCCACTTTCAGTTTAATTCCAGGCTAGTTCAAATGTCAACTATGATTCAGAAAAACTGTACAAGTATATACAAAAATCTTTTTATGCAAAATTATTGCAAATGCGCAAAATTTTTGAAAAATGTTTGAATGTATGCGTGGATGCAGAAGTCTTGCAAACTATTTACAAACATTTACACAAGGGTTTTTGCAAACTTTTCTTTTTGAAACATTTTACAAAAATTTTGTACTATATACATAGTTTTGATACCACAAATATTTACAAACTTTTTACAAGCAAAACATTTTACAAACATTTGTACAAAATTAATTTTTATAAATAGCTATGTATGTGCAAGAGAGAATTTTATGTACGAGAAAAAAATTTTAAAAAAATAAAAATTTTTACGATTTTTAGATAAAGGATTATAGCCATTTTATTTATTAACACACTCACACAAAGTACGAGTTATGGCTAAAGTATATATGTAATATATACGACGCCCCCCTATACTTAGATCGAACGATGTCCTCATAGTGAACAAAGAGTGATGAAGAAGAAGACATAACATGTGCTTGGTATAGGGAAGTGAAAAGGAATGTTATACTATAACGACGAATCAAAGAATAGAAGGAAGAAGACTCGGTGTTCCCCCTATACTTACGATCAAGTAATCCTAAGTATAACAGACCGTACACAAAGGGAAAACCCAGTGATTGAATGTTCCTAGTTTACCTCCCCTATACTTATGGTAAAATATCACTAAGTATAGGCAGCAAAACAGAGGTAAAAAGAATCAAAAGAATAATCAAGAATCTGACACTCCCCTATACTTAGGGTAAAGTACACCCTAAGTATGGCAAAATCACAAGATACAGATGGGATGTTAGACTAAAGAATGAGATGATATAGACATCTGGATCTATACAAGGCGGAAGACAGTGATAATCAGGCATGAGATGTAACTGATGTGAGTCAAAGACCACATATCATGCAAAATGAATAAGGTCTACATCAATGATCAATGGCTCATGATCTAGATATGGTTTGAGACGTTGATCGTTAACACGAAAGGTGGACTCAGATGACATTTTAGATGTGTCGATACTACCTTTGTCATATAACTTTCGGACCAGGTATGGTACCTTCCACTTACTCTGCAATTTCCCTGGAAATAATCTAAGCCTGGCATCAAACAACCATACTCTCTGATCTGGCTCAAATTGCTTATGGCTAGTATGAGAATCTTTCCATATATTCACTCGCTCCTTATACTGTAGGCTGTTCGAAAAGTCTGTATCTCTATTCTCCTCCAGGGCTTCCAATTCTGCCTTCCTTTGATCACCTATACTCTCTGGATCCAACAATATATCAATGATATCCCAAAGTGACTTGTTCCTAACAAGTAAATGGCAAGGCTTGCCATTAATGAGACGAAAGGGAGATGTATCCAAAGGAGTCTTGAAGGAAGTCCGATATGCCCACAAGACCGAATCCAAAAGCTGTGACCAATCCTTTCGGTCTGGGCGAACTACGTTCTGCAATATTGTCTTAATCTCCCTATTCGATACTTCAGCAAGACCATTGGTCTGATGGTGAAATGGAGTGGCAACTCGATGGTCTATGTTGACCTTGTTAAATGGTCCTTTACCTTGTCGTTGATAAAGTGAGACCCCTCGTCAGATATCAATACTCTAGGCACCAGTAACCGTGAAATGATATTCTTCCTCAAAAATTTGCAAACAGTCTTGGCATCTGCAGTTCGAGCGGTAATGGCCTCAACCCAATGGCTCACATAATCTACGGCCAATAGAATGTACTTGAATCGCTGACTCTTAGGGAATGGTCCCATGAAGTCGATGCCCCATGCATCAAAAACCTCACAGAAGTGAATGGGCTGCATCGACATCATATCACGCTGACCACAAGTGCCCATCCTCTAACGTTCAGTACACATTTTCACGAATTCATCAGAATCCTTGAAGAGAGTAGGCCGCCATAGGTGGGATTGGAGCACTTTCGGTGTTGTTCTCCTCCCAGAGTGATGCCCTCCTTCCTCAATCTTGTGGTAATATGTGAGGACGCTATGATGCTCCTCCTGAGGAATGCACCGATGCTAGATGCCATCCCCTCCTTCATGATAAAGGATGGGATCGTCCCAGTGGTTAGACTTGTCCTTCGCCAGGAAGGTCTCAAGTCGTTGTCTGGGCCAATCTTGTGGAACTTTCTTGGCGACAAGATAGTTCACAATGTCGGCATACCACGGGAGCGAGGCGATAGCAAGGATCTCCTCATCTGGGAAGGTCTCAGAAATGGGATTAGTATGTGAGCGACCCGAGCGACTAAGGTAAATCAGGTGTCAATGGTCGTTGTGACCTCAACCTCTCGGGTCTAGAGCTCAAACAAGAAAAAGGAAGGAACCACCAAATAAAAGAGATAAAATCAGTGAAAACAAGGAAAGCGGTCCTCGCTAAATTATTAACCAGGTATAGCACCGAGGGTCGGTCTCAGGAAGCACGAATTGGCCTCGCAGCCTACGAAGTAGTCAAAATCAATACAAAGGAATAAAATATTTTTTTTGGTGGATTTTAATTATTTTTATATTTTTTGGATTTTTAAAAATGAGGAAAAATAAGAAAAAGGGAAACTAAACCAACTTAAGCAATTATTAAAAACACTCAAAAATGCGCAGAAAATTGTAATGAAAATGCTTTTATGTTTTTTAGGTTTTTTTGTTTTTGGTGAATTTTTCAGATTTTTCTAATTTTTATACGATTTTCTAAAAATCAGGAAAGACAAAAACAAGGAATCACTGTCCAGCCAGACTTGAAAGGTCCATTAAAAATATAAAATGGACCTATAAAAAATCTGGAGGTAATTTTTATGAAAAATATAAACAAAAACCAAGATTAAGAAAAAGAGTTTGTATTTTTTTATAGAATTTTTTAGAATTTTTATAAGATTTTTAGGGTTTTTTAATTTTTAAGGTTTTTATATATCCAAAAAGCACGAAAATTGGACAGAAATTCAAACACAGCCAAATAAACAAATCCAAATTTTTTTAGAATTTTTAAATTAGTAATATTTTTCTTCGATTTTTTAAGTCAAACAGTCACAAAAACCACGGTTTTTGAATTATTAAAAATATCAAAACGCTTCAAAACTGTACCAAAAATTTAGGGAAATTTGTACACAGTGGCAGGAGCCATGTATCCAAATTTCACCTAATTTGGATTTAATTTGCTATTTTATTTAAATAAAACAAAGGCTCACAGTGCACAGGGACCTGAATGCAAAGAAAAATAGTTCCAGGGGCTTAATTGTAACACACAATTAAAATGCAAGGCCCCTTACGCAAAAATCCCACGAAAGAATGCGCAACACACGTGACAGGAACTCAGAGGGGTACAACTGTTATTCCTATTTAGAAAACATCAAACAGTAACACAAAGAAAGTTCATGACTCAATCTGCAAATGACCCAAAATCTCGCGTATCGACGCCCGTGGCTCACATATACAGGGACTAAAATGCAAAAAGAGAAAACATAGAGGTCCACTATGAAAATATCCAAAAAAAAGAACTGAACTAAATATTTACAGGACTAAACTATAAATGCAATAAAAAGATGGGCCTAAGTGCAATTACACCTTATTAAAAGCGGACGGCGGAAGATGATGCCACGTGGAGGATCGGTCGGTGGGAAGCAGTTGGCGCCTCTTCACGAGATCGACGCTCGAGGGTTCTCCACGTGTAGGATCTGATGGTGCTGGATCGTGGAAAACCCTTCGCTGGATGTGTGGTCCGAATCAAGCCTCAGATAGATCGAACGGTGGAGGCTCCTCTTAAATGAATGGCTCTTATCAGATCTGGAGCAGAAGCTCGATCGAATGACAACTGGAGGTTCTCCAAGAATAGGCCGCCGATGAAGTTCGCCGGCTCCGTGTGTGCGGTGGAGACCTCCTCCTGAGCTGCTGGGATGTGGGAGAAGAAAGCTCGGGTCCTTCCGCAGCTGATGCAATCCTCCAATGAAGTCGGGGACCACCAGAACGACCCAACGACGGCGGAGGAGCGAAGCTCCTGTGCTTGAACGCTTGAACCCTCAGATGGGTCGCATTGACATGCAAAATGGCATAGGAGACTTCCAGGGTCGAGGGCAAATTGCCTCGACCCGGTTAGAGGTGAAGTGGATGCGCGGGTGAGTCGGATGGATGACCTCCGGCGAGGCGACGGCGGAGGAGGTCGAATCTTGGATCCGTGGTGAACCAAGTGCAGTGAGTGGGTGCAAAAGGAGGGGAGAAGTCTCACTAAGGTGCTGGTCGGGTCGGATGGTGAATTGGGTGATCAGATCGATGGGAATTGAGCGGCGACGGTGGAGGAGCGATTTGGGCGAAAATCGAAATCAGCCTATCCTAGGAAGAATCGAGGTCACCTGATGAATGGAGTCGACTAGGGATGAGCTCGCGGAGCTCGGGGGGTCTTGGCCTCAAGGAAGTGTCGGGTTCCGAGGCTCAACGCACCTCGCGGCGGCGCACGGCGACGAAGGTCGCCGGATCGATGGCTGGAAGCACCTCCTCCTCTCTTCGACACTCTCCTCGCACAACTGTCACTCTGGGGAAGAAAATAGAGGTCCTGGGACGAAGGAGCGGAGCCAAAGATGACGGGTAATGTGCGGCAGAGGGGAGACTATATACTGTTGCAGGTCCGAGAAGATGGGATCGGTTCCGATTTGGTCAAGCACAGACCCCTAGGCAAATGATCGGGCGAAGATCTCGGATCATATGGGGTTAATTAGCACCCGGGGTTTGGGTATTGGAGCTCGGATCAAGCGGGGAAAAGTATGAGAAGTCGGGTCGGGGTGCAAAGATCCGGGTCGACTGGTCCAAGGGGGGAGTTGACCGGGGGTCAACATCCCCCGTTGACCAATCGGAAGCAGCCAGTTATTAAATATTTGAAAATTCAATAAAAATAGTAAATGCATTTATTTCGAAAACTTTAAACATGAAAAATGTTTATTTATTTCAAATATTTTTTTAGTGATTTTTATTTATTTTTTTGAAATATAAATTATGTATTTACATTATTATATATAGGTATATACATATATGTATTTTTTATTTTTATTTTTAATTATTTATTTTTATATAATTATTCCAATTTTATATTTTATTTTTTTATAATTAAAAAAATTGGAATAAAAAGGTATTTTTATTTTATTTTTATTATTTATTTACATTTGTTAAATAAATAGGTTTATATACATATTTACATGGTATATATACAAGGTGAAAATTCATTTTTATTCTTTTTCTTTTATTTATTTTTATTTCTCTGATTTATATTTTATTTATTTACACCATGAAATATGGAATATGGAAATATTTTTATTGGATTTTAATTATTTATTTACAAGGAGAAAAAATATAGGTATTTTATTCTGAAAAGAGAGAAACACATATTTATTTTTATTTAGAGGAAAATAATTTTATTTATATACATAGGTATATGTGCACATGATTGAGCTTCCCTATCTCTCTCTACTTGGATTCTTTTGGGTCAGGCCCATGTTGAACCCTCCCTTGGGATTAGGTCACTCAATATTTATTCTAAATATTTCCCTCTTTTTCTTTTATTTCTTTATTCTTTTATTTATGCACAAAACATGCTAATTATGCATATTTACAAGATGCATGCAATTTGATAAATTATTCTTTTTACACATATATACATGATGTTTTCCAAGGGTTTTGTAGCTAAAATAAAAGAATAAAGAGTAATGAATAGGTATTCATCACCTCCCTATACTTAACTTTGCTAGTCCCTTAGCAAACACTTATTTGAAAAAGAATTGAAAAAGAAAAGGAAAAGAAAAAGAGGATAAAATGCATGGATCAATGTTGATTATTAAACTTGCCTTCATTAAATTGAAATATAGAGCTCGATCAGATCTTTGGATTATTAATGTGTCAGAACCTTATTTTGACTTAGGTTTAAAACTTAACAGCCTCTAAGATCCACTAATCTATAATCAAGATTCCTCAATAATCCAGATCAGAACAAGTCTACATACACAAACCCTGAAGACCATGAATCTTTCCTTGTATAGTGTAAGTGAGGTATAGCTCTCCACCTCAGAAGTAGCAAAATGACAACCCTCCCCAACAAGGTAACTCTATGACCCTAGTCTGGCCACTATTTCCTCGAGGAGCGAGGTATTTCCTTCTAAGTTCAAGTTCAACCGGCTCAAGAAGAGGGGGAAGAAGAGAATGGACCATGGCCAATGTAGCCATATATCATTGGGAGCTCAACCAGTGTAGCTAAGTCTCCCTGCTGCAAGCTACATAAGATGGAACATGATTCTCAAGCTTTGCTTATTGCACTATATACACTCCGGTGGGATTATCATTTTCTCTCAGACCCAACACTTTTTTGGAGTTATTTTCTTTTTGCATTTTTTTGATGTGCATCTGTACAACATATTTACAAGGTGCAGCATATATACATAAGGAGTTTTTCCTCTTGAGCCAGTAGACTATCCCTCTTTGGAAGCATTATTGCAACCCTCAACTCCCGTCGTTAGACCTCATGGCAACCAGACCAAGTTGAGACGCACTTCCTTCACTATAAGAAGAAGAGAGGTTCCGCCTAGAAGTACTACCCTCATATGCTACCCCAAGTCAAGGAAGACTGCCTCCTCACCAACTCATCCGTAGAGAGCTCGGTGTAAAGTGCTGGTCCAAGTCAAGCCATTGTCTATATGAGTCATTTGTGTGTTTTTAAGTGTTATACTTAGGCTCATTGAGATGACATATGATCGTAGCCTAGTGGACTCAAAGAATTAAGTCACCATGGACCTGAAAAGTCTCAACCCTAAGCCCTATAAGGTTCCTCTTATAATTAGGTGGATTAAGATCTTGCCCAAGCTCTATTTTCCAATTTAATTCCAGGCTAGTTTAAATGTCAACTATAATCCAGGAAAAACTATACAAATATTTACAATGCAATTTACATACTATTTACACATGTGAAAAATTTTTGAAAAATGTTTTGAAACTATGGATGTATGCATGAATGCAAGTTTTGCAAAATATGTACACATATTTACACAAGGTTTTTGCAAACTTTTGATTTTCAAAACATTTTGGAAAAATTTTGTACTATATACATAATTTTGATAAGAAAATATTTACACACTATTTACACAAAAAGTTTTTACAAACATTTTTACAAAAATACTTTGTACACTAGCTATGTATGTGGAATAAAAGAATGTTATTTACAAGGAAAAATTTTTAATTTTTATGGATTTTTGGGTTTTAGCCATTTTTATTTATTAACACACTCAAACAAAGTACGAGTTATGGCTAAAGTATATATGGAATATATACACACCACCCCCTATACTTAGCTCGAACGATGTCCTCAGAGTCAAGAGCGATGAAGAAGACATAACTCGTGCTTAGTATAGGGAAGTGAAAAGAAAGGCTATATACAAAGACGAATTAAAGAATAGAAATCCAAGAGGGTCTTGGCATTTCCCCCTATACTTAGGATCAACTAATCCTAAGTATAGCAGGTTGTACACAAAGGGAAAGCTGAGTGCGAATGTACATGGTCTACCCCCCTATACTTAGGGCAAAATATCCCTAAGTATAGGCTGCAAAACAGAGGTAGAAATGAATCAATAGAATACCCGAGAGTCCTACATCCCCCCTATACTTAGGGTAAAGTACACCCTAAGTATAGCAAATTCATAAGATGAGAAAAAGGATGTGGGACTAAAGAATAGAGTGATATGGACATCTGGATCTATACAAGTCGGAAGAACAGTGATAATCAGGCGTGAGATGCAATAGATGTGAGTCAAGAGACCACATCTCATGCAAAGTGAATCGGGGCAACATCAACGACCCGCAGCTCATGATCTAGATATGGCTTTAGCCGCTGGGGGTTCACTTGAAAGGTACTCTCAGAAGACAACTCAGATATGTCGATACTCCCAATGTCGCGTACCTTTCTCACCAAATACGATCCCTTCTATTTTCTCTGTAGCTTCCCTGGAAATAGACGAAGCCTAGCATCAAACAACCATACTCTCTGTCCGGGCTCAAAATGTTTGTGGCTGATATGAGAATCATGCCACTCCTTCACTCTTTCCTTATAATGTAGGCTGTTTGAAAAGGCGGTATCACGAAGCTCCTCCAAGGCTGCTAACCCAGCCCTCCTCTGATCTCCTACACTCTCAGGATCCAAAAGTATATCAGTGACAACCCAAAGTGACCTATGTCTCAGCTCAACAGGTAAATGGCACGGCTTGCCATAAACGAGGCGAAAGGGAGACGTACCCAAAGGCATCTTGAAAGACATCCTATATGCCCACAAGACAGAATCCAAAAGCTGTGACCAATCCTTTCAGTCAAGGCAGATGACTTTCTGCAATATAGTCTTGATCTCCATGTTCGACACTTCAGCAAGACCATTCGTCTGAAGGTGGTATGGAGTGGCAACTCGATGGTCTATGCTGAACTCGCTATAAAGGGACTTTACCTTGTCGTTGACGAAATGAGACCCCCCATCAGATATCAACACTCGAGGTACCCCGAACCATGAAATGATATGCTTCCTCAAAAATCGGTAAACAATCCTAGCATATGCGGTTCGGGCAGGGATGGCCTCAACCCAACGACTAACATAATCAACGGCCAATAGAATGTACTCGAATCCCTGACTCTTAGGGAATGGACCCATGAAATCGATGCCCCGTGCGTCAAAAACCTCACAGAAGTGAATGGGTTGCATCGTCATCATATCACGCTGTCCACAAGTGCCCATCCTCTGACAATCAGTACACCTCTTCACGAACTCATCAAAGTCCTTGAATAGGGTAGGCCACCATAGGCCGGATTGGAGCACTTTCTGTGCCGTTCTCCTCCCAGAGTGATGTCCCCCTGCCTCAAGCTTGTGGCAGTAAGTGAGGATGCTATGGTGCTCCTCCTGTGGAATGCACCTACGCCAGACGCTATCCCCTCCTTCATGGTAAAGGATGGGATCCTCCCAGTGGTATAACTTGGCCTTCGCAAGGAAGGTCTCAAGTCTCTGCCTGGGCCAATCTTGTGGAACTTTCTTAGCAACAAGAAAGTTCACAATATCGGCGTACCACAGGAGAGAGGCGATAGCAAGGATCGCCTCATCTGGGAAGGTCTCACAAATAGGCTCAGTCTGCTCAGAATCCTCAAGATGCTCTAATCGGGAGAGATGATCTGCCACCACATTCTTGACTCCAGGCTTATCCTTAATCTCCATGTCAAACTCCTGGAGTAGAAAGATCCATCTGGTCAATCTGGCTTTGGCATCCTTCTTTGCCATGAGGTACCTGATGGCGTTATGGTTAGTGTAGATGGTCACACTCGATCCAATGATGTAAGATCTGAACTTATCTAGGGCAAAAACTACGGCTAGCATCTCCTTCTCAGTGATTGTGTAGTTCTGCAGCACGGCATCTAATGTACGGCTAGCGTAGTGAATGGCAAATGGGACTCCATCCCTCCTATGTCCTAGCACAGCCCCTACGATAAAATCGGATACATCCGTCATGATCTCGAATGGGAGAGACCAATCAGGCGGCTGGAGAATAGGAGCCTCTACAACACATCTCTTGAGAGTCTCAAATGATGATAGACACTTGTCATCGACAAGGAACTCGGTGTCTTTCATCAGAAGATCAGTCAACAGTCGGGCAATCCTACTGAAATCATGAATGAAGTGTCGATAGAAACCGACGTGCCCCAGAAAAGACCGTAACTGCCGCAAGTTCGACGGGGGAGTGAGTTTTCTAATGACATCCACGTTGGCCGGATCGACCTCCATGCCCCTGTTGGAGATGATATGGCCAAGCACCGTCCCCTGAGTCACCATTAAGTGACTTTTCTCCCAAGACAACACAAGGTGAACCTCAATGCATCGCTGAAGGATTCAGTCTAGGTAGTCAAGATAGGAGTCGAATCCATCACCGTAGATCGAGAAATCATCCATGAAGACCTCTAAGCACTCCCCCACCATGTCCGAAAAGATAGACAGCATGCATCTCTGAAATGTCGCAGGGGCATTGCATAGCCCAAATGGCATGCGTCTGAAGGCATATGTCCCGAAGGGACAGGTGAAGGTAGTCTTGTCCTGGTCCTCGGGCGCGATGGCCACCTGATTGTAGTCGGAGTACCCATCCAGAAAACAGTAATGGCTCTTCCCTGCCAGTCTCTCAATAGTCGGATCAATAAAGTGCAGGGGGAAATGATCCTTCTTGGTGGCCTGGTTGAGTCGTCTGTAATTTACGCAGACCCGCCAAGAAGTGGGTACCTGGGTAGCGATCTCCTCTCCATACTTGCTGACAACTGTAGTGATGCCCGTCTTCTTGGGCACCACATGCAATGGACTGACCCACTTGGAGTCGGAGATGGGGTACATAAAATCGGCGCTCCACCATTTCGAGATCTCCTTCATGACAACCTCTCGAGGATTCGGGTTCAGCTGCCGCTGGAACTCACACGACGGCTTTGCCTCCTCCTCGAGATAGATATGGTGGGAGCACAGGGCTGGACTTATCCCCTGGAGATCGGCTACACTCCATCCAATCACCTTGCGGTTCTTTTCAAGAACCCCCATCAAACGGGATTCCTGCTCTCTAGTCAAATCGACGGAGATAATGACTGGGTACATCTCATGCTCGCCCGTAAGAAATCTGTACTTCAGCGACGCAGGAAGTGGCTTCAGCTTTGGACAAGTAGGTGCTGGCGGATCTGGCCTCTGAAAGGTCTGACTGAACGCTGCCAAATCTGCATGGGAGAACGGAAACTCTCTCTCAAGATCAGTATCTAGAGAAGGCTGCTATGCTGGACTGTCTCTGCTCTGCATGGCATCAACCTCCTCTCTAGCTGTAGTCTCAGTGGAAGTCAGACACGGTATGAAATAATAAAACTCTGCCCAATCGATATCTGACTCTGAGGGATATGTATAATACTCACAAACAAAATCACTCTCACGGTCGGGAACTAGCTCTGTTGCCTCAAAGTATCCTGGACCAGGAATGCGCTCTCCAAGCTCTCCTCAGCTGGCGTCTCTACATCAGGGAACTCTGAAGGTGAGAGGATGGCCTGTGCGACTGGATCTGCCCAAACTACCTCATCATCTGTGATCACAAAATCGCAGTCCTGGTGGATGTCTCGCCCTGACTCTATCATCTGCTCTGAATCGGAAGTCGGCTCTGAGCAAGCTGAATCTCTGGCTCGGATATTCTTGACTGTCTCTATTTGTATACTCTCACCCTCGACGCGAAAGTATACCTTCCCGCTATCGTGGTCGGTCACTGCCTTGGCTGTGGCCAAGAATGGGAGACCTAGAATGATGGGGGTATTGGTCACAAACTCAGGGATATCCATGTTCAACACAACGAAGTCCACGGGGAATTTCAGGCCCTGAATCGTGACGACAACGTCCCTCAGCAACCCCTTCGGCCTCTTGACAGATCGATCAGCAAACTGAAGGACCGTCCTGCTCTGTCGTAGAGTGCCCAACTCGAAGCGGTCGAGAAGGGGTGCCGGAAGTAGGTTGATCGAAGAACCGTTGTCTAATAAAGTGCGGTCGAACCTTTGCTCATGGATGTGGCATCTGACATACGGGGCTCCCGAATCTGGCCTCTTGGCCGGCAGACGGTTCTGAATCGCGAAACACGTGGCTCGAGTAAGCACATGGATCTCAGACTGATGGTTCCTCCTCTTCCTCCTAACTAAGCTCATGTCTCTGAGTGATCTCTGGAATAGAGGGATGTGCTCCAAGGCCTCCTGGATAGTCAGCTGAATTTGGAATCTGTCGATCATCTGCTGGTTGAACTCTACCTGCTGATTCTTTTTCTGATTTTCTTTTTTCTGCCCCTTACCCAAATGGAGTGCTCTAGGAAAGGGGATCACATGGTCCTTCTCAAATAAAGGACTAGGAGAGGGTCTGGGCTGCTCAAGTACAGCAGAATCCACACATACATCATCAATCACCACATGTGGATCAGAATAAAATAAACCCTTTCCTTTATTTCCAAAAGTGTCCTGAGGTACATGTACAGACAGAAAGACAACAGGACTAGAAGAAGTAGAAACGGTTGCGTCAGTACCACCGTCGGCATGTCGACTCGTGGCATCAGTACAGCACTCTGGCTCGACAACTGTGGAGGCATCAGTACCACCTCCTCCAACTGGTGAAGCGACGACCTCAGTACCGTCGGCTAGATCAACGTCCATGGTGGTATCAGCACCGTCGTCATCATCTCTCGCGGCATCAGTATTGCGCTCCTCCTCGCCTGGCGCCCTGTAAGTGGCATGTGATCGTCGCTCGGACGAGGCGCCGCCTGCTGGCATCCTACTGCTACTAAGTGTAACAAAATCAGTATCAAATAGATATGCAGACATATCACCAAATGACTCACTAGGAGTGGCAAGCTATGTAAAATCTACCTGCTCAGATTTCGTCTTTAGATTGTTCGGGTTTGGATCAATCTGGGCAGGAATGGCGGCCTTCCCTCTCACTATCTCCCGCATCTCCTGGCGGAACTCATCCATCTCCTGTCTGAAGGTAGCCTGCTTCTCTGTCACGAGGCGGGCTAGGTCGTCCAAGGCATGGTTCTCATAGGTCGGCCCATGAGAACCTGACGGGTGGCCTCGCTGGTAGGGAGGCTACTGCTGTGGCTGGTGCGGGCGAGAGGGGTACTGCTGATGATACTGCTGAGGCGACTCTTTCCTCCAAGACTGTCCCTGTTGATAGGGACAAGGACCATACTGCTGGTGCTGCTGGGATGATTGCTACTGCTGGTGGTGTACTGGGGGCTGGGGCTGCTGGTGCTCTCGCTGATGGCTGTACTGGCCACCCTAAACTGGAGGCTGCTGCTGGGAACTGGCACCTCCGGTTGACCAACGGAATCCGGGATGGTCTCGTTGGATACCGGGCTGGGGTCGGTCGTACCAAATCCCGTTGACATCCATCAACGGCTCCGGCTCATAGAGGGTGGCGGGAGAACTACCAAGGGATGATCCGGCTGGTAAACCACCATCTGAGTGTCTGGGGATGGTGGTGACTGGTGGTATGGTTGTGGCTGCTGGTACGGCTCCACCTGTACAAGATGAACCTATCTAGGCTGACTGGAGCGCTGGGACGAGCTGCCACTGCTGCTCGGTTCTCCTCGTGCCTAAAGAAGGGGCTGAGAAGCCGTCTGTGCCTCCTGGAGACACATGATCTGTGTCTTCAGGTCACTCAGCGTCTGTGCCATCTGATCTATCTGCGTAATACCCTGGCACTGCTTCTTCTCAATCAACTCGATCTGGTCCAGCTTCTCACTGATGATCCCCATGTATGCGGCTGTAGACTCAGACTGTGCGGCTACCGCGGATGAAGTAGAAGGACCGACATCGACCCGTGCTATCCTCTAGTATTGCACGTACTGGGGCTGGGGGCGTCCCTGAGTGTAGAGTCAGGTCTGGGACATCACTGTATAGTTCTCGACCATCTCCTCGTAGATGTCCTAGACCTGATCCTCATCCTTGGCGAAGTAGGAACCGCCACACGAAGCATTCACTAGGCCCTGCAGCTCTGGTGTCAACCCACAGAAGAAGCTCTGAACTAGGTTCGGCTTCGTGATATCATGGTGCGGGCATCTGTCAGTCAGCTCTCTGAACCTCTCCCATACCTCATGAAACTGCTTGTTGGGGAGCATGGAGAAGTTACTAATCAAGGCCCTCGCTGCATTGGTCCACCCGAGTGGATAGTACTTGGTCAAGTACTCAGTGCGGAGCTGCTCCCAAGTGTACACAAACTTCCCCAGATGCTTCAGCCAGGTGGTTGCTCTATCTGCCAGTGAAAAGGGAAAGGCGATCATCCGAATCGTGTCCTCGTTCACCTGTCGATCGTGGACGGTGCTGCAGATCATCAGAAACTCCTGGAGATGTAGATGGGGCTCCTCAGTGGCGAGCCCATGGAAACGGGGTAGGAGCTGAAGTGTGTTCGGGGGAACTTGAAGTCCCCTACGATGGCTGTAAGAACTACCCACCGGTGCGTCAGTGTCGATCCGGGGTTGTGCAACTCCCGTATCGGTCTCGGCTGAACTAGTGGTGCTGCTGCTATGGCTACGGCTGCGGCTGCTGCTGCTGCCGGCTCGTCGGGTCTCCATGGTCCGTCTCCAGGTCCGCGCTGGTCGCGATCGTCTCTCGTATCTCTCTCCTCATCTCAATCATAAATGCACCCTGATCCCTAATCTGCAGCTGCATCGTCTCGAGGGAGTCGATCAGGGTGGTGTTGATCGTACCCTGGTCCAGGACATATGTCTGCTCTGGTCGGGGACCTCCGGTGCGATCGTTGCTGCTGCCGGCCATGGTCTATGCAAAGGCAAAAGACCCAAACTCAGGTGCCGATAAATCTGACGGTTGTATCTCATCTAGCACTAGCATCTTAGGTATGAAAGAAGGGTGGTCAAGGGGGAACTTGGTGGAATCGAACTCGGGTTCGGAGATTGGGTCTCGGCTCTCGCGAACCAACCTAGATGAACGGGCTAGAGTGATAAAAAGCGGTGCAGCCAGAGGCTGCTTAAGGGACCTCCTACCCATCATCTTGATCTAGCGAGTCGGGCGGATGGGATCTGGAAACAAACAAGTTGAGCAAACAAAACCCCGAGTTCACCTACTCAACACGAGCTGAAGATCGTAAGAGTTCGGTCAATTATCTTGTCAATTTTATTAGGTGATCAAGTCAGGATAGAAGAGCGGTTACTTGACCTGTTGGGAATCCGAATCCCCCAGGAGACTGTCCTGATCCTGAACTAGATCTTTCCCAGCCAGTACAAGCTACGGACCGTTTACCGGCTACCCTATCGGCTCGCTCTGTTAAGGATATCGCGGCCCGCTTTACCGGAGACCAGAGCGATCCTCACTAGAGAATGACTAGCCCAGAAGCAGTAGTCTGAAGAGGGTTCAGATGTGGCTCTAGCCTAGGGTACGGGTCACTCTCTCGCACATACAAACCAGACAATGAGGGGGTTGCTCTCCCCAAGACAAATTTTTCAGGAGAGGTGTCTTTTTGGGTCAAGTTTGTTTAGCATTCCCAATTTTTATGATTTTTGTTTTTTTAGATATTTTTCAAAGCAAACAACGCCTAATGAATTTTTCGGTTCTCCTGGTTATTTTAAGTTCAAAAACAGGGTGAGAAGATGAAAAGCCGATGCGCGGGAATCAATGATGCATGCAGAGCAAGAAATGCGTACCTGACTCCAGCAGTCTACATGCAGAGTGATCCGCGCATAAATAAAAGACAGAATATAAACTACCTATATGATGCAAGTAGAAAACCGGCCCTAAACAAAGCAATTCTACTCGAAAGAACAGATGGCTAAATGGTCAACAAGAGGGGTCGGTGTCCGGTCTCAGATGCTGATCGGTGCCCTCCACAACGAGTCCTTCCAGCGCTGTATATGACCTCTAGCGGCTCGGGACCCCTCAAGTGACCAAGTAGTCTTTTTTATTAATTTTATTTTAGTCCAATTACGATCTAATAGGTACAGGCAAGTTATTAGGTGTGTAGATCCTAATTATTACGGCGCAATCAGTAAAAATCTTAAGCTAGGGCTGAAAACCGCGCGAATCAACAAGGCAGTAAATAAACGGTCAAAACCATGAAAAGCCGCGAAAAATCTGGTGAGGTCCCCTGAGCACACCGGTGCTCGACGAAACAGACCCCGATAGTCTACCAAGTCTCTGTCCAGGTCCCTGTGTTATTACAAAAAACTAAAGTGCTGAAAAAGTAAACTAAACTAATCTAGCTACTCCGCAGCTATTTCGCGGCTCCCGCACTCCTGCTCACTCCTCGCGCTCTCCTGCGGCTTCGTAGAGAAGGAAGCCGCCTCCGACTCCCATGGTTGCTTCGGCTTCCGAAGAAGCCGCCTCGGTCCTCAGGCCCTCGCAAGAAAACAAGCAGAGTGTCAAACCAAGATAAAAATAAACAGGACAAATAAAATAAAGCAAGCTATATGCAGGAAAATAAAAATAAACACAAGACATACAAAAAAAATAAAACAAAATAAAAGAAAATGAAAACAAGTGAAAAACCAAAAGCCGCAAAAAGCTGCAGACGAAAGAAAAGCCGCGGAAAACAGCAAAAAACAAAATCAAACAAAAATTGAGAAAATACGACTACTAAGCTGTGCTCCCCGACAACGGCGCCATTCTTATGAGCAACCCGAGCAACTAAGGTAAATAAGGTGTCAATGGTCGTTGCGACCTCAACCTTTCGGGTCTAGAGCTCAATCAAGAAAAAGGAAGGAACCACCAAATGAAAGAGATAAAATCAGTGAAAACAAGGAAAGCGGTCCTCGCTAAATTATTAACCTGGTATAGCACCCAGGGTCGGTCTCACGAAGCACGAATTGGCCTTGCGGCCTACGAAGTATACAGAGGAATAAAATATTTTTTTGGTGGATTTTAATTATTTTTATATTTTTTGGATTTTTAATAATGAGGAAAATAAGAAAAAGGGAAACTAAACCAACTTAAGCAATTATTAAAAACACTCAAAATTGCACAGAAGATTCTAATAAAAATGCTTTTATGGTTTTTAGGTTTTTTATTATTTTTGATGAATTTTTCAGATTTTTTTAATTTTTATATGATTTTCTAAAAATCAAGAAAGACAAAAACAAATAATCACTTTCCAGCTAGACTTGAAAGGTCCATTAAAAATATAAAATGGACCTATAAAAATATGGAGGTAATTTTTATGAAAAATATAAAAAAAACAAGATTCAGAAAAAGAGTTTGTATATTTTTTTATTTTTATAGATTTTTTTAGAATTTTTATAAGATTTTTTATGGTTTTTAATTTTTAAGGTTTTTATATATCCAAAAAGCACGAAAATTGGACAGAAATTCAAACACAGCCAAATAAACAAATCCTAATTTTTTTAGAATTTTCCAAATAGCAATATTTTTCTTTGATTTATTAAGTCAGACAATCACAAAAACCACGATTTTTGAATTATTAAAAATATCAAAATGCCACAAAAATGTACCAAAAATTTAGGGAAAATTTTACATAGTGGCAGGAGCCATGTATCCAAAATTCACCTAATTTGGATTTAATTTGCTATTTTATTTAAATAAAACAAAGGCTCACAGTGCACAGGGACCTGAATGCAAAGAAAAATAGTTCTAGGGGCTTAATCGTAACACACATTTAAAACACAGGGCACCTTACGCAAAAATCCCACGAAAGCACGCGCGACACACGTGACAGGCACTCGGAGGGGTACAACTGTAATTCCTATTTATAAAACATCAAATAGTAACGCAAAAAAAGTACAGGACTTAATCTGCAAATGACCCGAAATCTCACGTGTCGCCGCACGTGGCTCACATATACGGTGACTAAAATGAAAATAAGGAAAACATAGAGGTCCACAATGCAAAATATCCAAAATAAAAAGAACTGAACTAAATATTTACAGGATTAAACTATAAATGCAATAAAGAGAGGGGCCTAAGTGCAATTACCCCTTATTAAAAGCGGACGGCGGAAGATGACACCACGTGGAGGATCGGACGGTGGGAAGCAGCTGGCGCCTCTTCGCGAGATCGACGCTCGAGGGTTCGCCACGTGTAGGATCTGACAGTGCAGGATCGTGGAAAACCCTTCGCTGGATGTGCGGTGTGGATCAAGCCTCAGATAGATCGAACGATGAAGGCTTCTCGTAAATAAACGGCTCTGATCAGATCTGGAGCGGAGGCTCGATCGAACGACAACTGGAGGTTATACAAGATCAGGCCGCCGGTGAAGTTCGCCGGCTCCGTGCACACGGTGGAGACCTCCTCCTGAGCTGCTGGGATGCGGAGAAGAAAGCTCGGGTCCTTCCGCAGCAGATGCAATCCTACAATGAAGTCGGGGATCACCGGAGCGGCTCGGAGACGGTGGAGGAGCGAAGCTCCTATGCTTGGACGCTTGGACCCTCAAATGGGTCGCATTGACCTGCAAAATGGCATAGGAGACTTCTTGGGTCGAGGGCAAATTGCCTCGACCCGATTAGGGGTGAAGTGGATGCGCGGGTGAGTCGGATGGATGACCTCCGACGAGGCGACGGTGGAGGAGGTCGAATCTTGGTTCCGGGGTGAACCAAGTGGAGTGAGTGGGTGCAGAAGGTGGGGAGAAGTCTCATGAATGTGCTGGTCAGGTTGGATGGTGAAATGGGTGATCGGATCGATGGGAATCGACCGGCGACGATGGAGCAGCGATTTGTGCGAAAATCGAAATTAGCCTATCCTAGGAAGAATCGAGGTTACCTGATGAATGGAGTCGACTGGGGATGAGCTCGCGGAGCTCTGGGGGTCTTGGCCTCAAGGAAGCGTCGGGTTCCGAGGCTCAGCGCACCTCGCGGCGGCGCACGACAACAAAGGTCGCCGGATCTTTGGCTGGAAGCACCTCCTCCTCTATTCGATACTCTCCTCGCATAACTGTCTCTTTGGGCAAGAAAATGGAGGTCCTGGGATGAAGGAGCGGAGCCAAAGATGGCGGGTAATGTGCAGTGGAGGGGAGACTATATACTGCTGCAGGTCCTAGAAGATGAGATCGGGTCCGTCTTGGTGAAGCACGGACCCCTAGGCAAATGATCGGGCGAAGATCTCGGATCATCAGGGGTTAATTAGTACCCGGGGTTTGGGTATTTGGAGCTCGGATCAAGCAGGGAAAAGTATGAGAAATCGGGTTGGGGCGCAAAGATCTGGGTCGACTGGTCCAAGGGGGGGAGTTGACGGGGGTCAATATCCCCCGTGGACCAATCGGAAGCAGCCAGTTATTAAATATTTGAAAATTCAATAAAAAATAGTAAATGCTTTTATTTCGAAAAACTTTAAACATGAAAAATGTTTATTTATTTTCAAATAATTTTTTAAAAATTTTTGTTTATTTTTTTGAAATATAAATTATGTATTTACATTATTATATATAGGTATATACATATATGTATTTTTTATTTTTATTTTTAATTATTTATGTGTATACAATTATTCCAATTTTATATTTTATTTATTTATAACAAACCATTTGGAATAAAAAGGTATTTATATTTTATTTTTATTATTTATTTACATTACTTAAATAAATAGGTTTATATACATATTTACATGGTATATATACAAGGTGAAAACTGATTTTTATTCTTTTCTTTTATTTTATTTCTATTTCTCTGATTTTTATTTTATTTACTTACACCATGAAATATGGAATATGGAAATATTTTTATCGGATTTTAATTATTTATTTACAAGGAGAAAATAAATAGGTATGTTATTCTATGTACATGGTCTATATACACTGCTGAGAGAGATTTTATTTATCTTATTATTCTTTTGTTTTTCCCATTTTTAATTTAGTTTTATTATCATAAATATGTACAAAAAGATTAAAACACATATTTATTTTTATTTAGAGGAAAATAATTTTATTTATATACATAGGTATATGTACACATGGTTGAGCTTCCCTATCTATCTCTACTTGGATTCTTATGCGGTCAGGCCCATGCTGAGCCCTCCCTTGGGATTAGGTCACTCAATATTTATTGTAAATATTTCCCTCTTTTTCTTTTATTTCTTTATTCTTTTATTTATGCACAAAAACATGCTAATTATGCATATATACAAGATGCACGTAATTTGATAAATTATTGTTTTTACACATATATACATGATGTTTTGCAAGGGTTTTGTAGCTAAAAGAAAAGAATAAAGAGTGATGAATGGGTATTCATCAGTATGCTCAGATTCCTCAAGATTCTCTAATTGGGAGAGATGATCCGCCACCACATTCTTGACTCCAGATTTATCCTTAATCTCAATATCAAACTCTTAGAGTGGAAGGATCCATCTATTCAGTCTCGCTTTGGCATCCTTCTTAGCCATGAGGTACCTGATGGAGGTATGATCATTAAATATAGTCACTTTGGATCCAATAATATATGATCTAAATTTGTCTACAGCAAAAACTACGGCTAGCATCTCTTTCTCAGTAATTGTATGGTTCTGCTGAGTGGCATCCAATGTGCGGCTAGCGTAGTGAATGGCAAAAGGTACTCCATCCCTCCTCTGTCCTAGCACATCCCCTATGGCAAAATCGGAGGCATCCGTCATTATCTCGAATGGGAGAGACCAATCAGGCGGTTGAAGGATATGAGCCTCAACAACTAGACTCTTAAGATCTCAAATGATGCAAGACACTTATCATCCACAATTAACTCGGTGTCTTCTATCAGCAAATCAGTCAACAGTCGGGCAATCCTGCTGAAATCATGAATGAATCATCGGTAGAATCGACATGCCCCATAAAAGACCGGAACTATCGTAGGTTGGACGGTAGATTGAGTTTCCTGATAATATCCGCCTTGGCCGGATCAACCTCCATGCCCATGTTGGAGATGATATGACCAAGCACCGTCCCTTACGTCACCATGAAGTGACTCTTCTCCTAGGATAAAACAAGATGGACCTTAATGTAGAGCTGAAGGACGCGGTCTAGGCAGTCAAGACAAGCATCAAACCCATTGCCATAGACCGAAAAGTCATCCATGAATACCTCTAAACAGTCACCCACCATGTCCGAAAAAATAGACAACATGCACCTTTGGAATAGTCGCCGAGCATTACATAGACCAAAGGGCATCCGTCTGAAAGCATAAGTCCCAAACAGATAGGTGAATGTCATCTTGTCCTGGTCTTCAGGCGCAATGGCCACCTAGTTGTAGCTGGAGTACCCGTTAAGAAAGTAGTAATGACTCTTCCCGACTAGCCTCTCTATAATTTAATCAATAAAATGTAGCGGGAAATGATCCTTCTTAGTGGTTTGATTCAATCGTCTTAGTCCACACAGACCCTCCAAGAAGTGGGTACCCAGGTAGCTATCTCCTCTCTAGACTCACTCACAACTGTAGTGATGCCCATCTTCTTGGGCACCACATGTAATGGACTAACCCACTTGGAGTCGGAGATGGGGTAGATGAAATCAGCTCCACCAATTCGAAATCTCCTTCATGACAACCTCTCGAAGATTTGGG